>JASDDO010000022.1:461816583-462124083 GCA_030015575.1 Agapanthus africanus
CCTTAACAGAGCCGAGGTAAAACAATGAAGCTGAGTACGAGGTTTTGATAGCGGGTCTTGAGATTGCTGTCGACATGGGAATCGAAAACCTCCTCATATATGGAGACTCTCAGCTACTCGTTAGCTAAGTAAATGGCGACTATCAAACATGTAAACCAGAGTCGGTAAAATATGGCGAAAGAGTGCTGTAACTGCTAACTCAAATTCCCTCCTACATCCTGGAAAGCATACCGCGGACGGAAAGTAGCAAGGCGGATGTGTTAGCCATGCTTGCTAAAGAACTGGCCGACGAGAACCTCGATGACGTAAGGATCATTGTGCAAAGCCGCTGGATTCTCGTATCAGCAGAAATATCTCCAGAGTCGTCTGAAAAAAAGGAAGCGACCAAACAAGCAACCTTCCAATTAGAGGATGAAGAAAATGCGAAGGATTGGATAGAAGTCTTCATAGACTACTTCAAATCCCATCGAACGCCCGAAAACGCATCTTCAAGACATCAGCTCGTGAAACGGGCTCTGTCTTTTGCCTTCGTTAATGATACTCTATATAAGAGATCGTTCGACAGTTTCTGGCTAAGGTGCCTGGGATAAGAAGAAGTAAGGAGAGTCGTTCAAGAAACCCACGATGGACTCTGTGGTTCCCATCAACCCGGGCCAAAGATGAAGCTGAAGATCAAGAGAATGGGTTACTACTGGCCCACGATAATTCAGGACTGCCTCGAATATGTGAAGCAGTGTCACTCGTGCCAAATTCACGGGGACTTCATCTACCAGCATCTAAATCCACTACACCCAACACTGGCTAGTTGGCCATTCAAAATGTGGGGAACTGATATAATCGGGGCCATTGAACCGGTATCATCCAAGGGACATCGGTTCATATTAGCAACAACCGATTACTTCTCTAAGTGGACAGAGGCAGTACCGCCAAAGGAAGTGAAGACGGAGAACACCCTCCGTTTCTTCAAGACACATATCATCTACATGTTCGGCACTCCGCGACAGATCATCTCGGATAAAAGGCCGGCCTACAGAAGCCATAAGATCAGCCGCTTCGCGCAGCAGTATAATATAGACTGGAGATACTCTTCAGTTTATAATCCCCAAGCTAACGGTCTAGCTGAGGCTTTCAACAAGACCTTGACGAAGATCATAAAGAAAACGGTGTCCAGAAACAAAATGGACTGGCACGAGAGACTGCATGAAGCTCTCTGGGCATATCGAACCACGTTCAAACTAGCCACGAATACAACGCCATTCGCATTGGTATTCGGCACGGAAGCAGTACTTTCCTTGGAGATAGAGCTACCCTCTCTACGAGTGGCAGTTCGATATGAGCTGACGGATGAAGGAAATGCCCATCTCCGGCTCGAGGAGATCGACGCCCTCAATGAAACTCGTCTCATTACGCAGCAAAACCTGGAAGCTTACAAAGTAAGGATGACGCGCTCATACGAAAGACTAACCTGACCGAGAACATTCCGCCAAGGCAAACTCATGCTAGTCGTAAAAATACCTATGATCCCCAACCGTGCAAAGCGGGAGAAATTCGAGCCGAACTATGAGGGTCCGTACATCATAGACAAGGTCTACTAAGGCGGGGCATACTTGCTTATGAATATGCATGGCGAAAGACACTTCCGGCCAATAAACGGTCGGTTCCTTAAGAAATACTACGCTTGACAAGTCATGACTCAGGCTAATGATAGATGATGACGCTCGTGTCCGCTCGCTGTCTTCCTGAGTCAAGACTCTATAAGTAGTATCCAACAAAACTTCGCCTCGAAGCGTGCCACAGACCGAGATGTCCCTAAATTATCAATGGACCGTAATATCCTTAAACTAATATGTTGCCTTAAACACGGCGGTAATGGAACTCAAGTCCACAAGTCCCAACGGCGAAGACTGCAACTCAATTCCCGCTGGCTACATAGCTACCTCGGTGGCGAAGTCCCCCCTAAGTTCCATTGGAAAACAGAGGGGTAAAAAAAAGGTACGTCCACAAGAGAAATGGGCATGGATGAAAACCTAAAAGGGCGGCGTGAGTAAAAACAGCATGGCTACCGGCGAGCTTGTGAAAACCCGAAAGAGCGCAATCTTGTAAAATTTTCCCTTACGTGATCCTCTCGATTTGTAAGGAGAACTCCCCCTATGAGACCCTCATGGCTCATAGGATTCAAAGCTTTAAGCTACAGGGATCTGAACCTGTTCTTAAGCCGTCATACTCCCTAAGTTGCCTTACAGGCGGTCCAATATTGGCCCTTATATACAATCCACGGGCACAAATAAACGTTTTCCCTAACAAGTTCCACCAATCACGAGGAATGTCCTCATATGGGAAATGACACTTGTAAATCCTCACGACTTCTAAGGAGAACATACACCTACGAGATCCTTACCACTCGTAGGAAGATATACCTTTATGAGACCCTTACGGCTAGTAAAGTCAAAAAGCCTTAGTCGACAGGATCCTAATCCTGTTTGCTAAGCCACCTTTGTTCAAATCAACAAAGGCAAATGATGATTCGCTCCCGTCAATATCCCAGTTGTAGCGATACTGATGCATAAATCGGTATCAAATTCCAAGTCCTGTCACGGTAAATGATGATTCGCTCCTGGCAATATTCCAGTCGCAGCGGTGCTGATGCCAAGATTGGTATCAGATCTCAAGTTTCATACTCGCAATAAAAATCAGCGAGCAAAATATATGCATATAAAAATAGCCGAAATGTTTGGGCAACTCGCAATATAAAGCAACGAGTAAAAATAAAAGAATAGCCGAAATGATTGGGCACCACGATAAATAGCCGAAATGATTGGGCAATCGCGACTTTCGCGATATAAAAAGCTGAAATGATAGAACATCGCGGAAAGAAATAAAAAAAATGATGAATAAAACTTTTGCCCTACAGGTGAGTCCACATCAACCCCTGTATACAATCCATGGGCATAAGCGAAAAGGGAACCATATTTTCCCACCAGGCTCCGTCAAAGGGAGTTCAAGGCCTCGACGGTTCACAAACAACCTAGAGACCACCTCGACACTCGTCTCGTTACAGCAGACGCAGTGTCAACAATAGCGTTTCTTCTCACTCCAGTAGGATGCAGACGTGACGTCAACAAAACGGAGCCATGGCAAAGTCCCTATTTCCAAGTCTCGACGGTTCACAGACAACCTAGAGACCACCTCGACACTCATCTCGTTACAGCAGACGCAGTGTCAACAACGATGTTTCTTCTCACTCCAACTGGATGTAGATGCGACGTCAACAAAACGGAGCCATGGCAAAGTCCGTAGTTCTAAGTCTCGACGGTTCACAGACAACCTAGAGACCACTTTGACACTCGTCTCGTTATAACAGACACAGTGTCAACAATGGCGTTTCTTCTCACACCAGCAGGATGCAGACGTGACGTCAACAAAGCAAAGCTATGGCAAAGTCTCTATTTCTAAGTCTCGACGGTTCACAAACAACCTAGGGACCATCCCGACATTCGTCTCGTTGGAGCAGACGCAGTGTCACCAACGACATTTCTTCTCTCTCCAGCAGGATACAGACGCGACGTCAACAAGCGACCCCAGGGTCAAAACAAAATGGAGCCATGGCAAAGTCCCTAGTTCCAAGTTTCGACGGTTCACAAACAACCTAGAGATCACCTCGACATTCGTCTCATTACAGCAGACGCAGTGTCGACAAAGGAAGCGAAGGCTAAATTCCTAGCTTCAGGGTCTTGACGGAAACTCAAATAAAACCTGAAAGACTATCGGAGATCATCCCACACCAGCGCGGAGTGGCTATGACTCATCGGGGCTCCCAAACTGAGCCTAACCTCAAGTAAAAAGCGGCATGGCAAAATTCCTACCTCTTGCTCTCTCGACGGTAATATGACCTAAGCAGATTACTTGAAGACGTCTTGTCCAGCCCCCGAAGGGATCAGAGACCGACAGTCGCGGGGCTACTCGAACAGCAGCGTAAACTCTGCATATCGGGGAATGCATCAGCCAACACGACGGTACGACGGATAAAAACCCTAGTACCACATACCCTAACGGACCTCAGTCGTAAAGAGCAGGGGTTAACTGTGACGTTAGGACATGTTTGCCTACAAGCCCAAGAGAGGTAAACTAAACAAGCTCCAAAATGAGTTCATAAACTAGAGACTCCGGGATGAGTGAATAAACTACAAACTCCGAAATGAGTATATAAACTACTTTACGCCAAATCAAGACATCGAAGAAAAGAGAAATGCCACTATGAAATAAAATATGTATTTTATTCATGAATTTAAGTGAATACAAGATACATTTTATTCAGGAATCAAAATGAATACAAGATACTTTTATGCAAAAAGAAGAGAATATACAGCAACAAAAATGTTTCAAGTCGGCGGACGGTTCAATAGGCCAGCCAGTTCGTCGTTCTTCCGCCGGACGTCGGCTTCAAGCTCCACCAGTGCTGCGAGACGAGTCCCTGCTTGGGTCTGTTGAGTCTGGTATGAAGCAAACCGACTCTCGAGTTCCTTCTCAGCAACCTTATGGGCTTCAACCATTTCACGGGTAAAAATAACAGCTTTGTCAAGAACCACTACCTCTGTAATGGCTTCTTGAAGCACCCGGCAAATTTCATACGCACGGGTGGTCTTGGCAGTAAGCTGAGTCTGAAGTTCCCCTAACGCGTTCGAAGCCAACTCCCTCTCTGAAAACTTCTGGTTTAGCCTCTTCTCGCATGACTGGAGATTGGCTGCATACCGTTCGATCCACCCTCGGAGACTCGCTTTTACAATTAAGATGTCGGAGGGAAGGCGTATGCATTCAATCCCATGCTGCAGGACTCCACTTTGCAACAGTACTCAACCCAAGTACGCACTAATGCCTCATCATGATAAGTGGTCAGAACAGATAATGAAGTATTGGCCTCGATAACAAATTCTTCGTCCGCGACAGAAGTACTAGCGCGAAGATCTTCGATGAGTACCGCCAAGGAATAAATGCTCTGTTTTGCCATCCTTTCAGACGCACGCCGGGCATAAGGGCCTGGTGGCATAGGGATCTGAGACTCTAATAGGGTCAGGGTTGGCAAAACTGTAAAGATTTAGTTGCGGTTAATGGTATTTCCAAACATAGAGCAAACAAAACTATGCCAAGGATAAAACGTCACTTACCCACAGACATGCAAGGCGGGTTTGAAAGATCCCCAGGTCCATCAAGAATCTCGACTTCGTCGTCAGCTTCAAGAACTGTGATTTAAAATGAAAGGCATATCAGCATCATTATGAAAATATAAAACCAGAAGGGCAAAGCATACCAACCTTGGCCTGAGGAAAGAACTATACTTTGTGGGGGTATTTCTTGTGGGGCAGCCATGTCAAGCAAGCGTTGGAAGGTTTTCCACGGAGGGAGGTCCACGATGGAAGCCGTCAATTCCTGCAATTCTGAAGGAAAGAAAAGGGTCAGATGACAGAAGGGTCATTAAACAAAA
This sequence comes from Agapanthus africanus, assembly GCA_030015575.1. Taxonomy (NCBI): domain Eukaryota; kingdom Viridiplantae; phylum Streptophyta; class Magnoliopsida; order Asparagales; family Amaryllidaceae; genus Agapanthus; species Agapanthus africanus. Next base: position 461,822,063 of record JASDDO010000022.1, read on the forward strand.
TATATATGTATATGAGATTACCTTCAATGCTTCGCCCTCCCTGAGCTGGAGGGATGGCAGCCTCAGCGGTCTCCTCCACACCCTCAGGTGCATCACTGGAGATATTTGTAAAATCTGGAGCTGGCGTAGTAGTCTCCAATAGAAGGACAAAAGCAGCCGCTGAAGGCTCCAATGCAGGGATGACGACTTCAGCAATCTCCTCTACACTCTCCGGTATGTCACTGGGGATGTCCATGGGATTTATGGCCGATGAGGTCAGCTCTGCTGAAGGAGTAACGCGGAAGAGACACCGGCCACCACCGGAAGCTCCACAGCAAGAGCGGTAGCTTCAGTCATCTCCTCTACACCCTTTGGGGCATCATGGGAGATGTTCGTAGAATCTGCAGCCATGGCTCGATCCGGACTCAAACCCGTTTCTGCTGCAGAAGTCCCTGCAAAGTTTTTGCAAAAATGAGAAGACATAATAGTAATACAGATTACTCGCTAAAAGAAGGACACGAGAAAGACGCATACCAATACGCCAGGGAGCTTTAAGTATGGATTTTTCGAGCCATTGTTCTTTTCTCATTAAATACGCTCGTCGGGCTTCAAGCGCAAATGAATGACTACCCATTTTTAGTGCAAGCTCGTCTTCGGAAGCAACCGAAATGGACTGTTTGAGGGCCCATTCTTCTTCCATTAACAAAGGACCAATGTGTACCAGTCGTAAGGATGAGTCAACGTCATAGAATATACGGGAGGGTAGGGCTTCTTCGGGACTCACACATTCTCAGTTTCATCTTGTGAGCGCCTTAAAGCCTCAGCCAACTGCGCGGCCTCCTCAGCAGACGAACCAGGAAAGAGAAGACCGTCGTCCTGCTCTTTCATAGATATCGGCTCATCCATAATGAACAGCTCGGATTCAAGCAGAGTGTCGAGTAGGCTGGCGACCAATTTCTTTCTCCTCTTGGAGGTTGTGCTAACGCTAACGGAGGAGCGCTTCCTACCCCTGGGTGCTCTGGTGCGACGCTGCCCAACTTCATCTTCGGTATTGCCCTTTGGTGACACCACCGCTGGTGACACTACCGCTGGTGCTTTATTAGAAGCCTTTGCTTTGGCTCTAGTTCCCACTAGCATACCAGCAGTACGAGGGGTCGATTCTATTTTTGCGGTTTTAGGGATTAGTACCAAACCGCTATCCCTCAGTGGAGGGCGAACCACTCGCCACGGCCGTAATGGGGAATCGATGGCCTAAGTTGGAATGGGAGCTCTATCCTAGAAAAGCACCCATATCTCCTCTGCGATGACGGGGCCGACCCTATGGCGATACCAACCCTTAAAGGACCCTACAGGTCTCGGGAGATAGTCGGGCTCCGGGATCATGATGCGGGAGCCAGTGTTGAGCCGTATGGAGTGGTGAATGACGTCGCGAGTAACCTCCAAGGAGAGAGCAGGATCGACTAAAAATGCCTCGAGAGGGATGCCCTGGACATACCCCAACTGCTGAGCAAAGCGGTGCAGATTATACCGCATAAAAAGGACAACATTATTCCGGCGGAACACCAGATACCCTGGCTTGATCGAGTATAGGTACATGACCTCTTTTGGTTTCAAGACCGGTACCCCACCCTTCGATAAATCAAACAACTACTGAACGGGCCCTGCTGGAGCGGAAAGGACTCAATCACGGAACACCATTCCGCCTTCATTTGAGTACGGGATCAGCAGCACGCAGAAGGCCCCTATCTGGGTCGGATTGGGAACGGAGGCATCAACCAACCTCATGATCCGCGGGAAGGTAAAAATTCAGCCGCTGGTGCGCAGCGAACGCTCCCAGCACGTGCATCTCGATCCACGACGTGAAGTAGTGGAGGGGGAAATTCACGGTCTCAGCACCTTGGTTTGAAGTATTAGCCGCAACGCTTAATCCGTGATATAGATGTGATAACCCCGCGACGCCAACAGCTAGTCAGGCTCCTCCAGCTATGCGATGAGCATGATAAAAAAACGGAGGCTCTCATAAAGCGGCGATGCATCGGCATGGCGACCAGCTTAGCCAAAGACCGATAAAACCAATGAAGAAGGTCTCTTTGTCCATGCCAGGGGCCCCAATCGCATCAAAAGCTACGGTTGAAGAGTTTGGAATATAGAAATGCGGCAGGTCTTCCTCCTTGGTTGACAAGTTCCTTAATCCTAATCCAAAAGGGTCTTCAATTTTTGCAAATTTCGGAGCCTTTTTGGATATGACGTCCTCTCGAAGAAAGCAAGCAATGAAAACGTCAAAGGTGACACCTTGCCCTTCCAATGTCACGAACAACTTTTCAAAGATACGCAGGACCTTGATTAGACTTGGGTACTTATGACCTACGGCGTTCTCAGTAGACAGGTCGTCAAGCCTAGCAGGCACAGTATCAAACACATATTCATCGGGAGGCAGTAATTCTTCATAATTCTCTCCCCTGATCGAGAATCCGAAGATCTCGCAAAACTCTTCCAGTGAAATTGAGACCTCTCGATCCCCTAGCAAGAATGTGTTGGTGGGAAGGTTCCATTGATTCAAGAAAGCTTTAACCTACCAGACGTGAGGGGCGTGGTAATAGAACAACGAAGCGTAAACTGCCTGGTACAACCCGACCTTCTGCAGACGTGCGCGTTGAGCGGGGAGAATGTACCGGGCCCAGGGAAGGTAGCCCATTGGGTGGCGGGGGATAACGCCTACCTTATAAAACTGCCCCCAAGGTCGAGCTTCGCCCTGACATATTCGACGCCCCAGAATGTCGATGGCCACCATGGGTTGGTTGGGTATCCCAGTCGTTGATGGCTCGAGTCGGTCCGTAGGAGTCCAGTTAGTCGCCTCCACCGCATAAGCAGCCTGTGGGCGTTCCGTCAATGATATAGAGCGGATTGGTTCTGTCGGCTCTTCGCTGATAAAACTACGTGGCCCCTGATGATATGACCGTACCACTTTCCTCACAAGAGAAGACTAGTATGGTCTTTGTCATGCGCCCTGATCATCGCCATAACCTCCTCGTCCGATGGCGGCTGTGGAAAAGCCGCTTCTGAGCGAGTGTAAGGGAAGTCGGGAAGCAAATCCATCATTCCTGAAATTAAAAAAACCCATTTAAAAAAAATAATAATAAACAATAAGGTAACATAAAATAAAATAACAGAAAACCATGATGTGACGGGACCACTGCCTGCAAAACTAATGGACCCCACAAAATCTATATAGCGGCTCACCAATGATGAGGCAAAATAATCATTGAGAGAATCAAAAAGGATTCTCGTCAAGTAAATAGTAAAGTTTAAATGACTCTTAAGGCGAAGCACAACAGATTCAAATCTGCATTAGGGGCATTAAAACCCTCAAATACTCGAGAGCATTAGGGAATAAAATTCCCAGAAATATCTGAGACTCTCTCAGAGCCAAGCTCTGTTAATAAGGAATTAAATTCCTTTAATAATGGGATTAAATCCCAGAAAACTCCCATGGACAGGAGGCAAAGAAAATGTAATTAAGTTCCATGGATCCTTAAAGATCGGAGACAGGGTAAAACCCTAAGAGGAGGATTAACAATCCTCATTGATTCAAGACTTCAAAATCTACAAAAAAAAATGTGTGTTTTGGATGTTTAATAAATCAACTTAAGAAAAGAGCGATGCCCTGTTGATGGATTTAAAATCCAGGTCTAAAAGCAAGAAAGGGTTCCGTTCACGATCCTTACCAAAGAAAGAGTTTTGACAGAGTTTAACTCTGAAGTTTCAACGAGCAGAGAACTAAGCACTGAAAAAAGAGAATTAAATTCTCAAGAAAAATAAGCAAGGAAGAAGATAAAAGAACAGTGGTCTTCCCAGAGACAAAAGCCCTGCATTTATAAGACATGAAGAGGAGCGGTTCATCTTCCTATTCCCCTAGGCAATCCAATGGCTGTAAGGACAGACAGCGTTGCACTCACGTGCAAGCCACGTGAGAGCAACGCTGAAGGGCATTTGTTCCCCGGAGAAAGTTCCCCACTAAAACAGCCCTACGTGTTTAACACGTGAGTGCCTATATGCAACGCATATAGGCACTGCAGTTAAAACAACTGTTAGGCTAATGGAGCTTCACGTGCCTACACGTGAGCGGCTATATGCAAAGCATATAGCCACTGCATTTAAGCAATCGATAGGATAAGATTGAGCCTCACGTGTAAGCGCGTGAGCACCTATATGCAAAGAAATAGGCGCTATATTCAAACAGACAGCAAGCCAAAAAGGCTCACGTGTTAACACGTGATACACTCTTATGTTGTTGCATATAAGCAAACAAGATTAATTTCGTTGGGGTCACGTGCTACACGTGAGTCTTCCTAAACACCTTCCAAGATGATAGAATTAAATTCTAAATAAAATGATCAAAACTCTATTTGGAAGATATTTCCTTAAATCATTCTAAACTATCTGATAGAATTAAATTCTATATATGTGGGAAACATTTCCCTGATCTTCCTTAAACTAGAAATATCTTCTTTGTTAAACGAAGGACCTTTGGATCAAAGATCCAACGGTGATAATCTGATAGAATAAAATTCTGTCATAGGAAAATATTTCCTAATTTGGTTAAAAAAAAACAAATAAAAAATCATCTCTGTTAAACAAAGAGCCTTTGGATTAAAAATCCACCGGTGAATAAAATTCACCAGAACAATTGTATTGATTATGAAATCAATCATGATCTCTCAATGAGGGATTTTCTTAACAAATTGATTCTTTTTCTTCTCATATAAATAGGATTAAGGAGAGGAGGAGAGAAGGGAGAGAAACATACAGAGACGGAGAGGATAAAAAAAAGAGGAAGAAGAGAATTTAAGTCTCAGAAAAGACTTGCTTCATCATAACATTCTAGGTAAAAATAAAGAGAAATCCACAGAGATTGTTCTATCTTTTCTTGACCTTTCTAAGGGTTTAACCTTTCACATAAGAACTTAGTTCTTCCTCCGGTTGAGATCTGCAGAAGCAGATCTCCGCATAAGTTAAGAATTTAATTCTAATCGGGGAGATTCTGTCATGCAGTTCAAAACCTAGGGGAAAGAACCGAGTTCAAAGAATTTAATTCTTACAGAGATATATGGGAATTTAATTTCTCTGAAAATCAAGGTTTAACCCTACAAATAAGAATTTAATTCTTACAAAAAAGAAAACAAGAGGCATGAGATCCTCTAAAATCCTAGCATGAGATCAAAATATCCAAACACTCAGAAGGAAAGATTGGTGATTCATTTGTAACACTACAATAAGATCTCACGTGCTCCACGTGAGCGTCTTTAATGAATGAAAAGGGAAACACACAAAATTGCCTCGTGTGCTCGTACGTAAGCACCATAGGAGTCAAGTGTTTAACACTTCTATTTAAAAAAAGAAAAGAAAGGGAGAATAGAACCCAGATAACAAATCCCACTTTTGGGCACCTCACGTGCCTACACGTGAGCGCTTCCAAAGTACAGTGTTTAACACTTCTATATAAAGGGAGAGGAAGAAAAGAACCCAGAGAACAAATCCTACTTTGGGGCGCCTCACATGCCCACACGTGAGCGCTTCCAATGTGCAGTGCTTAACACTGATTCAGAACCTTCCAATGTGCAGCCTCACACGTGAGTGCTGAACATACACCAATGCTTAGCATTATGATGACTCGGACTCCAGCCACAAATGGGCTAAGTTTTCCTGAGGTCAAAACCCTTTTGATCTCCAAATCCACCAAGCCTCTGTGCTCATGTTTTCCCAAAGTAATCTCGGTCTCAAACATGATTGATGAACTCTCAATTGATGATATCCAAGATGATATCCGTCCACATTCCCCCGAGAAATTCTTAGTCTCAAAATACGACTAATGATTTTAGGGTTAACCACCAACTTCACTTTCCCTCAAATAGGGAAATTGGTTCAAGGATACATCTCTCCACACCTCTGATATATGTCGTTATAATTTCTCAACGTCTTCAGAGAGGTAGCGGGTCCCGACAACCAACTGCTCTTCGGTACACTTCCCAAACTGACGTGCACACCCTAGATCAAACCACACCCCAAGATGGGTGTCTCCCATATCATCGTTGCTCATCCCGACACGTAACAAATACACGTGCGCGCAAGATGATCTGCAGACCAAAATGTCCTCAAACTACAACTTCGCCTCCAAAATGGTGATCTACAGACCGAAATATCCTCAAACTACAACTTTGCCTCCAAAACGGCGATAAGGGACCGAAACGTCCTTAAACTAAAACAACAGAGCCCAAATGCTCTCTTGTTGGATCTGAAACAAGAACAATCCTAACACCTTGTTAAGTAGATCTTAGTCTCAAATTGGACTAACGTATCCTTAACAAAAAAACCAATCAAGCCCCAAATACTCACAAACATTTAAGTCGGTCTTGATCTCAAAACAGATCAACGATCCTTAAATCAACCGAAACCAAAATCTAAGATATACGGATTTGGACTAATCCACGCCTTACGGGCGACAACATAAATTAGTCTCCGTATACAATCAACGGGCAACCAAAAATAAAACAAACACACACGACACGAAGTGAACTTTCGAAGCCGGAGAAAGTGGTTATCGCAATGCGGTAACGTAATTAACTGCAGGGGCTTTCGCTTGCAGGGAAAAGTGTCCCCACAATCAAAAACCCCTCGCAAACGAGGAGGAATCTGACGAAGTCTGCAACAACGGCCGCATCCGTCCAAACCTCCGATATACGGTGCCATAAATCAACGTGGTATCTACGGAGAGGTGGACGGATAAACCCAAATAGTATCTGCCCCCAAATTCAGCAAAGACGACCTACGCGGTTTCATCTCTGTTTTCGGCGGTAAACAGTATCATATGTCACAACCGGAGAAGAAAAGATTCCTGCAGGTTTTGCATGAATTGAAAGTTCCTACAGATTTCTCAGGATCATTTAGCAAGAAGATAAAATTTGTGAAAGGCAAGATCGATGGGCTGAAAAGTCATGATTACCATGTTATTATGGAGCACCTTCTTCCATTAGCCCTCAAGACTTCCCTTCCCGAATCGGTTTGTTTAGTAATCAATGACCTTTGTTGCTTTTTTAGAGAATTGTGTGTTAAAACCCTTGATGTTATGACGCTGGAGAATCTAGAAAATTCTATTTCGTTGATACTTTGCAAGCTTGAGCGTATTTTCCCACCATCATTCTTTGATATCATAATACAACCTGACGGTTCATTTTGCAACTGAGGCTAAGTTAACCGAACCGGTACAATATCGATGGATGTATCCCGTCGAAAGGTACGTGGAAATTTTTGTTTCACGCAATTTGTAAAATTATCGTTGTCCTATATGCCCGTATTTATTTATTTAACATATTTTTCTTTAGGTATCTCTACACTCTAAAAAAGTATATACGCAATAAAAATCAACCAGAGGGTTCTATCATGCAAGGTTATCTTCTAGATGAAGCAATCACATTTTGTTCCCGCTACCTGGACGAGAACATTGAGACGAAGCTTAACCGGCCTCGGAGAATTTTTGACGGGTCATATGGCAAAGCTGATTATAAGAGAGTAGACACTATATTTATTAACAAGATATATCGGTTTATCCTCCTCAATAGCGCATGTCTTGAAGAAATTAGAGAGTAAGTTTTTTTGGATTAATTGTTATATTTGTTTTTGTGTGTGTATGAAACGATATAATAATAATGTCATAATTTATTGATGAGAATAGAAATCATTTTAACGAGGTACGTGAGGGGTATCCTAATTGGAATGAACGATTGGAAAAATATCATCAGGATAATTTTTGTGATTGGGTTGCAGATCATGTAAGTTCGAATAATATGTTATTGCTACCAGTCTTAATCTAAACATATATCGCTATATATTTATCGTAAAATTTGTTTTATCAGATCCACGATCCGAACTTGTCTGCATTATTAGAGAGTGGTTCAAGATGTTTAGCTCAGTTTCATAGTATGGAGGTTGCATATTATAAAGGATTCGGTGTCCTTGGATACAAATTTGAAGTTAAGGACATAGAAATATCTCGAACCACTCAGAATAGTTGGGTTGCGACGGTAGGATCGGATGGTGTGAGTTATTATAGATACTTAAATTGCATACTTGGCATCCAATATCCCGGACAATCAGAACCATTTTATATATTTCAATGTACTTGATATGATACACGAACCGATACGGATAAGTGGAGAAACAATCTTGGGACTTGGAAAGATGAATATGGATTGACTAGTGTGAACACATTTCGATTTTACGGTCAGGATGATCCATTTATCTTTCCGGACCAAGCGTTCCAAGTATACTACTTACAGTGCTTGAAGCATCCGGGATGGAGTGTCGTATGCCGTTGGAAACCCAGGGATGTTTACGATGTCCCAGAATTCAAGGATCGTATAGAGGACAGCGATGAGGACAAAGAAGCGAGAAGACTTAGAGTGCTCCGACCGTCTGTTTCAAAAGACGGGTTTTCTTCGGCTGATCGTGAAGTTACGTGGGTTAGAAATGATATCGAGGATGAAATCCAAGTAGATATGTCTAACGCGTCCACGAAACGTAAAAGGTTATCAGTAATGTTATATTATTACTTTACATTTTTACGATCTATACATATATAGCATGCATATGTAATGATTGTACTCTTGTCTAGATTTGATGAAGACGACCGGAGCAGCGAGAGGTGGCAGGAGCATCAGCTGCGGCAGAGGCAGAGCGGTTCTGCCGCCCAGAGAGCTGCGTAGGGAGCTTCAGAGGGCCGGTCTTGCACCTCAATCAGAGACCCCTTCCGTATGGATTTTGCCATACCTCCAGGTATATTGCACGCATATTCATTTTGAATGTAATATTATAGATATACACGCATATTTTTTTTCAAAAGTTCTTATGTATTCAATGTTTGATTGTCTGGCTGTTGGTGGTGCGTCCACATCAGAGGCAGAGGCCACTCCCGCACCTCCAGGTATGTTTATATATCGTATAGTTCATGCATATTGATTTAGAATGTTATATCATAAATATACACGCATTCTTTTTTCTTTTACTTAGATAATCATTTTTTTATTATCTAGCTATACGTGGTGCCTCCACATCTCGGGCAGAGACCACCACCGCACCTGCGGATATGTTTATATATCCTATAGTGCATGTATATTGATTTAGAATGTTATATTATTGATTTACACATTCTTTTTGCAATTACTTATATAATCTATTTTTAATTGTCTAATTATAGGTGGTGCGTCCACATCTGGCACAGGGGCCACTCCCACCACTTCTGTACCCTCCGCTCAGTCTGCAGGTTAGTATGAATAAATATAAAATATTTATTCAATTTACATATCTTCTAAGAATAAACAAGAACTTCATGTAATTTTATCGTCAATATTTATTTTGTAGTTGGAGGGGATGCGTCAACGTCCGGGTCACTGGCTATTCCTCACCGGAGGAACTATCGTCCCGCTCGTGCTGCTGTCGCCAGAGATATATATCGCACTTCAATTTTCGTTAAACCTTAGATTTCTGAATACCACTTTGTCTTAATATTGATTGTCTTGATATTTCTTGTAGATGCAGGGCAGCCCCATCCCGAGAGGAGGACTCGAGGGCTGAATCAGTCCCACAAGCTGAGGCACGACAGAGCTAGGGGAGGCAGCATTCCCCCTCTTCTTTACCCCCGATTATCGCTATACCGGCGAATATGCCGAGAGGTTCGTCCGGTATATGGGGGATGAGAGCCGCCTCGTGAAGAAGTATCCGCTTCACGTTGAGTGGGGCGATCAGCACCGGCGCTCATATGCCCTCTTCTGGGATCAGGCTCGGGTATTAATATATATTTTTATTTGACTTATCCAATATATTTAATATTATTTAATACTTGCAATTTAAATACATTGTTTTTTTGTATTTGCAGTTGGATTACGACTTTCAGCCTGTACCCGACCCTGATCACCCTGAGAGAGTGCTCGATCTTCACGCTCTGTACAATGGCCCGATGAAGAACATGTAATCAAATGTCAGATACAATAGGAACGAGCTGAAGATCGACCGCTATTCCCTGTGGATGGCGACCCCCGAGGCAGAGAGAGCGGCTCTCCTATATACTCCGGCCTTTGCGAGAGTCGACGTAGATACATGGCCTCTCTTGTGCCAATATTTCGACTCTCAGCGCAAACAGGTCTGTAATTTAAATGTAATTCATTATTTAGTATATAATTTATTTTTTTGTGTTGCTTAATTAGAAAACTAAATCTGAATGTGTTGTGCAGAAACAGGCCGATCAAAATAAAGAGAATAGGAAGTCGGCGAAGAGGGGTTGCCCTACTTAAACAGGTGGCTCGAGGAACATTACTCATGCCATGGAGGCATCGGTAAATCACAATAGATCTATTTTGATATAATGTAATATTAAGAGTTATTTTATAATACATGTAAATTTTTTGCGAATTGCAGAGAGCTCAGATCCTGGCGCAGGGTAGTACATCGAGCGTGCTGACCGCGTACCTTGCCGTCCACGGCACCTCGGCAAATCCCGCCACGGGCGAGCTTCGATTCCCCGATACCGCTAACCAGGAGTATTGCGTAAGTGTTAATATTTATTTCAACAAGTTTGAAATTTTTGTTTTGAAAAGTTTAAATTTAAATGATATACTTATATTTTAATGGTTAATGTGGGTGGTGGAGCGGGTGGTGGAGCAGGCGGAGGCATCAGAGATCGATTTTACTGGACAGACCGATCCGATGCTACTGACCCCAATCCTAGACGCCGCACACGGAGGGCACCACGGAGGTTTGGAGAGAAGCCGGGGACTGGGTCCTAGCTGTTAGTTATATATATGCCCTAAAGGCCATTGTTGTACATATGATATATATTATAGTGGATGCTTGGATATATATAGAGAGGACTTTCTTGCTCGACATGATAGTATGCTATTTGGTTTCACTTTGTCTTAACATGTTGACTTGTATTAGTTTGCTGTCTTACTCTCACATGTTGATAAAGCCCTTAGGATATGTACTCGACTACTGGGACTATGATGAGATCATACTAGTAGGGCCATGGTAGTCTATGAGTACATCCTATAATTGTTCCTAGTCAAGGGTGTATCGAGACAGGGCATCGATACACCAGAGTAGACTAGCGTATACACATCTTGACCCATATGATGGGCGATGGATGATCCCATATCCATTGGTGTTTGACATCAAAGATGGTGTACGGGTGCTCAGTGGAGACTGGGTACACTGAACGGACTCGCCGAGAACTCCTAGATGGTAATATACCTATCGTCAGATAGCAGTTCTCCGGTAACACTGGTACAGATTAGTCTGTAGACCCGAGATTGTCATAGAGTCTTGTGTGATTCCCACTGTGCTTTGATTTCCACCTTACCACGTCCAAGAGGGCGTGCAAAACGGTGGCTTTTGGGTACAATCCCGAATCACATGGAGGCAATGAGCGATAGGAGGGGATTCTTCTCTCCCGGTATAGGGAGTTGATGTTGTGTAGTGTTCGATTGGCTGTAACTAGAAGTCCCTGGCCAGGGCTGATATAGAGTGCTACTGGTAAGTGTTATCAGTAGTTTCTCGACCTGTTGTGATCCTCACATCGACACGACTTATCGATTACTGGGGTCTGACGTTTACCACCCCTAGGCTTGATATGCGACATATCAGACGAAGAGACCGGAATGTACGGTAGTGTTACTGTTTGGATTCACAGGAGAATGTACAGGCTTGCTTGTTGATCTTTTGATTGCTCAATACCTGGGTGGCTGTTACGTTTAGCTGACTGCTTGCAGCTTGTGGGTGTTTGATATGATCATCCTATATTGCCGGCGTATTGACGATTCTTTAGAGTCATACACAGAGGTTTCTTGACTCAGGCAAAACGGAGTAGGAGCACATATGTGATATGTGCGGGACCGAGAATAATAAGATATGAGATACCGTATTCCATTCTCGCGATATATGATATCGGCCGGGTATATGTGATATAGCCGGGTCATCGGATCAAGTTTTGATTCGATGAATCGGTACATGATATATTAGTCGGTTATATGCGATATAGCCAGATTGTCGGATCAAGTGTCGATTCGATAATTTAATGTATAATTATATATGTGATGTATTACATTATCTAATATAAGATCACTTTATTGATTCATTTTCTCACCGGATAATACATTGATATATATGCGATATATGTTAATTGTATTATTTTCTTTTGTTACAAAAATATATTATATATGTGATATATAATATTGTAACAAGTTATTGTTGGAGATAGTGCCCTCAGAGTCAATTATTGGATCGCAGGTACGTGATTGCAATGATTGCGGAGGACCTATACCGGTAGGACAGTCTTACTCAAGATGATAGTTTGCTATCTGGTTTGCCTTTATCAGTCGTGTATATATTCAGGTGACTGATTACATGTTACACTTTGATAGAGCCCTTAGGATCTTGCTTTACTACCAACAGTATGATGGCGATCATATACGTGAGAGTTGGGTAGTTTATATGCATATCCTTAATTGTGGTCCCTAGTCGTGGGAGTTTCGAGACAGGGCATCGATACTCCGGAGTAGACTAGTGTGTACAGTCGAGACCCCGATGAGGGACGGTGGCCGGTCTCACAAGCCACTGGTGTCAGTTGGATCACCTAAGATATATACAGGTGCTCATTGGGTTATGAGTACACCGGACAGGACTCGCCGGGAATCTGCTAGTTAGTACTATATCTATCGTCAGATAGCAGTTCCCTGGTGACATGTGTACAGGTTAGTTCATCGACCTGAGGTCGTCATTTGTCTCGTGTGAGTTCCCACTGTGCTTTGATTTCTACCCTACCACGGCTCAAAGGAGTCGTGCAAACAGGTAGTTTTTGGGTACAGTCCCGAGCCATATGGAGGCACGTGAGCGGATCGGCAGGGGATTCGTCTCTCCCGGTATTGGGGCGAGGTCGTGCTGTGTCTAGGAGAGCCATTACACATAGTCCATGGCCATGGCAGGAGATTTACTGGTAGGTACTCCAGTAGTATCTCAGGGTGTTATTGGGCTACACTCCGACACGACTTATACTGCTATTGGGGGTCTGACGTTTCTAGCCCCCTAGGCAGATATGCGATACTCATAGAAGAACGGACCGGACTGTATATACATTGTCACTGTTAGGCTCAGTAGGGTTTCCGGATGAGTTCGCTCATCGGCCTCCCTTGAGGTCAATCCATGGGCAGCCGTTACGCATAGCTAGTGCCGCTGACGGTTTGTGGTTAAACCCACTGCCAGGGTACTGACGAGTCATTAGAGTCCCCCACAGACAGTTTCCCAAGTTCGGGCGAAACGTTGTAGAGGCCGTATGGTTTTATGGCAGGGTTCGGAAAATGTACGTGCGTTTACGCACGTGTTATTTTTCGGGCAGATGATACTGGTCGGCTTTGGTTTAAGCCGGATCCAAGTATTATATTGAGTAGATATAATATCTTTGTCTCAGCTGCATTTGTATTCGGTCGTAATACAAATGCGGGTATATTTATACAGTTACGGGGTTATCCTGAAAGTCGTTTCGGGATCACTTTTGGAAGTTGCCAGTTTCCAGTTTTCTATCAGCCGTCTTTTAACATTCGGTTAAAGACGGATTTATCTTTTCTTGGATGAGAGTGAGTCATGCTTCTAGAAGGTTCTAGAAGGTGATGACTTGGTTAATTGGTGTTGTGTTTTCATTGGTTGCATTAATGAATGGATGACTAGGTTTAGTGAGTCATTCATTTCATTAATGAGTTTTGTTTACTTAAGGATATTTGTTCTTGATATTTTGAGTGAGAAGCTTTTTATGGTCACCCTCTTCTCTCCTACACTCACCTCCCTCCATCTATATATGGCCGGCCCCTCCTCTCACTCTCTCACTTGATGTTTCACTTGAAAAGATTATGATAGATTTTGGGGTGTATGGAATTCACAGCTCATTTCATTCCATCACCCGATTCCCTCGGCAACTTCATTTACCGATCGTCCACGGACTTGGACGAAGTGAGACAAAGTCATCTACTCATTCTCTACATCATTCTCTACATCATTCTTGGTCGTCTCTTTTAGCAAACTTGACGACCGAGTTGCCTCAAGTCAGAGGCGGGAGCCCGTTTAAAGAATCAGTGACGTGGTGCTACCTAGACGAGCAGATCGGAGATCGACGAGATCAAAGAAGCCGCAACGGAGCGTGGGATGATGGTTAAAGAACGAAGGACTCGGATCGTTCGGTATAACCTTTCTACACTCTTTACAGTTTGTTAGTTTAGCAATAATGGCAGATCCGAGTTAAAGTATACGATAGCGCCAGTTAAAAGTTCTTTGTTCCGCATTTGGCGTCTGTAGACTGCCGGGGCACTACCGTAGACTTACAGTGGTATCAGAGCCTCACCATTTTGCTATACTAACTTGTGCTAACGCGTTTAAAACATCGATCGAACCAGAAATCAAAAACTGCAAAATCCAAGTTCTGAGTTTCTGTCGATTTTAAAAGGGTTCCAAAATTAATTTTACATATCACAGAAAATTCAGCAGGGTTTTAGTAGAACACTGACCAAATTTGGGCACGCGATTCCACCAAACCGCCGCGGAATCGCGGCCAAACCCATGGTTTGGCCGCGCATCCGCGGCCATTTGGTGAGATCATGCTCCCAAATTTTAACATTATGTTCTCCTCTGGAAATTGGGGTTTTTGGTATATATCTTTTGGGCCCAGATTTTGTTACTGTTCAGCAGATTTGCGTGGGGCCCACTTTGTGATATTTTGTCGATCGAAATTTAAACATGTTAGTTTACAGTGCTTACATTATATCTCCGACCGGGAATGTCATTTGATCGGTAAACCGCGTCTGATTGCTATAGTTCTTTTAGACGGGTTTGCGAACATGACATTCGCGTTGATGTTCTGTGTTGTGCTGTGATGTTGCGGATTTGTCGTGGTGGATAGCAGTGTGCAATGGTAGTACAGTTTGAGTTTATCTGTACATTTGATATTGCGGGGCGAGCGTCCAACTTGTGGACTACCGTCACTGCCTGTTGTATAATATTCTTTTGGGGCACGACCAGGTTGCGGTCGATGTACCTGTTGTACTATTTTTCATTACTGTACTAGGTTCTGCCCCGAGACGGAGTGCACGGATAGCCGGGTTCTGGAGGGGTAACGGGTCCGCATCTCATGGCTTTGAGAGGCAGAGGGGCCCCACTCTAGAATTGGCAGACTATTCGCCGCACTCGTAGGGGGTACAGGTTGACCCAAGGAGGGGTGCCCAAGATTACCGGATTCCGTGAAGTGCTGGGTGGTCCATTCACTATGCTGTAGGGGGCTGCCTCGCTTCAGGTTTTGGCGGGTAACTTGCCGCACCCGTAGGGGTCTAGGTTTCATTGCACAGGCTATCCACACGACAGGGGAACGTCGGGTTTCAGCAGCGGCTCTGTGAAACCCGGGGATCTCAGATTATCTGTATTGTTCTGTGATGCTTATTACTTTTCTGTAATGTTGCATATTATCACACCTGGAGCGATTATTGTATATTGGTTTATATACTATTAGATGTTGTATATGTTTTACACCCGCGCTAGTCCAGTCCCCGCTCTGTCGTTAGTTAAGTAACCTAACGGGTGATGACGGGACCCAGTGACGAATGCGGATGGCATATACGTACATTTTATTTTTCGTTCTTTTCTGGTGTGATCGATTGATGGGACTGCGTTGATTCTGATCAATGCAAAGTAAAGCAAACCTGTTTACAGTTGTTGGAACAAATTTAAAATATGTTATTGCAAAGATGTTTCCTTTTGTTATGCATAGCGGTATTCAGTGGAATATCCTGCACCTCATTCCACGAGGAAAGAGCCGAGATCCCTTTACAGGGAGTGACCTCTTTAGCAAAAGGTTTTCGCCACTATATTTTAAAAAGCTATCAGGTTCCTTCAGCGATATCAAGTTCACTACGTTAAAGGTTTTTCGCCAAAAACCAGTCGTAGCCCTCCGTCACTTCTTTTGGGTATTCAGTAGTATTCAAGCTATGTATTTTGACCAACGCCAAGGCATAGTGTTTGGTAGCTGCTGGGTATTCAATTGTTGCATAGATAGATGAGTTGGTTTGGGACAGCCGTTCTGCCATTTTGACCTAACGCCAAGGGCATGTGCCGGTGGGTTCAAATTAACAAGATAGTGATGGGTAGAAATTGGCATGTGACTTATGACATTTTGACCTAACGCCAAGGTTATAAGAGCATGGGGCAAAAACTATATCGGGAGTTTCTAAAGAAACTGAAACTTGCCAAGTATGCGCATACCTTCTGGAGTATGAGTAACGTGGATGCATTCCATCACGTTATCATGCGATGAGAGTTGGATCCCGATTCCCACTGATGAGTTGGTTTACTCTTCGGGTGATTCCGATTGATTCTTCTTTCTGGTTTGGAGGAGAATTTGACAGGACAGTGGGAGGTTTCCGGATTAGATAAAGTGATAACCATTCTGATCTAGGTTAGAGTGCACGCAGAGTGTTTCTTTTCTCTCTCTCTTTGGCAGCGACCTTTGACCGACCCTAGACTATCACTCAGTGACCAAGTTGACCGAACCTTCTTAAAATACTGGCTTTTGGATTGTCTGAGTTGCATAAGTCATTGCCACTCCTTCTTTTACCCTTTGCATTTCTCAGAACATCCGTATTACTACGGATATCCACTTCCATTGGATAGATCCATCGTATGGTTATATACGAACTCGAAGGGACTTCTTCGAGGATGGATCCAGGTTCAGGAGAAATAGAATTGGTTTATTCAGTTGTCTTTTATTATCACCTTCTCTCAGGTTGCGAGGGCTCCTTGGTTTAGGAGAGTACACCTATTACGCTTATTGGATAGTCTTATTCCAAACCATAGGCTGGTGCCGAAAGGTGGGGAATGAAGAAAACCAATTAGCCTAAGTAGGGTGTGCAGAAGGTAATATGTAAAGACAAAATAAAGGGATTAGAAAGAGGGCAAAGTAAATTGCGACTGATATCATTCACGACCAAACCTCGCACTTCATCGCCACTCCTATTTCACCTTTAAAAGAATAAGGTATTATTCAGTTGACTTTTATCATCACCTTCTCTCAAGATATGAGTACTCCTTGGTTTAGGAGGGTACACCTATTATGCTTACTGGATAGTCTTCTTCCAATCCATAGGCTGGTGCCGAACGGTAGGGAAGGAAGAAACCATTTAGCCTAACGATGGTGTACAGAAGGTAATGACTTAAGACAAATAAAGGGATTTGGAGAGATGGCAAAGAGATATACGGTTGAAGTCATGAATTGGATTATGGAAGAGGCATTGCTAGGAATACCAAGATACCCCTACGAAACATTTTCATGTTTCAGTGCATTGTTAAAAGAAAATTGTTTTCCCGATTGGGTACTTACTCCAAGGGTATGTATTTACCAGGTTTCATTCTCATATCTGTATGGTTTTACAGATGATGAGTGAGAGTAAGTTATTGGGAATTAGGTGATTATCCTCATTATATCGGAATTCGTTGTAATTGGTGATATTTGAGGAAATCGCCAGGGTACAGTTTTCAACCTACGACGCACAGGTTTTGAGTTGTTTAACTCAGCGGACTTATACAGAGTATTGTATGTTGTCCAAGTGTCCATCAGGACAAAGGGGTAGGTCCTCGTACTATGTTCTGTTTACTTATAACTTCTCTAGTATTTAGACAAGTGTTTCGTAGAAATACAAGGTCTAAGTTTTGAGAAGTTGTGGGTATAAGAATAAAGTAGAGAACCAGGTGTCACAAGTATCGGGATTCTTCAAAGAGATTGAAGATGTAGATTCTTGTGATTGGTATTCAGATGACAGTGATGGTTTTGAGAAACGTGTTTTCTCTTTCAGGTTGCTCATAATTGGATGGATTCCTAAGTTGAGTAATGCTGATTAGCCTCTTTCCATTAAGTTGATATGCACTGGAGACATCTGCATGATTTGAATATGGTTCCAATTAAATAAGTGCCAAAGTTTCTATATTGGATATAGAATAGTTCGTACCTTAAAAGATGTTAAGGTACGGGGAGTTGTCCAGCTTATGCTTAAAACCAGACTCTGGATAACTCAGGGCACGTTTCTGTAATGGCTGTTTGTGGGTTGACCCTGGCTATGACGAGGGTTGATATTCTACCATTTGGAAGATCAATAGTGATATTGTTCTTGACTCGCCACAGTTTTAGTAAAATGGATCTTTTTCAGAAAACAGTAGTGGGAGTATGGTAGAACTGGAAGTGATTCCAGAACCGCGAACGATTACGGAAAATTTAACAGGACCTATATATTCAATCAGGTTTGACATTCCAATAGCCACTCCGCAGATATGATGGGTAACCTCAGACACCCGAGAGGTACTCCGGTAGCCTCAAGGACGGTGACAGGGAGGATCTTGTTTACCCAGACTTGACACTACTGTTGTTCCAAGATATGAGACCCGGTAGGAGGGTTGTCGTAGTCAGTGGGAGCAGCGGAAGCATAGTGGGCAAGATGCTTATATCTATTTATAGACTTGAGCAGTTATAGCGGAGATAGATCATCTAATTTTGATGTGACAGTCATGGGTTTGACTTCAATCAGAATAGGGGATGGATCTGTTAAGAAGGTAGTAGGGTGTGATGTCATGGTATCTGGATGACATACACAAAGTAGGAAGTAAAATTCCTATACTACAATCGGTTGTACTGTGGTCGTCACACAGTTGTTTCTCCAGACAGGATATGGATATAATATTTGACATTCTGGTTTCTGGATCTATGGTTTTAGATCTAGATTTGGGTAGTTTCCCAATGTGGGTACTTTGACAGATATTCTAATAGTTTTTGGAATAGTTGACTCCTAGCATGGTGGTGTACCTGCAGGTGATGGAGTCACCCTCTCTAAAGATGTCTTACAGACTAAAGGGGAGAGGGATGGGCATGATTGGCAGATTACTTGCTTAGGCAATTGAGTCAATCATGAGATGTCAAGTACCACACCAGATGTTGTTTTTGCACTAGATGCAATAAGTTTGTATTAATCCAATCCTGGAGAAACATAAGGAAGCAGTTTTAGAACATAAGTACATGTTCTACGGATTTGATGATGGCAGCCTCCTTCGGGAGACGGTTATCATTCCAAGCTTCAAAGGTGACATGGATGACAGAGTGATTGTCAGAGTTATAGTTTTTCCCTCTGATGAGGAACAATATTATGGACAGGTGGTCCAAGAGGATACTGTGGGTGGCATGGTGCCGGATACTGATTAGGTTCAGTGATCGATACAGTCTAAGAAGTTTGGATTTGGAGTTCATTTATGAACTAGGTCCCATCAGATATCCAGACATATTCTAAAACGGGTATTACTCAATTCGGGAGATGGCTTTCTCCGCGAACTTGAGATTTAGAGAGACATAGAAAGAAACATCTAGGCGGATCCACTCACTGAGGCTATTTCTCGAACACAATAGTTTTACAAACGGGCTTTGTGAAACTGATTAGTAGAGGAGTTGGATGTTCGTTTTCACACGGGCTGTGAGTAGTCGACATTGCAATAATTAGCCTTGAGTGCAAGTGGGAGATTGTTGGAGATAGTGCCCTCAGAGTCAATTATTGGATCGCAGGTACGTGATTGCAATGATTGCGGAGGACCTATACCGGTAGGACAGTCTTACTCAAGATGATAGTTTGCTATCTGGTTTGCCTTTATCAGTCGTGTACATGTTCAGGTGACTGATTACATGTTACACTTTGATAGAGCCCTTAGGATCTTGCTTTACTACCAACAGTATGATGGCGATCATATACGTGAGAGTTGGGTAGTTTATATGCATATCCTTAATTGTGGTTCCTAGTCGTGGGAGTTTCGAGACAGGGCATCGATACTCCGGAGTAGACTAGTGTATACAGTCGAGACCCCGACGAGGGGCGGTGGCCGGTCTCACAAGCCACTGGTGTCAGTTGGATCACCTAAGATGTATACAGGTGCTCATTGGGTTATGAGTACACCGGACAGGACTCGCCGGGAATCTGCTAGTTAGTACTATATCTATCGTCAGATAGCAGTTCCCTGGTGACATGTGTACAGGTTAGTTCATCGACCTGAGGTCGTCATTTGTCTCGTGTGAGTTCCCACTATGGTTTGATTTCTACCCTACCACGGCTCAAAGGAGTCGTGCAAACAGGTAGTTTTTGGGTACAGTCCCGAGCCATATGGAGGCACGTGAGCGGATCGGCAGGGGATTCGTCTCTCCCGGTATTGGGGGCGAGGTCGTGCTGTGTCTAGGAGAGCTATTACACATAGTCCATGGCCATGGCAGGAGATTTACTGGTAGGTACTCCAGTAGTATCTCAGGGTGTTATTGGGCTACACTCCGACACGACTTATACTGCAATTGGGGGTCTGACGTTTCTAGCCCCCTAGGCAGATATGCGATACTCATAGACGAACGGACCGGACTGTATATACATTGTCACTGTTAGGCTCAGTAGGGTTTCCGGATGAGTTCGCTCATCGGCCTCCCTTGAGGTCAGTCCATGGGCAGCCGTTACGCATAGCTAGTGCCGCTGACGGTTTGTGGTTAAACCCACTGCCAGGGTACTGACGAGTCATTAGAGTCCCCCACAGACAGTTTCCCAAGTTCGGGCGAAACGTTGTAGAGGCCGTATGGTTTTATGGCAGGATTCGGAAAATGCACGTGCGTTTACGCACGTGTTATTTTTCGGGCAGATGATACTGGTCGGTTTTGGTTTAAGCCGGATCCAAGTATTATATTGAGTAGATATAATATCTTTGTCTCAGCTGCATTTGTATTCGGTCGTAATACAAATGCGGGTATATTTATACAGTTACGGGGTTATCCTGAAAGTCGTTTCGGGATCACTTTTGGAAGTTGCCAGTTTCCAGTTTTCTATCAGCCGTCTTTTAACATTCGGTTAAAGACGGATTTATCTTTTCTTGGATGAGAGTGAGTCATGCTTCTAGAAGATTCTAGAAGGTGATGACTTGGTTAATTGGTGTTGTGTTTTCATTGGTTGCATTAATGAATGGATGACTAGGTTTAGTGAGTCATTCATTTCATTAATGAGTTTTGTTTACTTAAGGATATTTGTTCTTGATATTTTGAGTGAGAAGCTTTTTATGGTCACCCTCTTCTCTCCTACACTCACCTCCCTCCATCTATATATGGCCGGCCCCTCCTCTCACTCTCTCACTTGATGTTTCACTTGAAAAGATTATGATAGATTATGGGGTGTATGGAATTCACAGCTCATTTCATTCCATCACCCGATTCCCTCGGCAACTTCATTTACCGATCGTCCACGGACTTGGACGAAGTGAGACAAAGTCATCTACTCATTCT
This sequence comes from Agapanthus africanus, assembly GCA_030015575.1. NCBI lineage: Eukaryota > Viridiplantae > Streptophyta > Magnoliopsida > Asparagales > Amaryllidaceae > Agapanthus > Agapanthus africanus. The sequence goes on from JASDDO010000022.1 coordinate 461,843,457, forward strand.
CTACATCATTCTTGGTCGTCTCTTTTAGCAAACTTGACGACCGAGTTGCCTCAAGTCAGAGGCGGGAGCCCGTTTAAAGAATCAGTGACGTGGTGCCACCTAGACGAGCAGATCGGAGATCGACGAGATCAAAGAAGCCGCAACGGAGCGTGGGATGATGGTTAAAGAACGAAGGACTCGGATCGTTCGGTATAACCTTTCTACACTCTTTACAGTTTGTTAGTTTAGCAATAATGGCAGATCCGGGTTAAAGTATACGATAGCGCCAGTTAAAAGTTCTTTGTTCCGCATTTGGTGTCTGTAGACTGCCGGGGCGCTACCGTAGACTTACAGTTATGATTACAAATGCAACGTGATTTGTGGAGATTAAACATAGTTAGGGTTTGATTTGTGTTAGCTTTTTCATGAAGTTTCTAGAAGCTTTATTTTTGTTTTAAGCATAGATATTTTTGTGTAGATATTTTCTTAACCCAACCCAAACCCTTTACTCTAGTTGATTCTCTACAAAGGTTAAGTCTTCATGATTAACCCATGGTTGATTTGTAACCATAGAACAATTTCATTATTCATCACAAATAGATTTCTTCTTCTTCCTCCTCTTGAAAATGCTTTCTAGCTTTTTGTAATGTGATGAATTAAAGTGAGAAAATGAAAACAAAAAGAAGCTAAATTCCTACTTCATCATCCTCATCTATTCTAGCCACTTAGATTAGGGTGTTCACATCATTAATACTTGATTAGAGAAGTGAGAGCTTGAGTTAAACATTCTTCAAGGTAGATCATTTTCGAAAAGGAAGACTTCAAGCAAGTATGGATCATTCGGCTTGTGGAGCCTCTCTAGAGTCCGGCAGTTCACGGATCGCGACGAAGGGACTACTACTCAGAGATTATGAACCGAAGGAGCGGACTACAAATGTTGTAATCCCTCTCTCTTAGATGTAAAGATATTTACATGCTTTGTTAACCCTAATTATCTAGCAAAGATCCTCGCTTTAGGTTGTTCGGCACTTGAAAAAATTTAGATTTGGCATGGTTGATGTCGTATGAGCCTTGTGATAGTGCCTAGTAACCCTACACTAGCAGGTCCCATATGAGGTTGGACTCCACTCCGGCGGTTACTTTCCCTACCCCCCGTGAGCGACATCTAGAGCATGATGTTGCCGCCTTGAAGACCACCGTCGAGGAGTTGAGTGAGAGAGTACGTATACTACTTAATAATAAAATATTATATCACATTATAGATAGTAACATATGCAATATTAGTAGTCTGAACTTATTTGGTTGTAGACATAGTTTTGATTAATCATACTTACATAAAACTATCTAATTAAAATAAACTACGGCTTTCCAAACTAGATACCCAAACGAGGCTTAAGTCCCTAAGTATTCTTAGATTGGGGTTTCGCAATAACCTGATAATGATACGAACTCGACTAAAATTTAATACACCGTTCTTACTTGTTTATTACATACAAAATTTAACAGGTGCGACAGGTTTCTTCGGCTGCGGCTCCACATGCATCTCCTTCGGCTGCGGCTCCGCAAGCTACTATCTCGGCTGCGGTTGCGCAGACCACTCCTGTAGCTCCACAGCCCGCTCAGACTCCCACACAGTTCGCTCCTTCATTAGTCGAGTTTTTGACGACTCAGGGCTGCACCGAGGAGCAGATGCAGATTATGGCGATTATTAAAGGTGGATGAGCTGGACCGAGTTAGGGTAGCTTTATTTATATTTTTGAGAATGTATATACTTATCTGATACATATTGTATAAATTTTGGACGATATTGGTGGTTTTTTGCTTGTTCACGATGATTTAGTTTGATATCGTATTCTATTTGTTTATTTCTTTTATATATTATGCGTGAGATGTTGATTATGAATATTTCTGTATTTGGTTATATGATGTATATATTATTGTGTACAGAGCGGGGAAAAAACAGGAAGCCCTTTTTTTAAAAAAAACTGGTATTTTGTCCCTACGGATTAACCCGTAGGGCCATCTGTTGCACCTACGGATTAATCCGTAGGTGCACTGTTTGCCCCTACACGGTTATCTGTAGGGACAAAATATCAGGATACCTGATATTTTGTCCCTATGGACTCAGTAAAACTTGCCCCTACGAATTTATCCGTAGGGGTATCAATCTGGACCTATGGATGTATCCATAGGGGCATTAATCAGGCCCTACGAATACATCCGTAGAGGAAATTATTTTATTTTATAAACCAATAAATTAAAATATTTATCATGCCCTACGGATTACTCCGTAGGGATAAGTGTCCTTACGGATTAAGACGTAGGGGCCATTATTACTCCATAGGGGTATGTTCAGGACGAAAACTTGCAACTGCGGCCTTTGCATCCACGGGGTATTTTTTGCCCCTATGGATATATCCGTAGGGGCAGTGCTTTGCTCCTACGGATAAATCCGTAGGGACAACCCCTTATTGTAGTAATGGAAGCGGAGCGTGACAATATATTAGCGGTCAACATGTTGACAAGTGGACGGGGGTTTTCTTTTCCTTGGCCTTTTTCTTGATTGTGGGATTATTTGTCCTTTCAATAAAAGCAAATCTCGGCAAGATGATTGTCCCTCCCACAAATCCAATATACTTTTCCATTTTTAATTATTTTGCCATTTGGTTTAAAACTATGATTCTTTTTATTTTTGAAAAATTGTTTGCCTTTCTTTTTCATCATAATTTTATTTTCCACCAAATGTACCTTCGATTGACTTTCAAACTTAGAATTTTGTTTGTCTTTATCTCTTTGTTTTTCTTCAATTCTAAGTGAGACAATCAAATCATCCAAGAAAATCCTTTTCTTTTCATGCCTAAGATGCAATGCAAATTAACTCCATGAAAGTGGCAATTTTCCAATAATGGATGCAAAAATATAGGTTTCGGTCATGTCAATATCATGTTCATCCAAGTCATGCAATATGTCTTGAATCTCATGAACTTGATCCATAACTGATCTAGAATCAACCATTTTGAAATTATTAAAGGAGTCAACCGTATATTTTTCCACACCCACATCTTCATTTCCATATTTAGTTTCAAGAGCATACCATAATTCAAAAGAAATTGATGTAGTGCAAAAAATGTCATATAAACGATCAGAAAGAACTCTAAAAATGCGACCATGACAAAGGAAATCAATTTCTTGAGGTGTTCTAGCGCGTGATTTAGCATGCTCAATTGTAGATTCAAGAATGATAATAGGAGATTCATCACTTGTTGATTTAGGATCCTTTTCTAGAGTGGAATCACTCGATTTAGGATCTTTATCTTTTGACAAAATAGAATCGCTATCTATTTTAGAGATGTCAATTTTAGAATTGGTGATTGCTGATATAAGTCCTAAACAAGTTAACCAATATCATGTTTTACGTTGCCACCTACGAAAATTAGATTCTTCAAATTTATCGGGCTTAACATTATCATGCGAAGGTGCATTTTTTTTTTGAAAATACTAAATTAAGATTAAATCAAGCAATTCAATCTACTTTACCAATGTTAGAAATTATTATTTACAAATGCAAGATTTAATCCTATATGAAAGCAAATAATTGAATTAGGAAAAGAAAGATTGGACCGTTAGTGGATTTGGAGGCACGTCGAAAACGCTTTCCGTAAAATAGATTGAGCCCCCTCCCGTATAAAGGGATTGCGCTCTCCTACTTTCGAGATACAACCTGACACACTTTTTCGATCTTGTTGTACAAGCCAAGATGGAACCTTCGAATCTGTATAGCCTTTTAATCGCCATTGTCTTATTATATTTTAAGGAAATAGAAAATAGTTTGAGAGAAGAAAGTCTATGTATAAGAGTTTTATAAAGAGAAAACTCTTAGACAGAAACTTGAAAAATTAGATTAGATTCTCTTCTCTCAAATCTGTTATATATAGGGATACAATACTAAAGTTAAATTAACTGTTTAAATTTGGATTTCAAAAATAAAGAAACTGTTAAAACACCAAAACAAAAGTATGCGACTTTTCAAAATGGTCGGCAACCGCCAACATAACAGAATTTATTTTTTAGTTTTATGACCCAATAAAATATATAGTACAATCTAAATATATCTGTCTACTATAACTAATAGAAAATATATTAGATAAAATTAAAACTATATATTTTTTAAAAATTCCAAACAGGAACTGTCTTGATGAATCTGGATAGATTGGAGTTGTTTGTTGTGGTAGTTGTTGAGGACGGATGTGGTGATGAAGTTGATGAACAATGATTGATGATGGTTTGGTGAAGATTACGATGATAATGATCATCATGATGAAGTTTTCAACCGTCATTAGATGTAGCACATGATGAGCAGCGTTGTACAGAAAATCAGAACAAAAACTCGAGTTGCAATACACAAGGAACGGTCGGCATCGGTTCACTTTATGCGGGCGATTGACCACACACGCAGATGCTATTGCATGAGATATTATTTTACATGTGGTTGTCGCGTAATTAGTCATCAAGATGATTAGTTAACACTCATGAGGGGCACACACTACACGAAAAGCTTTCCCCATATCATCAAATTAAAGCCCCAAATTAATACAACTCTGACTTGTTGTCTTTCCTTAAAATCCAAGAACCACAATGGTTCCCAGCTACTCTATTATAAATGGTCCATCAACCATGCATAAAGGTCCAATTCATCCACCGCCCCCAAAATTGTCTCTTCCTTCCTTGAATTAAGCTCTTAATTCTTAGAGGAGACAATGCATGCCACGTATATATATGTTTTCATCACAAAATAATCGACTTTTTTCTAAGGCTAAAGTCCCACTCAAAGCATATAATGGTGAAGCCGCGCATGCTATGCATGTATTGTTTGCTTTTGTTTAGGGTTGATGAATTCAAAGAGATCAAAAAGGCCTTTGCTACATGCAGATATTATCAATTGATATTGATTGATCGATGGATCGATGCAGAGAGAGAGAGAGAATAATTTCAAAGGCGTAATTAGCTTTAATTTGTTCAATTAATATTTGTTATTATTAGTTGTGTGCATGCCACCAAAATTCCTGGGAAAATAATAATAATGCTTTGAAATGGACTAAAAAAGCGCTGGCCTCTTTTGATTTCTTTGGATGGCGACTTCTACTACGTGTATCAAGCACTTATGCACGTTTTTATTTATTTTTATTATTTTAAATTTTACCTTTTTGTTTGCATGTATGCATATATATCATTAAAGAAAAGTAAATAGAGTTAATTATGGAAATGGATATTATTTTTGTTTTTCATAATAAACCTTGGATTAATTTCTATATATATATATATGTGTGTGTGTGAGATTTTACCATTTATATGGACTTAACCATCACAAACTCGAATGATGCAAAATTGCAAAAATGAAACTGGTATATACAAAATTAAATGATCCTGAAACGAGAAATAAACTAGACTATCGGAAAAATGTGAAATGTAACCCTATAGAACGATTCGAGCCTCTTAACAGTTCCAAATTTAGCATATAACCCATATAACCTTTTGTTCAATTTGAGCCTCTTATCAATTCGAGCCTCTTACCGGTTGGAAGAAAGCTGGCTCCACGTCCCTTGTTCAACAACCTAAAAATGTACTCAGAGTGTTGTTAAACCAAGAACGTCCAACATGACGAACTCGAGTTGGCATTATCATAGAGTTTTCATTTCCGTTTATAAAAAACTCTATTGTAATAGCCATTTTGAGGTGGGATCGAATGCTGTGTGATCCGAAGTTGACCCAAAATTCAGCCCTGGACTAATTTCAGTGCAAATGACATAATGATGTACATCAGTTCAATCATTAACCATAGCGTATATGTCCTTGAGTCACAACGTAAAGAGCAAAGAGCAGCTATACAATTTTCCTACATAACAAACTATACAACACATTCAAACACTTAGTGTAGGACCCTCGCATTTAAATACGGGATCCGCTGATTCTGTGAGTGTCGTGTACAAATGTGCCCAACAGTAACGGGAAATTGGAAGAGATTCCTACCGGTACCAATTACTCGTAACGGTTGTCACAGCATTGGTAGCGGTTCCAATCGATACCAATGCCAATATATAGCGGGCCCCACAACCTTGTCAAGATAAAATACCAAATTTCCTCCAAAACTCTTCGAGCCATCTTCTTCCCCTCCCCCCACCCACCAATATGTCTTCGTGCCGAAATCTCTTGTGTGGCCCTAGCTTGAGCCTCCGCCGCATCTTCTCGCCTCCGTGGCCGTCACTACGCCTCTGTGGCCGTCCTCGCCTCCGTCGTCGCCGCTCGAGATCGAACTTGTCGCCGCCGGTGCTGCTCGAGCTCGTTGAAGGTCAGCGCCGCTGCTCGATCTCGAACTTGTCATCGCCGGTGCCGCTCGAGCTCGTTGAAGGTCATCAAAAGATAACTACTTTCCGGTTTAATTTTAATTTTTTTTGTTTGATTTGTTAGGAATATGTATGCTTAGAGACCATTATTGTATGATATAGTGGATACTTAGACATATATAGGGAGGACTTTCTTGCTCGACATGATAGTATACTATCTGGTTGCTCTTTATCTTAGCATGTACACTTGTATTATTATACTGTCTCTCTGATACATGTTGATAAAGCCAATAGGATTTTTGCTTGACTAGCAGGACTATGACGTGGATCATACTACTGGGACTTGTGTAGACTGCAAGCACATCCTTTAACTGTTGCTAATCGAGAGAGTATCGAGACATGGCATCAATATTCCAGGGTAGACTAGTGTGTACATTTCTTGATCCTGTAGGGGGCGATGGTTGATCCCATGACCATTGGTATTTGACATCAAAGATTGTACACATGTGCTCATTAAAGAATGGATACACCGAACAGGACTCGCCGAGAACTCCTATATGGTACCATACCTATTGTCAGATAGTAGTTCTCTGGTGACATTGGTACAGATTAGTCTGTAGACCGAGATCGTCATAGAGATTTGTGTGGTTCCCACCGTGCTTTGATTTCCTCCCTACCACGGCTCAAAAGAGTCGTGCAAACAGGTGGATTTTGGGTACAGTCCCGAATCACATGGAGGCAATGAGCGATAGGAGAGGTTTCGTCTCTCCCGGTATAGGAAGTTGATGTTGCGCTATGCTCGATTGGCTATAACAGTAAGTCTCTGGTTAGGGTTGATGATATTTACTGGTAAGTGTTATCAGTAGTTTCTCGAACTGTTATAAGCCATACATCGGCATGACTTATCAAGTTAATGGGGTCTGACGATTCCACCTCTAGACTCGATATACGACATATCAGACGAAGAGACCGGACTGTACGGTAAGTGTTACTTATAGGCTTCATGGGAGTTTGGACAAGCCTGCTTGTTGATATTCTATTCGCTCAATACCTGGGTAGCCGTTACGTCCGCTAGTACCGTTGACGACTTGTAGGTAACTGATGTGATCATTACCTACTGTTGGCGTATTGCCGAGTCTTTAGAGTCCCGGCCCACACAGAGGTTTTCTAGGTCAAACGAAACGAAGTAGGGCATATATGTTGATATGTGCGGGGGGCCTGATTAAATACGAGTATATGATACCGTATTCTAATCTGGCGGTAATTTGATATCGGTTAGATTATATGTGATATAACCGGATTATTGAATCAAGTGTTGATTTGATAATGTGATATGCAGATAAATGATATTAGTCGGTTATATGTGATATAACCGAATTATTAAATAAAGTGTTGATTTAATAATTTGATATATATTTATATTTGATATAATTATATTATTAACTAATATTATAGCTCAGTAAATATTTTCTTCTTAAAATGTGTGTGTGTGTGTGTGTGTGTATTATGAAGCATGGCTTGGATTTTTTTATTTTAAAAAAATAGAAAAAGAAGTGGAAAATGGGAAGATATTTTGGGTATGGATGCGAGGCATGGCATATATTATTGTTTATTACTTTGGCTTCACTATTGAAGCATGGTGCATATTTTCTATGAGAAAATATGCATGCTTCAATGAGTGAAGATGAGATGAGCCATTCTTTACATGATTTTTTTGAGACTAGCTCATTTTTCATGCTTAGCTCTTTTCACTCTCCATTTTCCTTCTTCTTCCTCCTCCACCTCTAAGTATTAACCTTCACATGTAATGTGAACTATCGGGTTTTAGTTAAATTCTAAGTGAGCTTAGAACCTCTACTTCACCATCCTACACTTGATTAGCATTTGAGTTTAGAGTGTTTCCTTCACTAAAGAAAGATTAGTGAATAGGTAACTTGAATTAGAGAAATTTCGGGTGGATCATTTTCGACACGAAGATCGTGAAGGAAGCTCATACCTTCTTCAAGTAGAGCCTAGAGGAGTCGTAAGGACTACAACCCGGAGTTTTAGAAGTGAAGGATACGATTTACAATGATTGTAATATCTTTCACTTAGTGTAAATCTTTTTATATCATCATGTAAACCCTAATTATCTAGTTAGATCTTTGGATAGTGTAGTTTAGCACCCCGAAATGAGAAAATTGCATGCTAGATGCCGGTTTTAACCTTGTGGTGGTGCTAGGGTAGACTTTCATGGTATAAGAGCCAAGCTAGAACATTAAGGAAAGTCTTTACGATGTTAAAGTGTTCGATCGGTTTTTGAAGCCGGGTTTTTCTCAAATTTCCGTCCATTTTTTAAAAGTTGAAATTTTTGAGATTAAAAATATCCAGAAAATCATGCAGGCTTTTCTATGGAGCCCCAAGAAGTACGAGGCCATGATTCAACCAAACCGCCACAAAACCGCGGCCAAACCCCTGGTTTAGCCGCGGTTCCGCCGCATGTTTGGTGAATTGATGGCGCATACTTCTTGTGTTTCTCCATTGTTATATTTGGCACTTTCTGGGTGTTTTTACTGATGCTCAAGTTGTTGAGGTCTATGGGATTTGAGGGTATTTGATAAATTGATCGAAATGTTTAACGCCGTCTAAATTATGATGATATGTGATACAATATTTAGAATTCACAATAATTAGTTTTTTGAAAACTAGTTAGTATTTTATAAATCTAACGTTTTAGTCTCGGTTGATCGATTGCCACGGAATTTCGATTTGGATCAAAACTCCATCGCAATCGCGTATAGTACGTAAACATGACAGTCGGGAATCTTGTTGAATTATCCGATTGCTTATTGAAAAGAGTTTTCAGTTTGAGACTAAAATGCAAGGTTTATAGGGTTAGGCATGAAATTCAGAATATGAGATATTTCACGTTTATGATGTCTAAGAAATTTGCGGATTCTAATTATTGTAGTTTTTCTTTTTTTTTTTTCTTTCTGCGACCGTAAGTGTAATATGCGGTGTATCCCCGATCTCGTTGCTATATGTCAACGGAATTCGGGATACGCATATTTACTTACGTTGATGACATGTGATGTTATGTGTTGCTGTGATATATTATATTGGATCATCGTGAATGAATAGCCGGGGGTTTTTGCGTGAGATGAGAGTTTTTTCAATTTTCATTCATGTAAAAATGTATGTAATATTCTTTTATTAGGACACTTCCGGGTTGAAGATGATGTCACCATTGATATATATTATTTACTTTTCAGCATTAGGATAGACCCAAGGCAGTTGTAACAATCTAGTTCATTTATACCAATTCCAGTTCCCGTATTTATTTATCTGTCGTATTTTCTTGATTTATCGTGTCTGGGTGCGAATGGTATTTTACATTTTACTTTGCATTCGACCCGACCCGCTTTCCTGAATCTATTTGATTCATATTTATAAATTACTCTGACTTGTTACTTAGACACGTGCATCTCATGTATACTACATACCGGCATTTTATCTTGCATTGCATGTTTTACCATATAACATTTTAGGTCATGTAATATAATTTAAAATTTCATTTCATAGCCTGCATAATACCCCTAACCCCGTGGTAGCATCCGCGCATCTTGTTCTCGTCCTGTTCAGTGAAACGGACGTGTTTGGATGGCTAGGTGCACGTACGTGCATCCGTTCTTGGGGGTATACATTTTCGTTAGTGGAGCATTCGTTTTGAATTTTGAAAATCGCATATATTTTTCATATTTTAAATCTGAATTTTTAGACTCGACCCGGACGCGTTTTGGAATACTTTTGTATCCCGCCAAAATTCTAATTATTTAAATTTTAAAATTCGTTTAAAAATTTATTTAACAGTTCTTAAGATTTTACAGCTAACTAAAATATTTTAAAAACTAAAAATCTTTTAAAATTTTCCCAGCTCACTCCAGCCTGTTGTTCATACCATAATTTTGCATTATTATATTCCTCATTCTTATTCATTTTACAAATAAACAGGTGCTTTTGATCCATGTTTGCTACATAGTTGCAGGTTACAGGTTCTCGGAACAAAAACAGTGAAAATGATGAAAAGACGATACAAAAGTGAGACTACGACCGACAAATGAAAGAATCTTGATCATGCCTACAGTTTGAGGGACAATGAAGATCAATGAACAAGTTCACAAAGTACAAAGGCAGTGCAAGGTTCAAAACTTCGACACGAAGCAAACGGTAAAGTCCACGACATTATTCACTGTGGAAATCTGGAAGAAATCTAGAAGACAATCTGAAAAACCAAGTGAAGAAACGAGAAGCAAAATGCAACCAGAATCAGCCCTAAAAAATGCAGTCCATGAAGCCACTATATGGCCGCGGATCCGTGGCCAAAAATGGGTTTTGGCCGCGGTTCCGCGGCCATAAAGAGCTCGTGTCGGTGCAAACTCTGTGACGGTGTGGCGGTGCGTTGACTAGTCTTCTTAGGGTATATTTGTAAATGCAGATGTGAATCGATTGTAACCCTAGGGTTTCTATGCTCTATAAATAGAAATCCTAAACCTCTCTTTGAGGTATGCCTCTTTTTATCAAATAAAATTCAGAATTCTTTATCATATGTTGAGAGAGCATCGAATAAAGTAAGTAGATTTATTTTATTGCCCTAGTTCTTAAATTCTTTTCTGCCATAGTATAGATTTATTATCTGCCCTAGTTAATTAGCTTAGAACTTTTTATTAAATTGCCGTAGTTTAGATAGTTAATCTTTTAAAAACAAAACAAATAAAAAACATGTCTTTTATCAATCCCCTAATGAGTGAGTAGTTCCTCACTTGTTAGGGTTAGGAATAGAAAAGGTTTGAGAGATGAAAATCTCTCACCGCTTTCTTGCCCATCACATATTAATTAATAGGACTCCATGCATACATACACACACCTCTCCCTACGACACCCTACCTACGAGGTAGCGGTGATACCGTAGTTTAAAAGACCGGTTGTGCATGTTTTCCATGGAGGTTAGGGTAAGAATTAAGAAAGGACGGACAAGGACCTAGAGGAAGAAACATCGTTTCTTCCCGATCGTCATAATCTCCTTTATTAATTATTACCATAACACCTAAATAGATCTAAATTAGGGCATTGAAAGCGGTGGGAAATCTTAAATTTCCAAACTTAACCTAAACCTAACCCTAACAAGATTCTAATCCTAGTCTAAATCAACTTAGTTTTTAGTGATAATCATCCCAACACCGTTTGGAATTAACTTGTTAGAAAATTTGAGAATACACAAAATCCCTGTGGACCGATCCGTACTCACCGGCTAGCTACCAAGCGACGCCGTTCTTGATTGCGGTTAACAATTCTTTGATTCATCATTCAAATACGCGTAAGCAGAGGCACAACAATCAAATGGCGCCGTTGCCGGGGATGGCGTAGTATTTTCTTTTTGCCATTTCGGGTTAATATAAAATCATAAAATTCATAAAAACTGAAAAATAAAAAATTATAAATTTTTTTATCATCTTGTTTTTGTTTGAAGGGTATTTCGTTTGAATTTTGCAGGATCGACGAACAAGTTCGGATCTGGAAAAATGTAGAGAGCAAAACAGAAAACCCTAGATCTGAAAAATAGAGAAAAATCAGACCAGAGGAGAAGAAAAATTCTCGGGAACCGAACAGTCTAGTAGACCGTGGAACCGCCGCAGGAACGCTACTTTGGCCGTGGAAGCGCGGTCAGGTGGTGACATCATCATCTGAAAAATCACTGTAAGCTTCCTCTTCTTCTCTGCAACCCCATTATCTCGTCTGTAAAAATCTTGTGCAGGATTCTTTGCGCAAAAATTTCTCCCCTTCTCCAATAATTGATCTTGTGCAGGATTCTTTGTGTCACGCTAAAAAAAAATTGTTTGCAAGTGATTGTGTTTACTGCTTTGCATATTTAAATTGACTTTAAGGGGCTTGAACACCAATTCAGATTGGGTGGGGATTTCACCACCCTTCCCAGGACCCCAAAAATCACATAAAACATATTGCATTGACCATCAAGTTAATTAAAAAAGATTAGACTCAGCCCTAAGGACTTCGCGCTCAATAGGACAAAGGAATAGTTGCAGGCATCGACCGTTGATCCTAACCAGACTTTGTGGTGCCTAGGCTAGACAGGTAGTGAAAGGTAACTTTAAAAGGCCCGTCTCACGGTGATTCGTGAGCGGATCCCTCCTTTCTCTACTTGTGCTTACCTGGCCATAATTGGCGGTGAAGAGGCGGTTTGAGGTCTTACTTCTTGCCCTTTGGAACAGTTAGGAGCTGTCTAGCTGGCCCAGGTGACCCTAGATCTAGGCTTGATTGTGCATTTGTGATTGATTGAACGTGTGTCTAAGCCTTTTATCGAAATTCTTTTTTGCAAAACGCTCCACATAAAAGAAAAAACACAAAAAGAAAAAAGGAATTTTTTTTACAAAAACATGCAACTTGTCGCTAAGAAATCCGTGCACCCCAGTTACACCCACTTTCTTTCCATTGACGTTTTCTTACCTCCACCTTCTGTTTTTCACCTTTTTGACTACACTACCTCTTTAGTGTATGTCCGGTTGGACTAAGGACACTAGTGCCCGATTAGTCCGTGTCTCGTTGGTACCGACCGACGACGCTTTCGACTCCGAAGTCGAAATTCCTTCCACTTCCTTACCTTCACCTTCACATTCTTCGTCTTCTACGGAAATGTCGGGATTTAATCCTATCAACACCTTACCCACGGGACTGATTCCAACTCCGTTAGGTGCGAATAACCCACAACACCCGCCTGTTAAAGCGCCCCAACGAATCGCGCTCCAGGATCTTTTCTACCCTATCCGTACCGCCTTACCTACTTGTCTTTCACTTCCACCGGCAAATGGGGACAATTTTGAGATCAAACCCCACTTCATCAACATGTTGCCAAAATTTCATGGACTGGAATCCGAAGATGCCTATATCTTCATAAACAAATTCCAGAATGTTTGTGCAATGATGAAAACAACACAACTTTCAGATGATGCTATAAGGCTAAGGGTCATTCCTTTCACCTTATGTGACCTAGCCGAAACATGGTTGTATAGCACAGCATCACACTCAATTAAAAATTGGGAAGAGTTTGTTAAAGCTTTTCTTAAAAAGTTTTATCCACATCACAAGACCGTGAGAATTCGCAATGAGATTATTCAATTTTCCCAGCTTCCTTCCGAACCCTTTTGGAAGTGTTTTGAAAGATTTAAAGACTTACTTGTTCAATGCCCTCACCACGGTATCGAAAATTGGCAACTTTGCCAAACTTTATACGAAGGATTGAACCCAGCAACGAAACAGTTGCTGGAAACCATTTGTCAAGGTCACTTTCTAACAAAATCAAGCGAGGAAGCATGGCAGTTTCTCGACGATCTTGCTGAACAAACACTTCAGTGGGAAAGCACCAAGACCACCTCATCTTCTTCTGTTGGTCAGTCTAGGACAGGTATACATCAATTAGATATGTCGATTGCAATGAAGGTCGAGATGGCCGCACTTACGAAAATGCTAGAAGCAATTGAGACCAAAATCTCATCACCTTCTCCTGCCCCTGCTTTACCCCCATGAACTGTTTGTGCTTGTTGTTCAGATCCATCACATTTTACTGAAGAGTGTCCTTACAATCCACCTGTTCAAGGACAAGATCAAGTCAATACTGCCTTTCAGCAAAGACAAAGAAATGATCCATACTCTTCGACTTATAATCCTGGTTGGAGGAGTAACCCAAATTTTGCTTGGAATCAAAATCAATAATTCCAAGGAAACAACAACTTTCAAAGGCCTCCTCCTCCACAACAACAAGCATCTCCACAAACTCAATACCAGCAACCTTTCCAACCATAACCTTACCCAAACCAAATGAACAATTTTGTGCCAAATAACTCTTATCCTCAAAACAATTTTGTTCAACCGAATAATGATAAGGTTACCTCGCTAGAAAGAAGTCTAGATCGTTTCTAAAACAATCTACACAATCCGCAGTAAGGTTGGAGACTTCCATTCAATCTTTGGTGCAAAACAGTGCTTCACACGATCAAAGCATCAAATCTATTGAGGCACAAATTGCACAACTAAATGCTGCGTTGAGCGAGCGAGAAAAGGGAAAGCTTCCATCTCAACCATTGCCAAATCCTGGTCACGCACACAATGCACATGTTACATATGAACAGCAAAATCATAATGTGAATGCTGTGACCACGTTGAGATGTGGAAAAGTGTTGCACAATAACGTGGGTATTAATAATGACATCCCTGCCGGTGGTTCTTCTTCATCTTCTTCTTCTTCATCTTCATCTTCTTCGTTAGAGCATATTCTTCATTCTTCACAAGGCTCTACTTCTTCTACTTCGAACGGACCCACTTCTCACTTCACGAACACACCCACACTGGGATCCGTTCCAACTCTGCAATCTACTCCACACACATTGGACTCAACAAATTTTCAAAATGTTCCTTTTCCAAACAGGTTGAGATCAAATAAACCAACTCCACAAATGGAGAAGATTGTAGAGTTGTTCAAACATGTTAGCATAAATATACCTCTCTTGGATGCAATCCAACAAGTCCCTTCTTACACGAAAATCTTAAAGGACTTATGCACCAAGAAGAGGAAGTCACAAGTACCAAAGAAAGTTTTCGTGGCTAGTGCTGTTAGTGATGCTCTTGTCCAATCTTTACCTCAAAAACATAAGGACCCGGGGTTGTCTTACAATTTCAATAACAATTGGGGACAAGAACATCAATAGAGCACTATTAAATCTTGGTGATAGTGTCAATTTGCTACCCTATTCGGTGTACGAACAATTAGGCGTTGGAGAGCTTAAAGCCACTCATTGTACTCTCCAAATGGCCGACCGATCCATCACCCATCCTAGGGGTGAGTTAGAGGATGTGTTAATTAATGTAGGGGATTTCATTTTCCCCATTGACTTCATTGTTATGGATACACAACCTGTAGCTAACCCCCGGAGTCAAATTCCGGTGATACTTGGTCGACCATTCCTTGCGACTTCTAATACGGTGATTAATTGTCGAAATGGTTCAATGAACCTATCTTTTGGAAATATGACAATTGAACTCAACATTTTTAAGTTGGGGAATCAGCCCTCCGAGCCTAATGCTAGTATACTTGATGTTTGCTCAATCCATGAGATCACACAGGAGGACTGTGAGCTCGAAAAATTTATGTTCGATCACAGCAGTTTTGACGCCTCTAGTGTGTTCCTCCTAGAATCTGACACAGCCTTCACTCCGGAAAACGATTACGAGTGTTTCACTTTTTTGGACGATTTTGAAGACTCACCACCCGAGTTTGAGTCTTTTGATTTTTTGGATGAGTTAGTTGAACCATCCGACTCGGTTGCTTACACTCGATTTGAACCATTGATGGAATCCTTCGAGTTTGAAACAGTTTCACCAATGTTACCTTCAATTATTTCACCTCCTAAACTCGAACTAAAGCTTTTTCCGTCTCACCTTAAATATGATTACCTAGGTGAGAATGAGACCCTTCCCGTTATCATATCGGCCTCTCTAGCTCTCGAGCAAGAGAAAGCCCTTTTAATGGTCTTACAAAACAACCGGCAAGCTTTGGGCTGGACTATGGTGGGCATCAAGGGGATTGGTCCCCTCATAGTTGAACATCATATACACATGATGGATGATGCTAAGCCAGTAAGGGATCCACAAAGACGTCTCAACCCCATAATGAAGGAGGCTGTCAAGAAGGAGATTGTAAAATGTCTTGATAGTGGTATCATTTACCCTATCTCCGATAGCCAGTAGGTTAGCCCCATTCATGTTGTCCCAAAAATATCGGGCATTACGGTCATAACCAATGAGGCAAATGAGTTAATACCTACTCGCACCCAAACGGGGTGGCGAGTTTGCATCGATTAAAGAAAACTCAATGCCGCGACAAGGAAAGACCACTTTCCTTTACCTTTCATTGACCAAATGCTAGAACGATTGGCTGTGCACGAATTTTATTGCTTTTTGGATGGCTATTCCGGCTATAATCAAGTCCCCATCGCCGAAAAGGATCAAGATAAGACCACATTTACTTGTCCTTTCGGTACTTTCGCTTACCGTCGCATGCTCTTTGGGTTATTCAATGCACCCGCTACATTTCAGCGGTGTATGATGGGGATCTTTTCAGACATGGTTGAAAATTTTTTGGAGATCTTTATGGATGATTTCTCCATTTTCAGTGACTCCTTCGACGAGTGTTTGCTACACCTTGACGCAGTTCTTACCCGTTGTAGGGATAAGAACCTCACTTTAAATTGGGAGAAGTGCCACTTTATGGTACTAGAGGGCATTGTCTTAGGACATGTCATATCGTAAAACGGCATAGAGGTTGATAAAGCCAAGATTGAAGTCATTTCCAATCTTCCTCCTCCTAAATGCGTCAAAGACATCCGAGCCTTCCTTGGCCTTGCCGGTTTCTATAGACGGTTCATCAAGGATTTTAGCAAGATAGCTAGACCCTTGACTCTTTTATTGGTCAAGGACACCACTTTTGATTTTGACTCAACATGCATGAAAGCGTTCGAGTCATTGAAACACTCACTCATTTCTTCGCCCATTCTTTCATCTCCCGACTGGACGCATCCTTTTGAAATTATGTGCGATGCATCTGATTTCGCCATTGGTGCTGTTCTTGGACAGCACATTAATAAGATGCCACACGTAATTTATTATGCTAGCCGAACATTAAATGAGGCCCAACTGAACTACACAACAACAGAAAAAGAATTTTTAGCCGTTGTGTTTGCACTTGAAAAATTCCGGCCTTATTTAATCGGCTCTCCAGTGATTGTGTACACAGACCATTCAGCTCTTCGCCACCTTTTTGCGAAGAAGGATGCTAAATCACGGCTAATACGTTGAATCCTCTTGCTACAAGAGTTTGACCTTGTCATAAGGGATAAAAGAGGATGTGAAAATGTAGTGGCCGATCACCTTTCACGACTTCCTTCTTTTCCTACACTTGAAATTCCAATTAAAGATGTTTTTCCCGATGAGCAACTCTTAACCGTGTCATGCGAACCATGGTTCGCTGATATAGTAAACTATTTGGCCACCGGACTAATACCTAAAGATTGGTCGAAACAGGACAAACTCCGATTCTTGTCCCAAGTAAAACATTTTTACTGGGATGAACCGTATCTCTTTAAAAACTGTTCTGACCAAATCATTCGTCGGTGTGTACCTGAAAATGAGTTTAAGAGTGTGCTGTCTTTTTGCCACGATCAAGCGTGTGGCGGGCATTTTGGCCCCAAGAAGACAGCAGAGAAAATCTTGCAGTATGGTTTCTACTGGCCACGTCTCTTTAAAGATGCATATGAATACTGCAAGACATGCTTCTGGTGCCAACACTTAGGCCGGATATCGCGGAGAAATGAAATGCCGCTCCAACCAATTTTGGTTGTGGATATCTTTGATGTTTGGGGAATAGACTTCATGGGACCATTTCCCAATTCCTTTGGGAATATGTATATTCTTTTGGCCGTTGACTATGTGTCAAAATGGGTCGAGGCTGTGCTTAGCCGAACGAATGATAACAAGATTGTCGTTCGATTTCTTAAAGAAAACATCTTTTCTCGGTTTAGGCACCCTCGAGCAATTATAAGTGATAATGGATCTCACTTCTGCAATAGGACTTTTGAGTCCTTAATGCGCAAATATTCCATTACTCACAAATTGTCAACACCATACCATCCCCAAACGTGTGGGCAAGCCGAGGTTTCGAATCGGCAAATTAAACAAATTTTGGAGAAAACGGTTTCTAAAAACCGTAAAGATTGGTTACACAAACAATTTGATGCACTATGGGCATTCCGTACTGCTTACAAGACCGATCTTGGCATGTCTCCATACCGGCTTGTTTATGGGAAGGCTTGCCACCTCCCAGTTGAGATTGAGCACAAGGCATTTTGGGCGATTAAGGAGTTGAATTTATCGATGGGAGATGCGGGAAGCAATCGAAAGCTGCAATTAAATGAACTAGAAGAGCTGCGGGATGAGGCTTATGATAATGCTGTAATTGTTAAAAACCGAACTAAGGTGTTCCATGACAAACACCTTATGCGCAAAACGTTTAAACCTGGTCAACAGGTTTTTCTTTATGACACTCGGTTACACTTTCACCCCGGCAAGCTCAAATCTAGGTGGAAAGGGCCGTTTTTGGTACGCACCGTATATCCGCACGGTGCGGTAGATCTTGAAAACCCGGACGACGGTACTTTATTTAAAGTAAACGGACATCGACTGAAACTGTTCCTCACCGCGGACCCGTCGGAGGAGCTCCTGTTTTTGCAGGAGCCGATTTACACTGACTGATCTTCCTCCATTTTACCCACAAATTTTCGATCATCAAGCCAAAACTTTGTTTCACACAAGTTTGGGGGTATGTATCATTTGTAAATATATAAATACAAACCAACATACAAAATTTAAAAAAAATTTGAAAATAAAAAAAAATTGTTCGTTTTTGTAAATTTACAGATTAAATAAATAAAATTAAATTTTTATTTGCAAATAAATTCCTCTTTTTAGAGGGGTTTATTTGCAAATATCCATCATTTCCCCCTATTTAAAGGACCTGACCGCCTTCTCTGATCTTAACCCTAATTTTCATCTTCTAAGAAACCCTAGCGCCGCCGCCTCAGTTTCACCAACAGATCTCTCCAGAGCGCCGCGGATCCGCCGCTTGAACCCCCTCCTGACCGCGCTTCCGCCGCAGCCCCTTGTCTTCACCCCCTGAAATTTTCAGGGGAGGTACAATCTCTCATACCCTCTCTGTTTTTAAATTTTCTAGATCTGTAGAACACCCAATGGCACACAACATGCAGCTTGAACGCGATTTTTCACAAGTATTTTCACACGAGCTGTACGGTAGTTATTTTGCAAACGAAATAGCGCGTAGGGGTTGGAACTTTCTGATTTATAATTACCCTAATGCGTATGCATTGCTGGAATTAGTCACTCGATTTTACGAGTGTATGGAGGATGGGTGCCTCAACCAATTTGGGTTTATTAAATTGCAATGGGGTGATCGAGAAATTATCATTGATAAGGATATTATATACGAAGTCACACTAATCCCTCGCATACCCGCATATGACCAACCCTTGCAATTTGAGGATTACATGCCCTTGATGGGCAACGATTGCTCAAGGGAGCCGCGTAAGGGTATCCAAGCGAGAACCCTTTTCACGAATGTTTTGACTGTGTGCCGGTGGGCACAAAATAATATTTTCGGTAGCTCCCACAATACAACATTTTTTACACCCTCCTTGCATATTGTGCATACCCTTATGACAAAGAACCCCCGTCTCGACATGTGCACAGTATTGCTAAACTCTATAGGTGCGGGTAAACGAGCCGCAAATTACCCTTGTCCCATGCTGGTTACACAATTATGTCGATATTTCCTCCCCGTGGAGGAGTTCGAATTTTATATGCATGGAGGCATACCGGTCAGACCTCTTATTGAGGGCGTTTCTACGTCCTATTCTCGATTGACAGATGTGTGGTCTAGAACCTAACCGGTGGAGCATGTATTCGCCCGCACACCTAGCTCTAGCTCGACAGCGAGCGAAGGAGAAATGACCCCTCTAGAACATGCACAATTGATGAGGAGAGCAGTTATGGGCATTGATGAGTTGAGGGAGCAATTTAGGGTGACAGCGAGTGAGCACGACCGTCGGTTGACGGAGGTAGAGCAGGGGATTCGAACCCTGCTGGCTAAGGAGGAGCGTTCACGTTCACGCTCGAGAGCGCGACGTAGGTCCGAGCAGTGAGGGCACTGCTTTGGTTAAGTTTGGGGGAGTTGGTGGTTGTATATAGTTATCTTTTGCATTGCATACTTTTTTTAAAATTTTTGTATATATTTTTCTTTTTCTTTTGCATGTTTAAATTCT
The DNA here is from genome assembly GCA_030015575.1 of Agapanthus africanus. Lineage (NCBI taxonomy): Eukaryota > Viridiplantae > Streptophyta > Magnoliopsida > Asparagales > Amaryllidaceae > Agapanthus > Agapanthus africanus. The sequence continues at coordinate 461,863,714 of JASDDO010000022.1, forward strand.
GCATTGCATCCTTATATAAAAATCATAAAAATTGAAAAATAGAAAAAATAAAAAATAAATATAAAAATATAAAAATCAAATAAAAACTGAAAAATTTGAACAATTATAAAAATTAAAAATTCAATTTTGGCCATAATTGACTTGAGTTTGATAAAAAGGTTAACTAGCTAGGAACAACTAGATCTTAGACTTAGTAAATTAAAAACCCTAAAAATAACCTTCCTTAAAAATTTAATGGTAGAAAGTATGTCTTTGTAGTTTATTTAGAAATAGGCTAATTTCTAGTTGACTTCTTAGGCTAAGTTAAAACAAGGAAAAAGTATTGATATTTTTATTAAAGTATAAGTCTGAAAAATAATTCCTAAGCTTAAGTCTAAATTCTAAAAATATATACCCTACAAATTGCACAAACACGAATCTTGAAATTTGGAATAGTAGAGGAGACCTTGAAATGCTCTTGTGTAAAATCCTTAGTATGAAGGAAAATAAAATAAAAATACAAGTATGAATAAAGAGATAAAAAAATGAACACTGGTTTTGTAATTACTTAAGGCTGCGTAAAATAAAAAAATATATAGCGAGGGTGCTTTATCACCTAGTGCCTTAGACCAACTGGTTTGGGAGTTATTGCTAAAAACCTTAGGTATTACAAGACTAGAAATTAGGCCTTAATATGCAAACACATTTTGTAATCGGTTGTCAGTACCTCAAGAAGTATTAACGGTCGCATGAAGAATGTTTGAGCGATTTCATCTAAAACTTCACCAACTAAAAGTACTTTGGATGATAGACAAGAGTATAAGAGCTTGAATTGAATTTCTAAGTGTAGGGGTGATACATACACACACGTAAGGGTATATGATTGGGGTTTGGATGAGAGATAAGAATGAAAAATAGGACTTATATCTTTAGTAGAGATGATAAAAATTCCTAAGTTGAGATGGAACCTAGAAGGAAAACTCAAAAGATGCTGAAAGCTAAGTAAATCTACAAAACATATACAATCTTAAGTTAAATGATAAGGAAGCGTGAAAAATACGGGTGGATAATTTCTGAATCAAAGATAATAGAGTTTCTTGTTAGAAAACCTAATTGGAGAATAAAAGTCAATAGGCCGAATTGATAGGATTTTGTGGGTAGTATCCGCTGAAAACCCTCAGGAGACAACACTCCTCCTACTAGGGATACCTAGAGGTTTAACAGCTTGTTGCACGAGCTCAGTGCAATCGCGTTTCCCTGCGAAAGTGAGGCTAGGTCTTTTTCGAGAATAAAACTAGGTTTGCTCGAGGATGAGCAAAAGATAAGTTTAGGGGTATTTGTTCATACCATAATTTTGCATTATTATATTCCCCATTCTTATTCATTTTACAAATAAACAGGTGCTTTTGATCCATGTCTGCTATATAGTTGCAGGTTACAGGTTCTCGGTGTTAGTCCACGTTGCCCACCCCGGTACTTGCGGGGAGGCGGAAAACATAATAAAAATCGGATTTTTAATGACTTAGGCAACATGGACCTTGCTTGTGAGGATCTTTACTAAACTAAAACTAACTAAAGTAAACTAACAACTAACAAAGTTGTAGAATGGTTATACCTTGAGCTCGAACTCCTTCTCTCCTTGCTCGTCGGAATGTTAGAAAGGCCTCACCTTGCTTGTCTCCTTCCGTCCAAGAACGATCCACTCGAAAGCCTCGACCTTTAGCTTCAACTCCAAGCTAGGAGTAACTAGAGTGCAAGAAATGCTAAGACTTGAACCCTAGAAGTGAGTAGAGAAGATCAAGTGAAGGTTTTTCTCAAGCTTTTTGTTTCTCAACACATGAAAGGGAGAGAGCTTGAGGGAGAGGATGAGCAAGAGAGAGAAAAGATATGATAGAATGAAATATTAGTGAGCCATTCTCACTAATATGTGTGAGTTATTTTAATTAATTAATTAGCAACAAAATTGTCATGGTTTTATCAAGAGGTGACCATTATCATTTCATCATTAATGCAAATTGCAAGAATCAAAGAGCATCTTCCAAATAAAATGATCATGGTCAAATTGTCAACTTGGTCAACAAGTCAACAAAGTCAAAGTGTCAACAACAACAACCATGCACAATAATTAAGCTAATTATTAATTAACAATAATACACACAAAAACAATAGGGTTAATAAAATGACAATAGTCATTAACCCTAAACAAGGTCCTCTCCCTCAATCTCAAGCAACCGTGCATACGCACCCGCATTCGTGATCCGAGGAACACGAACACAATGAGAAAAACCAATCTCAAATCATATACTAGGATCCGGCTTAAACCAAAGCCCGCTAGTATAAACTGTCCGGACAGCAACCGTGCATAAGTGCGCGGATGCGAACGAACCCTGTCGCAAAACCATGCGACCTCTACTCGTTTTGCCTAAAGGCGAATAGCTCTATGTGTGGGACTCTAAAGACTCGACACTACGCTGGCAGTGGGTTTAACCACAGACCGCAAGCGGCACTAGCTGTACGTAACGGTCCCCAGGTAGATGTCGATAAGAAGACTGACGAGGTGAACCCCATCTGCACTCCTACTGAGCCTGTATGTGACAGTCTCCGTACAGTCCGGTCTGTTCGTCTGATACATCATATGGCGGGCCTAGGGGGGCGGTGAACGTCAGTCCCCTAATAGCGGTACAAGTCGTGTCGGAGTGAAGCCCAGAACACCCTGAGATAACACTGGAAGCCTACCAGTATATCTCGCTTGCCCTGGCCAGGGACTACTCGTGTAATGGCTCTCCTGGACACAGCGCGATGTCAACCCCCAATACCGGGAGAGACGAATCCTGTCTAACCGTCACTGCCTCCAAGTGCTTCGGGACTGCACCCAAAAACTACCTGTTTGCACGACTCCTCTGAGCCGTGGTAGGGTAGTAATCAAAGTGCAGTGGGAACACACTCGAGGCGAAGTGACAGTGTCAAGTCAGCGGACTAAGCTGTACTCATGTCACCTGGGAACTGATAACTGACGATAGGTATATTACCAACCAACAGTTCCCGACGAGTCCTGTCCAGTATACTCGTAACCTAACGAGCACCCGCATACTATCCCAAGTACGACGTACTAACGGCTGTGGGACAGACCGTCTCCCACACTGGGATGAGAAGCGCATACGCTAGTCTACTCCGGAGTATCGATGCCCTGCCTCGATAGTCCAACGACCAGGGACCTATATAAGGATGTGCTTATAGATTACCCAGCTCCCACGAGTGCGAGCGCCATCACAACGCTGGTAATCAAGCAAAGATCCTAAGGGCTATACTAATATGTATACCTGCAATATGCTAAAAGAAACACATGCACATATTAAAGCAGAGACAAACCAAGTAGCATACTACCATTTCGAGCAAGATTGTATATACAACTGTGAATATCCCAAGCTTCCATTAAGTAATATACAAACTAGTATGATACGGTAATGGCCTCTAGGGCATATACACTAACAATCTCCCACTTGCACTAAGGCCATGTACTGGCGTATCGAAGACCTATCATCTCGATCAGCCGCTCGAACTGAGTCTGGGGCAAGGCCTTGGTGAATGGATCTGCTGTGTTATCCTCTGATGCAACTCTCCGGACCTCGATCTCCTGGCGATCCACAATCTCCCTGATCAGGTGATACCGCCTTAAGATGTGTCTGGATTTCTGATGGGACCTGGGTTCCTTCGCTAAAGCTATAGCCCCGTTGTTGTCGCAATACAGAGGTATTGGGTCAACAATGGACGGAACTACCTGAAGTTCTTTCAAGAACTTCCTCATCCAGACAGCTTCTTTTGCGGCATCAGATGCAGCGATGTATTCCGCTTCCATAGTCGAGTCAGCAACGGTTTCCTGTTTGGAGCTCTTCCAACACACCGCCCCTCCATTGAGGGTAAAGACAAAACCCGACATGGACTTGGAATCATCCTTGTCACTCTGGAAGCTGGAGTCAGCAAAGGCCTCAATCTGCAGGTCTTTTCCGCCATACACCAAGAACATCTCCTTAGTCCTTCTCAGGTACTTGAGAATGTTCTTTACTGCTATCCAATGTTTCTCCCCAGGGTTTGACTGATACCTGCTTACCACACTCAGTGCATAAGCTACATCCGGTCTGGTACACAACATCGCATACATTATAGAGCCTACCGCAGAAGCGTAGGGTATAATAGACATGCGATCCCTCTCCAAATCAGTCTTGGGAGACATCTCTTTGGAGAGGGTGATCCCGTGACAAGCCGGTAGATTACCGCGCTTGGAATCTTCCATACTGAATCTCTTCACTATGGTGTCGATGTACCTGGACTGAGAAAGTTCTAATATCCTCTTGGATCTGTCACGGTAGATCCGGATACCCAGAATGTATGAGGCATCACCCAGGTCTTTCATGGAGAACCTGTGTGACAAGAACCCCTTGACAGATTGTAGCATAGGAATGTCATTTCCTATTAAGAGAATGTCATCCACGTATAAAACGAGGAATACTACAGTTCTCGCTACAAATCTACAATAGATGCATGGTTCATCTGGATTTTTGATAAAGCCAAATTCTTTGACCGTCTCATCAAAACAGATGTTCCAACTCCGCGATGCCTGCTTGAGTCCATAAATGGACTTGAGCAACTTGCACACCTTTCCGCTGCTCCCACCCTGAATGAAACCCTCTGGCTGGTCCATATAGACACACTCCTCTAAATGACCATTTAGAAAAGCTGTCTTTACGTCCATTTGCCAAATCTCATAATCGTGGAAAGCAGCGATGGCAAGAAGGATCCGAATGGATTTCAGCATAGCTACTGGAGAAAAGGTTTCGTCATAGTCCAAACCAGGTCGCTGACGAAAACCCTTTGCTACCAGTCTAGCTTTATAGGTCTCAACCTGTCCATCTACACCAATCTTCCTTTTGAAGATCCACTTGCATCCTACGGGTTTTACCCCGTCTGGAGCAATGTCCAACGTCCATACTTTGTTGGTGTACATGGACTCCATCTCGGTCCGCATTGCATCCAGCCATTTTACCGAGTCGACGCTCTGAATGGCTTGCTGGAAGCTAGTAGGCTCATCACAATCCAGGATGCAGTCCTCTCTATCCCCGTCAATGAGAAAACCGTAGTACCTCTCGGGCGGATGAGACTGCCTACTACTCCTGCGGAGTGGCATAGGAATGTCCTGTTCTTTTGAACCCTCTGGTTCTACTAAGCTTTCAGTAATAGCTTGCGGTTCTGGAATTTCTTCCAGTTCTATCGCGCTCCCACTTAATTCTTTTTCTAAAAACTGATGTTCCAGAAAATGGGCATTACGAGAAACAAGGACTTTTTGTTCCTCTGCGTAATAGAAAAGATACCCCCTGGAGTTCTTTGGGTATCCCACAAACTTGCACAGTACTGAGCGTGCCTCGAGCTTGTCCGTATGCTGCTTTTTGACATAAGCTGGACATCCCCAAATCTTCAAGTATTGAAGATAGGGTTTCTTCCCACTCCATAACTCATATGGTGTGGTAGGCACAGTCTTAGTGGGAACACGGTTCAAAAGATATGCAGCTGTTTCTAGTGCATATCCCCAGAACGATCGCGGTAACTCAGCGTTACTCATCATGGATCGTACCATATCCAATAGGGTCCGGTTCCGTCTCTCCGATACACCATTATGTTGCGGAGTGTATGGAGGAGTAAGCTGAGAGAGAATTCCATTCTCTTTTAAGTAGTTCAGGAATTCGGCACTTAAGTATTCTCCTCCTCGATCCGATCTTAGGATCTTGATACTTTTGCCGGTCTGTTTTTCTACTTCATTCTTATATTCCTGGAACTTATCAAAAGCTTCGGATTTATGTTTCATTAAGAAGATGTGTCCGAATCTTGAGAAATCATCCGTAAAAGTAATGAAGTAAGAAAAACCGCTTCGCGCATGTGTAGACATTGGACCGCACACGTCGCTGTGTACGAGTCCCAAGAGCTCGCTCGCTCTTTCTCCGTGTCCAGAGAACGGAGCCTTTGTCATCTTTCCTTTGAGACAGGATTGACAAGTTGCATACGATTGATATTCGAACGGATCCAAATATCCTTCAGTATGTAACTTAGTCAATCTTCTCTCATTGATGTGACCCGGTCTACAATGCCATAAGAAAGTTTTATTAATTTCTGGAGACTTTCTTTTGTGTGTATTCTGGATATTGAAAACCTGCGGTTGGTTTAAAACGTAAATACCGTTGTTTAATGTACCTGACCCAATCAAAACTTGATTAAGGTGAATGTTCACTACATTACTTACAAATGCAAATTCATAACCTTCTTTAGATAATAAAGATACAGATATGATATTACAGGTTGCATTTGGTACATAATAACAACTATGCAAAACCAAAAAGTGTCCATCAGATAATCCCAGGTGATAGTCCCCCACGGCCTCTGCATCCATGCTAGCACCGTTCGCAACTCTGAGGGTCATGTCACCTGCCTTCAAAACTCTACGCTTTCTCAACGCCTGCAAAGAATTACAGATATGAGATCCTGATCCGGTATCCAATACCCAGGATGTAGAGTTTATTGATAGACAGTTTTCAATAACATACACACCTGAAGCTGAAGCTGCAACTCGCTTCAAATCCTGTGTTCTGGCTTTCCAAGCCTTGCAATCCTGTTTCCAGTGACCACTTTTATGACAATAGAAGCATTCTTCCTTCCCCACTATCTTCCCCGCTACTTTTGTTGCTTTACCCTTTCCCTTCGTATCCACTTTACCGACACCGCCTCTTGGTTTGGCGGGGGCTTTCTTCTTCTTGCCCTTGGCTTTCGCCCTGGACCTAGAAGAGGAAGATCCTCCTACAAACAAAGTGGATGTCTCCCTACTCTTCTGTAGGGTGCCCTCAGCAGTCCTCAACATGTTCAGAAGCTCGGCAAGTTCAACCTCCTTTCCTTGCATGTTGAAGTTAAGAACGAACTGGGCGTAAGTGGAAGGAAGGGACTGGAGAATCAAATCGGTATAGAGTTCATTCTCCAACGTGGTCCCAAGGTCCGCGAGCTCCTCTATGTAGCCGATCATCTTAAGCACGTGGTCCGCTACCGATGATCCGACGGCCAACCTTGCCGAAAAGAGCTTCTTCGACACTTCGTATCTAGCGATACGAGACTGCTCTCCATACAGTTCTTTTGTATGGAGAAATATGGACTCTAGGTCCATATTCTCGTGCCTCCTCTGATGTTCGTTGTCCATCGAGGCTAGTACGAGGCATCTGGCCCTCGCGCAATCTATCTCCCATGTCTTACGGATTTCTACATCCGCGACGCTGGAGGTGGGACCTGGGACGGGGGGAGCTTTGGTGGTAAGTATATACCCCAGCTTGTCATAAGTGATCGCCATCTTGACATTCCTGAGCCAATCTTTGTAGTTTGGCCCTGTCAATATATTTTTATCTAACAGTAACTTAAGTCCGGTCATGTTGAATGGTCGCTGTAATTAGGAGAGAGAAAAGAAACACTTTAGCATGATGCTCTTGCAAGTTTAGAGTGGTTTTTAGTTTGTCTAAACTGGATGGCTCCCACTGTTTCTCGAATCCCTTCTCAAACCATAAAGAAAAGGATTAGCCGGGATTATTCTCACCGTACAATACTTGCTTAACCGTTCAGCCAGGCCAGTGTCGGTACTTCGAGGGAGGTTTTCCAACGCTTTCGCGAAGTTCCTTAATTAAGTAACCTCTTTTCCCTGTGGGCGTAACCCCGCTAACACCTTTCTAGGCACCTACTAGGTTTATAGCATTGATCGTTAAGTGAGAGTTTTCCCGAGGAGTAGCATATACTCACAGTAGGATCGGGATCCAAATGTCATCGCGTGATAAAACCGAAGGAATCCTACCAGAATCATCACACTCCAAATGGTATGCAACGCTAGCAAGTTTCAGTGCTTATGAAACTCCCGATGTGGATTTTTGCCCCATGCTCTTATGACCTTGGCGTGAGGTCAAAATGTCATAAGTCACATGTCAAGTTCTTCCCATCATTATCCTGGTTAATTTGAACCCACCCGTACCTACCCTTGACGTAGGCCAAAATGGCAGTACGACTGTCTCAAATCAACGCATTCTATCTATGCAACGGATAAATATCCGGCAGCTACCAATCACTATGCCTTGGCGTGAGGTCAAAATACATAGCTTGAATACTACTGAATATTTAACCGAAATGATGGAGGGCTACGGATGGTTTTGGCGAAACCGTGAACGTAGTGAACTTGATATAATCGATGGAACGAGATAGCTTTTAAAAGGAGTGGTTCAAGCTCCGCGTTTAAAAGTTTAGTTTTGAAAAGAACCGAGTGGTTTTCAAAGTGTTCCAATCGACTTTTACTTGGTTTATTTCTTGCATTAGTTCTTTTAATGCGTCCCATCATTTAATCCTACCATTGCAGAAAACAACCAAAATATGACGTACGCTTATGCCATTCGCATTCGCCACGGGGCCCCGTCATCACCCGTTAGGTTACTTAACTAACGACAGAGCGGGGGCTGGGCTAGCGCGGCTGTAAAACATAAGCAACGCCTAAATAGTTATTTATATATAAATATACAGCAATGATAGACATTACAGATCACAGATGAATACATTGGATATACTAGGAATCCGCAATGCGTTCGAGCCTGCAACGCAAAGCGGATTACACGGTCGCGGTGAATAGCCAAAACCCCACCCAAGACCCCTACGGGTGCGGCAAACTACCCGCCAAGAACCCGAAGCGAAGCAACCTCCCTCACCACCGTGAGTAGGCCACTCGGCACTTCGAGTACCCGGTAGTTTGTGCACCCCCTCCATGGGTCTATCCTAGGAGCAAAAACAGTAAAAAGAATTATACAATGACGGCTACAACCCCGACCCGGTTGTGCGGCCATACAAAGAATATTATTACATCAATTTACATGTTACAAATGAATGAAAGAAAAACAACGCTTATCTCACATCCACCCCGGCCATTCACCCGCGACAATCCAATCCATTCATATCCACAAACCAATAACAATCACAGATCATGTATAACCCCGACTAATCGTCTTATAGCGATTAGTCGATGTTCAATACATGCAAGCATTACAGATATAACCGATGTAGTTAAAGTGTAGTGAAGTTCCGAAAAATACGGATTTATAGGCCCCCAAAAGTAAATTTTAGTTCTGGAAAATCTGGGCATATATTATATATCCTAAAAATCCCAAAATCAACACAGAAAGACACTGCACGAAAAACGATGCAGAGAAGACATCAAACCGCGGCGCTTCCGCGGCACGAGCCTACCTCGTGCGGCGGAAGGGCGGCGGTTTGGACGAATCTCTGTGTCGTTTTTCATGGGTGTTCATAAAAAACCCTGAGATGAATTTACAAGTATAAAGTTTTCTATTTTGAGCAGAAAAAATTTCAACAGAAACTAGGGTTTTTCAAAAGTTCGGTTTTCGGATTTTCGGTTTCGAAACTTCGTTACACTTCACTACCTAGCTAGTTTGAGTTTAGTTAGGCTCTGATACCACTGTTAGTCCACGTTGCCCACCCCGGTACTTGCGGGGAGGCGGAAAACATAATAAAAATTGGATTTTTAATGACTTAGGCAACATGGACCTTGCTTGTGAGGATCTTTACTAAACTAAAACTAACTAAAGTAAACTAACAACTAACAAAGTTGTAGAATGGTTATACCTTGAGCTCGAACTCCTTCTCTCCTTGCTCGTCGGAATGGTAGAAAGGCCTCACCTTGCTTGTCTCCTTCCGTCCAAGAACGATCCACCCGAAAGCCTCGACCTTTAGCTTCAACTCCAAGCTAGGAGTAACTAGAGTGCAAGAAATGCTAAGACTTGAACCCTAGAAGTGAGTAGAGAAGATCAAGTGAAGGTTTTTCTCAAGCTTTTTGTTTCTCAACACATGAAAGGGAGAGAGCTTGAGGGAGAGGATGAGCAAGAGAGAGAAAAGATATGATAGAATGAAATATTAGTGAGCCATTCTCACTAATATGTGTGAGTTATTTTAATTAATTAATTAGCAACAAAATTGTCATGGTTTTATCAAGAGGTGACCATTATCATTTCATCATTAATGCAAATTGCAAGAATCAAAGAGCATCTTCCAAATGAAATGATCATGGTCAAATTGTCAACTTGGTCAACAAGTCAACAAAGTCAAAGTGTCAACAACAACAACCATGCACAATAATTAAGCTAATTATTAATTAACAATAATACACACAAAAACAATAGGGTTAATAAAATGACAATAGTCATTAACCCTAAACAAGGTCCTCTCCCTCAATCTCAAGCAACCGTGCATACGCACCCGCATTCGTGATCCGAGGAACACGAACACAATGAGAAAAACCAATCTCAAATCATATACTAGGATCCGGCTTAAACCAAAGCCCGCTAGTATAAACTGTCCGGACAACAACCGTGCATAAGTGCGTGGATGCGAACGAACCCTGTCGCAAAACCATGCGACCTCTACTCGTTTTGCCTAAAGGCGAATAGCTCTCTGTGTGGGACTCTAAAGACTCGACACTACGCTGGCAGTGGGTTTAACCATAGACCGCAAGCGGCACTAGCTGTACGTAACGGTCCCCAGGTAGATGTCGATAAGAAGACTGACGAGGTGAACCCCATCTGCACTCCTACTGAGCCTGTATGTGACAGTCTCCGTACAGTCCGGTCTGTTCGTCTGATACATCGCATGGCGGGCCTAGGGGGGCGGTGAACGTCAGTCCCCTAATAGCGGTACAAGTCGTGTCGGAGTGAAGCCCAGAACACCCTGAGATAACACTGGAAGCCTACCAGTATATCTCGCTTGCCCTGGCCAGGGACTACTCGTGTAATGGCTCTCTTGGACACAGCGCGATGTCAACCCCCAATACCGGGAGAGACGAATCCTGTCTAACCGTCACTGCCTCCAAGTGCTTCGGGACTGCACCCAAAAACTACCTGTTTGCACGACTCCTCTGAGCCGTGGTAGGGTAGTAATCAAAGTGCAGTGGGAACACACTCGAGGCGAAGTGACAGTGTCAAGTCAGCGGACTAAGCTGTACTCATGTCACCTGGGAACTGATAACTGACGATAGGTATATTACCAACCAACAGTTCCCGACGAGTCCTGTCCAGTGTACTCGTAACCTAACGAGCACCCGCATACTATCCCAAGTACGACGTACTAACGGCTGTGGGACAGACCGTCTCCCACACTGGGATGAGAAGCGCATACGCTAGTCTACTCCGGAGTATCGATGCCCTGCCTCGATAGTCCAACGACCAGGGACCTATATAAGGATGTGCTTATAGATTACCCAGCTCCCACGAGTGCGAGCGCCATCACAACGCTGGTAATCAAGCAAAGATCCTAAGGGCTCTACTAATATGTATACCTGCAATATGCTAAAAGAAACACATGCACATATTAAAGCAGAGACAAACCAAGTAGCATACTACCATTTCGAGCAAGATTGTATATACAACTGTGAATATCCCAAGCTTCCATTAAGTAATATACAAACTAGTATGATACAGTAATGGCCTCTAGGGCATATACACTAACACTCGGAACAAAAACAGTGAAAATGATGAAAAGACGATACAAAAGTGAGACTACGACCGACAAATGGAAGAATCTTGATCATGCCTACAGTTTGAGGGACAATGAAGATCAATGAACAAGTTCACAAAGTACAAAGGCAGTGCAAGGTTCAAGACTTCAACACGAAGCAAACGGTAAAGTCCATGACATTATTCACTGTGGAAATCTGGAAGAAATCTAGAAGACAATCTGAGAAACCAAGTGAAGAAACGAGAAGCAAAATGCAACCAGAATCAGCCCTAAAAAGTGCAGTCCATGAAGCCACTATATGGCCGCGGATCCGCGGCCAAACAAGGGTTTTGGCCGCGGTTCCGCGGCCATAAGGAGCCCGTGTCGGTGCAAACTCTGTGACGGTGTGGCGGTGCGTTGACTAGTCTTCTTAGGGTATATTTGTAAATGCAGATGTGAATCGATTGTAACCCCAGGGTTTCTATTCTCTATAAATAGAAATCCTAAACCTCTCTTTGAGATATGCCTCTTTTTATCAAATAAAATTCAGAATTCTTTGTCATGTGTTGAGAGAGCATCGAATAAAGTAAGTAGATTTATTTTATTGCCCTAGTTCTTAAATTCTTTTCTGCCATAGTATAGATTTATTATCTGCCCTAGTTAATTAGCTTAGAACTTTTTATTAAATTGCCGTAGTTTAGATAGTTAATCTTTTAAAAACAAAACAAATAAAAACCATGTCTTTTATCAATCCCGTAATAAGTGAGTAGTTCCTCACTTGTTAGGGTTAGGAATAGAAAAGGTTTGAGAGATGGAAATCTCACACCCCTTTCTTGCCCATCACATATTAATTAATAGGACTCCATGCATACATACACACACCGCTCCCTACGGCACCCTACCCACGAGGTAGCGGTGATACCGTAGTTTAAAAGACCGGTTGTGCATGTTTTCCATGGAGGTTAGGGTAAGAAAGGACGGACAAGGACCTAGAGAAAGAAACATCGTTTCTTCCCGATCATCCTAATCCCCTTTATTAATTATTACCATAACACCTAAATAGATCTAAATTAGGGCATTGAAAGCGGTGGGAAATCTTAAATTTCCAAACTTAACCTAAACCTAACCCTAGCAATATTCTAATCCTAGTCAAAATCAACTTAGTTTTTAGTGATAATCATCCCAACACCGTTTGGAATTAACTCTTTAGATCAATTTGAGAATAAACAAAATCCCTGTGGACCGACCCGTACTCACCGGCTAGCTACCAAGCGACGCCGTTCTTGATTGCGGTTAACAATTCTTTGATTCATCATTTAAAAACGCGTAAGCAGAGGCACAACAACCACCTCTCCTCCGCTGTCCCGTGGCCCCCACTTTCCTCCTCTCTTTCTTTTTCTCTCTCTTTTCTCTCTTTCTCTCTCCCCGCTAACCTCTAAAACTCTTTCTCCTCACTGTTCACCTCACCGTCTATCTATCCTCTTGATCTCGTTTACTCTCTCCTCTCTCTCTCTCTCTCAGAATCTCTCTCTCCTCTCACTTTATTCTCTCTCTCTCTCTCCCCCTATATATTCATAACTCCCTCCTTCCTCTCTCTTTTTCTTTTAACCCACGAACCCTAGCCGTCGCCCCTTCGCCTACCTCGTCGCCATCGCCTATCTCGTCGCCACCTCCTCACCCTCATCGCCTCCACCTCCTCTCTCATCACCCTGAGACCTGCACACACCCAAAGGCAGAACCCGAGCCCCCCTGCACACCACTTCACCGCCGGAGTTGATCGCCGCCGTTGATCTCGTCGCCACCATCTCGTCCCCCAGATCACCATACACCCCAGTGAGCCCTACACTCCTTCTTCTTCCCCTTCTTCCTCCTTCTTTCTTTTCATTCCTTCATTCTGTTTTTAAAAATAATTGTTCTCTGTATCTGTAGATCGCCTCGCCGGAGCTCCGTCGACCTCGTCGACACCCTCACGACTCTTCTGTGCAACCCAGTGAGCTTTTTCTTCTTCTCAATCCCTTCTTCCTCCCCTTCTCTTCTTTCTTTCTTTTCTTTATCTGTTGTCTAGTTCGCCGGAAACCGGACGTGACGTCAACGATCCCGATGACCCAGCGAACGCACTTGACTTGCGTGATCACCATTGTGCATTGTTTGGAACCGTTCCGTGTACCGTACGCGCGTCGCGATATTTCGCCAACGTGAGACGTTCCGTACACACCCGTTCTTGATCCGTATAGGCAAGTTTACCTTGCTACATGCTACATTACATTTTATGCATCTATTTTAATAAATATAATAATTGAATTTCAAACCGTGCATCCAAAGTACTTGTTTTACAATGACCGTATGCATCCATCCTTATCATTTCATATCTAGCATATGCAAACCTATCTTGTCACATATCATACTATAGTATACCGCATCAAATTGAATAGAACCATTCACATTGTTTAATTGAATATCGTGCATTAACTAGTTTATCATTTAAAGGTTATATGATATCAATTCACATCCACATCGAATAGAACACATATAGCTGCATTTACCGATCTCATTTATAACCTAATACAGTTATTATAACATCCCATGTTTAATAAAGAGAATCCTAATTAATGTTGGAACTAAGTGTAACCCTAATCGATAATTGTGCATCCATATCTTTGAATTTATATCTATTGGCATACCACATCATATTATTCCATTTTATTGTTATAGTAGTACTCCATACTTGTTTTGTGTACCCATGCTTATTACAGTTTGATTATGAGCACCCACATGATACTTGTGCACCCATTGACATGACTTGATACACCACTACGTGACACAACTTGATATTGTGCACTACTTGACATGTTTGGATCCACATACACTACCTGACTTGACCTGATGTACCACAGCTTGACCTGTTACCTGATCTTGTTACTAATGCCAACAAACTTGACCTGTTGTCCCTACGGACATTTTCTGTTGTCTATACAGACAAACCTGTACCTGCTTGATCCTGTGTTGGCATTAGCTCCAGATTTATCAATACCTGACTTGAATACATAACTTGGGGGTATGGGGAAATCAATGATGAAACCTGACTTGTAACTCGACAGTTCGATGCCTTATACTGATCAGTTTTACGGGCTAGGCCAGCTCCGGGATGATGCGGCTGACATCATTCATCGTTACATACTACCTTTTACTCCCTAGCGGCGTGTCTCGGATTCAGCCCGAGAATCTTGACCGTGGTCCCGGGCACGCACGAGATACTATTGAGTTACATCGACGATTCATCAAATCGATTTCAAAGACTTGAGAGTAGTTAACCCAGTAGACCAGTTTAGATTACTCACTGCACATCACCTGTGCCTTACCCTTCACTGTCACTATATATATTACTGTTATACCTGTTTTACCGTTCATACTCATACCTGCATGTCTTGCTACCCCTGTTTATATTATTGCTTGATATTATGACGCACTGACGTCTGGTTTTTGCATGGCCCAGATTCTTTACCTTTGTTGCAGGCCGAGCAGGAGTATTTCAGTCAGCAGGCCGAGCAGTGAGGACCTGTTAGTATTTGGTTTTATTTATGCATTTTCATTCCTGATGTGAGCCCGCATTATGGGACGTACATTCCAGTTTATTCTTGTATTGGATCTTTTGCTTCCGCATCATTTTATTCTTAACTCGTTTATTCTGGCTTATAGACATGTGTTGGATAGTTTATTATTGTTCTTAATATCTCTACAGCCGTAATGTGACTCTGGAAGGATATTTCCTATCCACAGGTAGCATGGTTGGCTCTGTCACGTGCCTATCTTAGCGTACTCTGGGAAGCGGGGTGTGACAGCAGGGAGCACAAGTAACCGGGTCCTAGAGTCCAGTGGGAGACCATCTCGAAGAGTCGAGACCGGGTCTCCTAACTCTAGAATTGGCAGGGTTTCTTGCCGCTCTCGTAGGGGTCTAGGGATATGGGTTTAGCTATTCATCATGACCGTGGAATCTGTGTTTTTCATTACTGGCTGAATTTAAAACACGGACCTTCTAGTATATCCAATATTTCTTATGTTGACTTCTGTTGCTTGAGTTCTGTGATGTGATCTTATAATTGCGTTAGACGAATACTATAAATATATGATATATATAATAAACGTTGCTTATGTTTTGCACCTGCGCTAGTCCAGCCCCCGCTCTGCCGTTAGTTAAGTAACCTAACGGTGCATGACGGGGCCCCGTGGCGAATGCGGATGGTATAAGCGTACGTTCTATTTTTGTTTCTTTTCTGTGATATTTAGGGAAATATAAATGTTGGTACTTCATTAATGAGATTAATGGAAAGAAAAGAAACCTAAAGATATTGTAGAATCAAAATTTTTAAAAAAGGTAGCTTTAGTTCTTGCTTTGCATAGTGGTATTCCTTGATGAATATCCAGCACCTCATTCGATGAGTAAAGAGCCGAGATCCCTTCACCGAGAGTAACCTCTTTAGCAAAACTAGCAAATACTACAATCCACTCGGTTTTGTTTGTATAGCTTCTCTAGTTCTTGCTTTGCATAGTGGTATTTCTTGAAAAATATGCAGCACCTCATTCGATGAGGAAAGAGCCGAGATCCCTTCACCGGGAGTGACCGCTTTTGCAAAACTAGCAAAAACTACAAAAAACACTCCTTTTCAAATCACTATATTCTACAACGATATCAAGTTCATTACGTTAAAGGTTTTTTACAAAACCAGTTATAGTCCTCCGTCATTTCAGATAAGTGTTATTTAGTATTCGTATTGCATTTGTTGGCCTTCGTCAAGACGTAGTGTACGATAGCTGATTAGTGCTTATCTGCCGCATATGATGTGATTGGATTAGGGTAGTCATACGGCTTTGTTGACCTTGTTAAGGGTCGTACTGGTGGGTTTAATTCAATCACAAAATGACGGGTCGAACTTGGCCAGCACATATGATTTGTTGACCTTGTTAAGGTCATAAGTTGCTAGGAGTAAAAATAGATATTGGGAATTTCAAGTGTTGAAATTTGCAATGAGATTGTATACCTTCTATGAGATAGTTGGATCCCGATACCCACTACGAGTAAGAGTTACTCCTGGGAGAGTTTTCACTTTACAATTAGATGATTCAGTAGGTGTCTAAAAAAGGTGTTAACGGGGTTATGCCCCAATGGAAACGAGATTATTTAATTAGTTCCATATGAAAGCATGGGGAGACTCTCTCGGAGTACCAATACCTGCCTGGCTGACCGATTGGCGAACTTGTAGGGTGTAATTAATCCCGGCTAATCTTACCTTTTATGGTTTGAAGGAAGATTTGATAAAAACAGTGGGAGCCATCCTGATTAGATAAGATAATAACCAATCTAATCTTGCAAAAAGCACACGCTAAAGCGTTTCCTTCTCTCTCTCTCCAGGTAGCGACCAATGACACGCCTTAATCAAGATAATAACATAGAAGTATTGACCGAACCCGCTTATTATACTGAGTTGGGGAACGTTGGTTCCACTTTTTCTTATGATTATCATAAGTCTGAGTAAGGAATAGGGGAATATCAGGATTCCCACACAACCCGAACGAAGAATGAGCAAGATGATGCATCTTCTTCGGGTGTGTTCGTTACCGAGAACCGTTTCTCAGTTTGCTCTACGTCTTGGGTATTGGATACAGTGTCAGGATCCCACTTATGTAATTTGTTACATGGGATAAGAAGAGGTAGAGAACTGGGAAATGGTGATATGTCTCTAAATGTAGGGAATGGAGCAATTATTGCGAATATCACCTGGTATTACCAAATGGTAATACAATGATTCTGAACGACTGCTATTACGTACAAAACATGATGTGCAATATTATATCAGTTTCTTTGTTGCATAAAGAAGGATATAATTTTGTATTGGAGGATAATGTTATGAACATTTTCCTAAATCAAGTGTTGATTGGGTTTGGTACATTGTGTAACAGTATATACGTTATGAATCAAACCACAGTTCTAAACATACAGGACACACACAAAAGGAAAAGTTCAGAAATGAACGAAGCCTTCTTGTAGCATTGTAGAGTAGGTCATATCAATGCGACAAGACTAGCTAAGTTACATAAAGATGGATGTTTAAATCAGTTTGAATTTACATCTTATGAAACTTGCCAGTCATGTCTCAAAGGGAAGATGACCAAAACTCTGTTTACTGGACACGGAGAAAGAGCAACTGAACTCTTGGGACTGATACATAGTAATGTATGCGGTCCTATGTATACACATGCCAGGAATGGTTTCTCATACTTCATTACATTCACCAATGATCTCTCAAGATACGGACATGTGTTCCTGATGACACACAAATCTGAATCTTTTGAGAAATTCAAGGAATATAAGTGCGAAGTGGAGAACCAAACAGGTAAAAGTATTAAAATCTTTCGATCTAATTGGGGAGGAGAATACTTGAGTATGGAATTCCGAGACTACTTAAAAGAGAATGAGATTCTCTCTCAACTTACTCCTCCGTATACACCACAGCACAACAGTGTATCGGAGCGAAGGAATCGCACCCTATTAGATATGCTGCGCTCTATGATGAGTAATGCTCAGTTACCTATTTCTTTTTGGGGTTATGCGCTTGAGACAGCCGCATACCTATTGAATCAAATTCCATCAAAATCTGTGCGTAAAACACCATATGAGATATGGAGTGGAAAGAGACCATATCTTAAACGAGTTAAGATATGGGGTTGTCCGGCCTATGTCAAAAAGCAAAATTGAGACAAGCTCGAAGCAAGGCCAGTTCTTTGCAAGTTTGTAGGATATCCTAAAAATTCACATGGATATATATTCTACCACACTGGGGAACAAAAGGTGTTTGTTTCTCAATATGCCACTTTTTTAGAAAATGGATTTCTTATGAAAGAAATTAGTGGTAATGAGGTAGAACTGGAAGAAGTTCTAGCCGTACAAACTAGAACTGATGATTTGGTGGAACCGGAGGATTTAATAGTCCCCGACGAAGCTCATCCACTTCGCCGATCTAGTAGGGTTCCTCACCCACCTAAGAGATACTACGGTTTTCTCATAGACGGTGGGAGCGAGGATTGCATCATGGAAGATGATGACCCAACTAGTTTCGAGCAGGCCATCACAAGTGAGGACTCTGTGAAATGGCTGGATGCTATGTGATCTGAGATGGAATCCATGTACACCAACAAAGTATGAATTTGGAAGTTGCTTCTGAAAGGGTTAAACCCATTGGGAGCAAGTGGATCTTCCAGAAGAAAATTGGTGTAGATGGAAAAGTTAAGAATTTCAAAGCTAGACTTGTAGCAAAAGGTTTTCGTCAACGACCAGGTGTCGACTATGATGAAACCTTTTCTCCGGTGGCTATGCTTAAGTCCATCAGGATCTTACTTTCCATTGTTGTATATCATGACAACGAAATCTAGCGGATGGATATCAAGACCGCTTTTCTAAATGGTGATTTAGAAGAGAGCGTGTACATGACACAACCAGAGGGGTTCGTAGATAGTGGGAGCAGCGGAAGCATATGCAAGCAGCTTAAATTAATCTATGGATTAAAGCAGGCATCGCGGAGCTGGAACATCTGTTTTAATGAAGCTATCAAAGAGTTTGACTTCATAAAAAACGTAGATGAACCTTGTATATACAAAAAGGTTGTAGAGAGTAAAGTTGTCTTCCTCGTATTGTACGTGGATGACATACTCTTGATAGAAAACGATATTCCTATGCTACACTCGGTCAAACTCTTCTTATCACACAAGTTCTTCATGAAAGATCTGGGTGATACTTCCTGCATCCTGGAGATAAAGATCTATAGAGATAAATCTAAACGGGTGTTGGGATTGTCCCAATCCAGGTACATTTACACCATACTAAAGAGGTTTAGTATGGAAGATTCTACGCGTTGTATTTTACTCGCTTGCTCAGGAATCACCCTCTCCAAAGAGATGTCTCCGAAGACTGATTTGGAGAGGGCTCACATGCAAGGGATACCCTATGCTTCGGCAGTCGGGTCAATCATGTATGCAATGTTATGTAATAAACCGGATATAGCTTACTCACTAGGTATAGTGAGTAGGTATCAATCAGATCCTGGGGAGAAACACTGGACAGCTGTGAAGAACATTCTTAAGTACTTGAGAAGGACTAAACAAATGTTCTTGGTGTATGGTAACGGAGAACTCCAGGTGGAGTACTTTACCGATTCGAGCTTCCATAGTGATAAGGACGACAGTAAGTCGGTCTCGGGTTTTGTCTTCACCCTCAATGGAGGGGCGGCATGTTAGAAGAGTTCCAAGCAAGACACTGTAGCAGACTCGACGATGGAGGCTGAATACATCGTTGCCGACGATGCTGCCAAAGAGGTTGTCTGGATGAAAAAGTTCATTGCTAAACTTGTTGTGCTTCCATCCATTGAGCATCCAATACCTGTGTATTGTGATAACAATGGAGCTGTGATTTTGGCCAAGGAACGCCGTCCCATCAGCGATCCAGACATATTCTTAGGCGGTATCACCTGATCCGGGAGATAGTAGATCGACGAGAAATCGAGGTCAGAAGAGTTGACACGAAGGATAACGTAGCGGATCCACTCACGAAGGCCCTCCCCCAGACGTAGTTTGAGAGACTTTTTGGGATGTTGGGTATGAGATACTACAACAACTGGCCTTGGTGCAAGTGAGAGATTGTTAGGAATATGTATGCCCTAGAGGCCATTATTGTATGATATAGTGGATGCTTGGACATATATAGAGGACTTTCTTGCTCGACATGATAGTATGCTATCTGGTTGCTCTTTATTTTAACATGTACATTTGTATTATTATGCTGTCTCTCTGATATATGTTGATAAAGCCCTTATGATGTTTGCTTGACTATCAGGACTATTGTAACGACCCTAATATTACTATGCCTTCGTGTTTTCTTTCTTTAGTAAAATATTGTATTTATTTATTCTTAGTAATTTTCCGTATATTTTGTTTTCTATTAAATATATTATTTTATTATTCCATCTATTTTTCCCAAACTCATTTCTTTAAACTAAATCTTAACCTATTTCAAATTAAACGCAAGACCTGATCCAGCCCATAACCCAAATTCAATCTCATTTTCATTTTTTTTTATAAAACTATGACCCAAAAGCCTACTTTCTTTTTAAGTAACAAAATATATTTAATTCTTATTAAATATGTGCATGAACAACCTTATAGCTCATT
This sequence comes from Agapanthus africanus, assembly GCA_030015575.1. Classification (NCBI taxonomy): domain Eukaryota; kingdom Viridiplantae; phylum Streptophyta; class Magnoliopsida; order Asparagales; family Amaryllidaceae; genus Agapanthus; species Agapanthus africanus. The sequence continues at coordinate 461,884,468 of JASDDO010000022.1, forward strand.
GGTTAAGTCCTTGTATTGTTATTCCATAGGTCTATGTTCAAATCCTCATTCTTGCAATTTTTTTTATTAATTTTTATCTTTCTCATAACCTACAAACGAGACCTTTAATTTCATAATCTTTTTAATTCCCAAAATAATTAGAATGGTTATGAGCTATAATTTATTAGAATTATGGTGGGCATAAACCTTTTTTATATGTCACTCTTCTTTCTTTTCTTTATCTCACATTTCTATCATTTCCAATCTCTCTCTTCGTCTCTTCTTCATTCCACCTTAGCCATTTCCTTTTGATCAATTCTAAAATTAAAATAAAATCTCTTTTCACTTAAGCTTAGAGAAGCACCGGTCCCATCAAACTTCAAAAACTTGGTTGAAGATTTTTTCTAAACGGTGAGCTGGTTGTTATACCGACTCACACAACTTGTAAGTCCCTTCTCCCTCCCTCCCACCATCTCTTTATTCTCCTCTTGTCATACCTCGTGAACCCCCTATTCTTTTCATATCGTAGTTCGTAAGAAAAGATAAATATAAACATATACATATATATAAGTCAAGATTTATATGGTTCTATATGGTTTAATAATACCTTATTGCCTCTTGTTCAAATTAAAGTGTTTTCAATTCTTTGTTCATGACTATGAATGTTTATTACGAGTTGGGAGAATATAAATTTCATACCACAATATATCTATAATGTCTCATGAAATCGGTTTTCTTATTAAAAGAAAAATAGAAGCTTGCATAAAAATACTAGTTAATTTTTTTGCCGATTTTAGTATACACATCAATATGTTTACCTTTAAAATAATTTTTAGAAATTAATTTTTACTTTTGGAAATTTCAAGAAATTTATATTTGATAGAATATATTTTTTTGTACACGCTGTAAAATTTTTAGATCGAATCACTTAACGTTTTAGGAATTATATCGTTTTTATTCACTGTTCGTAAAAACAGAAAACTGTTTTTATCGGTCAATTTCTTAGACACATAATTTGGTCTACCAATATCCAAATTCAGAAAATTCAGGTGTTTTGGATATCTACATCGAATGATATAGATTTTCTTACTTTTATGTTTTTACTGAAAACTAATGTAAAATATAGAAAACTGTGTCACAATATTAAGTGACAGTTCTGGATAGAATCTGTCCTGATTCGCACACTGTTTTTAAATAGGACATAACTCGAACTCCCGATATCCGTTCGTGACAAAATTTAGATGTGTAGATGGATAATTAATAGAAATATAATTTTTTTTATATTATATTACTTAGAAACACATGAAACAACTCGATATAGGCTTTGCAACATAACATATAGTTACTGTCCAGAAATTTGAATTTCTGTTTTAAACGCTGATATTAAAACAATCATAATTAGAGCTTCAGAAATCCAAATCGCGCGAATCTTAGTGTTTTGGATAAGTACATCAAAATATCTACAATTTTATAATAATTTTTATAACTTGAAACCTGATATAAATTAACTCAAACTGCATTTTAAAAATGTGTGACGGTGCCGAACAGATTCTGATTTGTTTTGCGCGACCATACGAAAACATGTATATCTCCCAAACCGGTAGTCGTATTTAGGCGAGACTAGAACTCATGTGTGCATAACACTTAAGGCTATGTTTTCGTTTATATTATTATTTCAAATGACTTGATTAACTTGTCGAACATATCACATATTTACAACATTGTTTTGGACGTTACTTGTATACTTATCTCATATCATGTTCTGTAATTGCTTATTTATTTTTATTTATGACTTTTGATTAAATCATTACATGTTAGAATTGACTTGATCTTGACACAACTCAATCATGAATACTTGAACCCAGTATGTACACTTGAATCAACTTGACATCGAACTATGAATACAATTGGCATGACCTACACTTGACACGACTACATGAACTCAATCTTGAAAATTTGATATCATACATCACCTTTTTGTATTCATGGATTCGATCAAGACTCATAACATTAATCATAGACTTATATACACGGGGTGTTGGGGTAGTTTGAGTATGAATCCAACAGAATTTCATGAGTCCTATTAATACAAATCATGTTGCTGTAGTACCGGGATGAAACGGTACAAATCATATTGCTGTGGTACCGGGATGAAACGGTAAAAATCACGCATTCACGAATGAGGACCCGTGTTTCCAATCCCCTGGATGATATCCTGTTGGGTTTGGAATACTTCAATAACAATTAATGTCCCGCTATTTTGGGCCCGTGATTTCTTACCCCTGGACGATAGCCTCAGGTTCGAGAATACTTTTAAGATTGGTTGGCATTCACACTTGACTCACGTTAGTTACTTTTACCCTTTTAGGGACATTTTAAGACGCTTACATTCACTTCATGTTCACTATACCTACACTCCACGGTCATGCGATACTTGTTTACTATACTCATGTTATATTGTCATGCTTACATAGTTGTCATTAACATTACCATGTTATACTTGTTCATGTTTTATTTCCATTCATACTATATCACATGTCAGCTGAAAATTCATTTATATACTTTCACATCCCACATTTATTGGGGACTTACCGAGCGTAAGTTCGCTGACGGGCATTCCACCCATTTCTTTGTTTCCTTGGACTGTTCATCAGATGATCTAGAGATTGAAGAGATCGAGCCGAGTTAGGAGAATTGCTTTCAGCTTGCGGAGCAGATCAACTACCAATTCTTTCTTTTCAACTTTTACTTCCAGTATGCCACTTGTTTAGGCACTTTCTTTTATGTATTTTTGTTTTCAGACATCATGTATTCAGTTTGAAACTTGTGAAAGTTGGGACTGTAAATATATAAAGTTCGGTTTTCATTATCATTGTCATTTTATATTGCTTATATATGCTTAGCGTATTTTTTTGAGAAATGGCCTTCTCGGAATAAATACGCCGTTGGCTTGTCATATACCGTTACCGCTCTTTTGGGAAGTGGGGCGTGACAGGTTTTGTTAGCAGCCCATGCAGGTCAGTTCTGCATGAACATCGTAAGCAATATAATACAAGAATTATGAAATCCAATTATTACATTCGGCTTTTCTTTTGAAGCCTTCTCTATTCCTTGAATTTATCTTGAACTCCACTTTCGGCTTCCATGAAGTCCATCTCTCGACTTTTGAATCCTTAACTCTTGTTTACCCTTTCTATTTGTTTCTCGTAGGCCTATTAGCTCAATTGGTCAGAGCATCGATCGACGGAGCTCGAAGACGATATCATCCTTAACTTTCCAGTACCTTGTTGCAACATTCTTGAGTAATTTCGAGAACGAAATTATTTTTAAGGAGGGTAGAATGTAACGACCCTAATATTACTATACCTTCGTGTTTTCTTTCTTTAGTAAAATATTGTATTTATTTATTCTTAGTATTTTTCCGTATATTTTGTTTTCTATTAAATATATTATTTTATTATTCTATTTTTCCCAAACTCATTTCTTTAAACTAAATCTTACCCTATTTCAAATTAAACGCAAGACCTGACCCAGCCCATAAACCAAATCCAATCTCATTTTCATTTTCTTTATAAAACTATGAGCCCAAAAGCTCCTTTCTTTTTAAGCAACATCATATATTCAATTCTTATTAAATATGTGCATGAAAAATCTTATAGCTCATTGGTTAAGTCCTTACATTGTTATTACATAGGTCACACGTTTAAATCCTCATTCTTACAATTATTTTTTTTTTATCAATTTTTATCTTTCTTATAACCTACAAATGAGACCTTTCATTTCATATTCTTTTTAACTCCCAAAATAATTAGAATGATTATGAGCTATAATTTATTACAATTATGGTGCCCATAAACCTTTTTTATATGTCACTCTTCTTTCTTTTCTTCATCTCACATTTCTATCATTTTCTATCTCTCTCTTCGTCTCTTCTTCATTCCACCATAGCCATTTCCTTTTGATCAATTCTAAAAATAAAATAAAATTTCTTTTCCCTTGAGCTTAGAGAAGCACCGGTCCCATCAAACTTCAAAAACTCGATTGAAGTTTTATCTAAGCAGTGAGCCGGTTGTTATACCAACTCACACGACCTGTAAGTCCTTCTCTCTCCCTCCTCCATCTCTTTATTCTCCTCTTGTCATACCTCTTGAACCCCCTATTCTTTTCATATCGTAATTCGTAAGAGAATTTAAATATAAATATATACATATATATAAGTCTATATATATATGGTTCTATATGGTTTAATAATACCTTATTACCTCTTGTTCAAATTAAAGTGTTTTCAATTCTTTGTTCATGACTATGAATGTTTATTACGAGTTGTGAGAACATAAACTTTATGCCACAATATATCTATAATGTCTCATAAAATCGGTTTTCTTATTAAAAGAAAAATAGAAGCTTGCATAAAAATACTAGTTAATCTTTTTACCGATTTTAGTATACACATCAATACCTTTACCTTTAAAATAATTTTTAGAAATTAATTTTTACTTCTGGAAATTTCAAGAAATTTATCTTTGATAGAATAAATTTTTGTGTACACACTGTAAAAATTTTAGATCGAATCACTTAACGGTTAAGGAATTATATCGTTTTTATTTACTGTTTGTAAAAACAGAAAACTAAATTTATTGGTCAACTTTTTAGACACATAATCTGCTCTACCGATATCCAAATTGAGCAAAATCAGGTGTTTTGGATATCTACATTGAATGATCAAGATTTTCTTACTTTTATATTTTTACTGAAAACCGACGTAAAATATAGAAACCGCGTCACAATATTAAGTGACGGATCTGAACAGAATCTGTCCTGATTCGCACACTGTTTTTAAATAGGGCATAACTCGAACTCTCGATCTCCGTTCGTGACAAACTTTAGATGTGTAAATGGATAATTGATAGAACTATAATTTTCTGTATATTATATTACTTAGAAACGCATGAAACAACTCGATATAGGCTTTGCAATATAACATATAGTTACTGTCCAGAAATCTGAATTTCTATTTTAAACGCTGATGTTAAAACGATCATAACTTGAGCTTCAGAAATCCAAATCGTGCGAATCTTAGTGTTTTGGATAAGTACATCAAAAGACCTACAATTTTATAATAATTTTGTAACCTTAAAACAGATAGAAATTAATTTAATATGTGTTTTAAAAACGTGTGACGTTGCCGAACAGATTCTGATCTGTTTTGCGCGACTATACGAAAACATGTATATCTCCCAAACCGGTAGTCGTATTTAGGCGAGACTGGAACTCATGTGTGTATAACACTTAAGGCTATGTTTTCGTTTATATTCTTATTTCAAATGACTTTATTAACTAGTCGAACATATCATATATTTACAACATTGTTTTGGACGTTACTTGTATACTTATCTCATATCATGTTATGTAATTGTTTATTTATTTTTATTTATATAACTTTTGATTAAATCATTACATGTTAGAATTGACTTGATCTTGATACGACTCAATCATGAATACTTGAACCTAGTATGTACACTTGAACCAACTTGACATCGAACCATGAATACAATTGGCATGACTTACACTTGACACGACTACATAAACTCAATCATGAAACTTGATATCATACATCACCTTTTGTATTCATGGATTTGATAAAGACTCATAACATTTATCATAGACATATATACACGGGGTGTTGGGGTAGTTTGAGTATGAATCCAACGGAATTTCATGAGTCCCATTAATACAAATCATGATGTTGTAGTACCGGGCTGAAACGGTACAAATCATATTGCTGTGGTTCCGGGATGAAACGGTAAAAATCACGAATTCACGAATGAGGACCTGTATTTCCAAGCACCTGGATGATAGCATGTTGGGTTTGGAATACTTCAATAACAATTAATGTCCCGCTATTTTGCGCCCGTGATTCCTTACCCTTGGACGATAGCCTTGAGTTCGAGAATACTTTTGAGATTGGTTGACATTCATACTTGAACTCACGTTAGTTACTTTTACGCTTTTAGGGACCTTTTAGGACGCTTACATTCACTTCATGTTCACTATACCTACACTCCACGGTCATGCGATACTTGTTTACTATGCTCATGTTATATTGTCATGCTTACATAGTTTTCATTAACATTACCATCTTATACTTGTTCATGTTTTGTTTCCATTCATACTATATCACATGTCAGCTTGCAAATTTATTTATATACTTTCACATCCCAACTTTATTGGGGACTTATCGAGCGTAAGTTCGCTGACGGGCATTCCACACATTTCTTTGTTTTCTTGGACTGTTCGTCAGATGATCTAGAGATTGAAGAGATCGAGCCGAGTTAGGAGAATTACTTTAAGCTTGCGGAGCAGACCGACTACCAATTCTTTCTTTTCAACTTTTACTTCCAGTATGCCACTTGTTTAGGCACTTTCTTTTATGTATCTTTGTTTTCAGACATCATGTATTCAGTTTAAAACTTGTGAAAGTTGGGAATGTAAATATAATATCATTGTCATTTTATATTGCTTATAAACGCTTAGCATATTTTTTTTGAGAATTGGCCTTCTCGGAATAAATACATCGCGGGCTTGTCATATACCGTTATCGCTCTTTTGGGAAACGGGACGTGACAGGTTTTGTTGGCAGCCCATGCAGGTCAGTTCTGTATGAACATCGTAAGCAATATAATAAAAGAATTATGAAATCCAATTATTACATTCGGCTTTTCTTTTGAATCCTTCCCTATTCCTTGAATTTATCTTGAACTCCTCTTTCGGCTTCCATGAATTCCATCTCTCGACTTTTGAATGCTTAACTCGTAGGCCTATTAGTTCAATTGGTTAGAGTATCGATCGACGGATCTCGAAGACGACATCATCCTTAACTTGCCAGTACCTTGTTGCAACATTCTTGAGTAATTTCGAGAACGAAATTATTTTTAAGGAGGGTAGAATGTAACGACCCTAATATTATTATACCTTCATGTTTTCTTTCTTTAGTAAAATATTGTATTTATTTATTCTTAGTATTTTTCCGTATATTTTGTTTTCTATTAAATATATTATTTTATTATTCCATTTATTTTTCCCAAACTCATTTTTTAAAACTAAATCTTAATCTATTTCAAATTAAACGCAAGACCTGACCCAGCCCATAACCCAAATCCAATCTCATTTTCATTTTCTTTTATAAAACTATGAGCCCAAAAGCCCACTTTCTTTTTAAGCAATATCATATATTCAATTCTTATTAAATATGTGCATGAACAATCTTATAGCTCATTGGTTAAGTCCTTATATTGTTATTACATAGGTCACATGTTCAAATTCTCATTCTTACAATTTTTTTTTTATTAATTTTTATCCTTCTCATATCCTACAAATGAGACCTTTCATTTCATATTCTTTTTAACTCCCAAAATAATTAGTGTAACATTTCCAAAATAATAAAATATTATTTTTATGAATTTTTATAATTTAATATTATTTTATTGATTATTTTAATATTAAATTAATAATTAAATGCAAATAAATGGAGAAAAATTATGGAAAATTATGGAAAATTCTAAAATGGGTTATTTATTGTAATTATGCCATTTTTAAGTGTTTGTGATCAATTATATGCTAATTTAGCGCTAATCGCGATTAAAAATCGCTAATCGGATTTTTTGGCTTTTTGTGCAAAATGTGCACATATCATCTTTGAACTTGTGTTACATTTTCTTGCCATGGTTTTATTTTGGGATCACTATTGGTGTGAGAAGGAATTGGATTAAAAGAAAAAGGAAAAGAAAAGAAAAAGAAAAAGAGAAAAGAGTGGGGTTGGTGAGAGAGAGGTATGGGTTGCACTTTGACTAGAACCTTAGCCATTTCCCTCATTTTCCCTCCCTCTTCACTCTCCTTCTGCTGCTGCTCCTGCACCACATCTCCTCCTCTCTTCAAAGACCTAAATCATCTCACAAATCACTCCAAAACCCTACCCTCATTTCATTAAAATGATGCACAAGCCCAAGATCTATGCTATGGACCAAGAAAGGTGGTGTTTTGGTGCTGTTGAGGATTCATGAGGGTCTTGTGAGGTAATTCCTTCATAATTAGAGTGTTAATTCTTGTGCTTAAGCTTTAATTCAAGTTTCATATCGATATCGTGTGAATTGGTGCACTTTGGACAAAATTAGAGAGGATTAGGGTAATTTTGAGTTATGACTTTGCAATTGAACTTAAAAGGTGACCTTAGACCCTATATTGACTAGAAACCCAGACCAACCCCACTGGAAACCCAAAAATACGGAATTACGGGACTTTCATGTCGGTTTGTGAGTGTTTAGAGTGTGCAGGGAAATCTGGAATGTACTGGGACTTTTTCAGGAAAATTAAACAACACCAGGGACCCAATTGAGACCATAGGAGGCCACCCTGACCAGACGGACCCCATTGGGCATAGGGGGGCCGGCCAGGCCGGTTTTGGGAAGGTTGTGGCCGGCCAAGTAGTGATGGAATGCTTCGGGGTTGGTCCAGTAGCTCAAATATATCATATACATTACCCTGGACTTGTTTAATTGGCTAAATTTGACCCGAGGTGAAATCTGGGATCGTTTTCTTGGGTTGCTGCCTTACTTTCAGTATTTGGTTTTACGCATTTTGATTTCCATAATTTGGTGTTTGTACGTTATCTCGATCGTGTGACGTTTGTACGACTGCATCGAGTGATTTCGGGTTGTTTTGCGAAGGCTAACCGTAGGTTCTAACCTATAGGCCTTTTAGCGAATCGTATTGGTTTTAGCGTGTCGTTTCAAGTTTTGATTTGGTTTTGATGCGATGCGATACGTGTGATATGTGTAGGTACCCCGCGACGATCCGAGGCGATGCAGAAGATGACGGTGATATCGACACCGACACGCAGGATTCAGGTGAGTAGATTTATATCTACGGGGAGAAGTCGGGTGGATGGCGTATAGCACCCCCGCAGTCCGTGGTGTTGTATAAGAATACGTATACACACGTATATTTATTATGTGTGGTTTAGATTAGTGATGGTAATAATGGTATTATTGATGATCGGAATGTATTGGTTTAGTATAGTGCGAACCCTAGAGTAGTGGTTGCACCCACACATACACTTACACACATACTTGCATACATTCCTTCATTTGTTTATGTGCATATGATGATGCGTATATCTACACATGGGTATGGGACTATGTGTTTATATACGGGATTTGAGGATGATACGTGGGTTTGAGATGATACTTGATGTGAGGCCGTGAGATCGGCGATGTGACATAGCTTGTCTTTGAGGTGCGAGATGATAGTTTTAGCGGGCCTTTGGACATGTGCTTTACCCGCATTCATATTCTTATAGATGGTATCGTTTTGTACTAGACTTGGAGTAGTACCCCAGATTATGCGATCTGATGATAGTGATACCTGATATGTGATGAGATAGTGTGATATTGACCCCTACCCAGCTATTGGGATGTCGTACGACGATTTACCGTACGAGCCGATATTGATGATAGATCCGCACTCATGACTCGAGGATATCTTACGATATGTTATTGAGACGGGATCACCGACTATTATATCTATATATATGGACTCAGATGTAGGTGGTTTCATATCCCTCCTGTCTAGATTACTTAGTAGACCTTAGACTGAGCCGAGATATACCTATTTCAAAACTAACGAATCGGGGATATTTTTAAGATAGGCAGAAGGGTTATACGGATATTTCCAAATGATGCATCTTTTCCTAAAACACCGTAGCCCTTGTTTTACTAAAAACCCGATTCGTCTTATTTCAAATGGCACCACTGCATGACATGTACATATTGGTGTAGATTCTGTACTTTTGCGTTGATTATTCGATTCCGCATATTCATGCTATCTGCATTGCATCGCTTGTACTGTGGTTATATTTCAGTCATGCTGCTAGGACACCAGCACCATTATCGATGATGCATATGTTCCACGTACACTTGTTGCCGGCTCACACACTCATCATCGATAATTGCCATGCCACTACACTGTAGTACTATTACATTCAGTATATGATCCTTGCATGACATGATGATGTGCATACCTTCCTTTACATGTCGCATACTTCATGCTTTTGATTATACGCATTGAGATATGTTGTTTCTATGATATTTCTGGATTTGGGAACCGAGGGTGTTTCAAAAGAGGATATGTCATTTCTTTAAAAACCCGGTTACCCTTGATATGATATTTCAGTGCGTCCACCATGTGTTTTCTCGGTGCTGAGAGCGACATGTGAAACCCGAATCGAGGAGGCGGATGAGACCGATTGCGGGTACATGGTGGACTCGGTAAGGTACCTCGGGGCAAGAAGCTCGTGGTGATGACGATGAGCCTGGCAGGGGGAGACTACCTACCGGTGATATTACCCGACACGTCGGATATCCGGAGGATACCGTCGTAGTCATGAGATGGATGGTAGGGGCCGATCTGGACTGACGGCGCCCTAGATTTTGTGATTGAGACATTGAGATTTCGAGATACAGAGGTATCGAGATACTGAGACTTATGTTTTGTGCCGATGCTGGGCACAGTTTTCATGATGTTTTCGAGTGCCGATGCTGGGCACTCCGGTTCCATGATATTGATGTGTCGTGAGGGACACGGGTGGATTATATCCTCATATTTCCATGCACAGGTTTTATGATATATACTTGCATGATGGTTATTGTCAGTGGGTGACGAGTGGACGGGATCCACGTGTGTGCAGATTTGATGACATTGTTTATACCTCATATTCATGACATACTATTACCTGAGGCACTAGCACGAGCACTTGGCACTACACTCATGTATAGAGGTTATATTGCCAGTTTAGCATGCTTCAGCTTTATTCATATTGAGGTTTATTTATATCTGATCGTATTGACCTAGGATGGGTCATGCATTCGATCTCTGCTTGTAGATATCTTTCTATTCACGAGTTGGCAACTCACCCCCGTTGTGCCCCAGTTCTTGCAGGTTTGCCGTACAGATTCCATAGCGGCATTTCTGGCACACTGCTTCCTATGGGTAACTTGCTTGGTTAGGTGGGTTCTTTTGTATCAGAACCGCTATTGTATTTGTATTATTCATTGTATCTAGAATTTCCATCAACCAAAACTTGTATATTCTTTCAGACTTAGACTTCAGTGTTGTTTTATTTCGACCATAGAGTCGCGCTTAGTAGTATTGCGGTTTTCTTGTTTTTGGAGCTTTCTTTTGAGTTTGATCCTCGCCATTCGGCGTTGTATATTTTTATTGCTTGTGTGGTTGTGACCGTCGATTGACGAAGAGCTAGCTCCCGCTTGGGGATGCCTTTTATCATTGCATATTTATGTTATTATTGTTGTACCCCGTTCGGGGCCAGTTTTTACAAAGGAAACTCTGCCGAAATTTTCAGGAAAGGTTACACATTTTAAAAATGCATATTCGGCTTAGTTATTTAAAATCCTTGATTTTCAAACACTTTTCCTTCACTTCTTTAAACTAGTTTTCTTTACTTACTCTTAAAATGGTTTTAGATTTCTGGGTTTTTGGCTTACTTGGATCAGATGGAGTCCTATAGACTTCATATGGTTCAAGGGCCAGTCACGTGCTCCTTCGGGTCGTGACAATTAGAATGGTTATGAGCTATAATTTATTAAAATTATGGTGCTCATAAACCTATTTTATATGTCACTCTTCTTTCTTTTCTTCATCTCACATTTCTATCATTTTCTATCTCTCTCTTCGTCTCTTCTTCATTCCACCACAGCCATTTCCTTTCGATCAATTCTAAAATTAAAATAAAATTTCTTTTCCCTTGAGCTTAGAGAAGCACCGATCCCATCAAACTTCAAAAACTCGATTGAAGTTTTATCTAAGCAGTGAGCCGGTTGTTATACCAACTCACACGACCTGTAAGTCCCTTCCCTCTCCCTCCCCCATCTCTTTATTCTCCTCTTGTCATACCGATTGAACCCCCTATTCTTTTCATATCGTAATTCTTAAGAGAATTTAAATATATATATATATATAAGTCTAGATATATATGGTTCTATATGGTTTAATAATATCTTATTACCTCTTGTTCAAATTAAAGTGTTTTCAATTCTTTGTTCATGCCTATGAATCTTTATTACGAGTTGTGAGAACATAAATTTCATGCCACAATATATCTATAATGTCTCATGAAATCGGTTTTCTTATTAAAAGAAAAATAGAAGCTTGCATAAAAATACTAGTTAATCTTTTTACCGATTTTAGTATACACATCAATACTTTTACCTTTAAAATAATTTTTAGAAATTAATTTTTACTTCTTGAAATTTCAAGAAATTTATATTTGATAGAATATATTTTTGTGTACACACTGTAAAAAGTTTAGATCGAATCACTTAACGGTTTAGGAAATATATCGTTTTTATTTACTGTTGGTAAAAACAGAAAACTAAATTTATTGGTCAACTTCTTAAACACATAATTTAGTCTACCAATATCTAAATTGAGCAAAATCAGGTGTTTTGGATATCTACATTGAATGATCAAGATTTTCTTACTTTTATATTTTTACTGAAAAGCGACGTAAAATATAGAAACCGTGTCACAATATTAAGTGACTAATCAGAACAGAATCTGTCCCGATTCGCACGCTGTTTTAAATAGGACATAACTCGAACTCTTGATATCCGTTCGTGACAAACTTTAGATGTGTAAATAGATAATTGATAGAAATATAATTTTCTGTATATTATATTACTTAGAAATGCATGAAACAACTCGATATAGGCTTTGCAATATAACATATAGTTACTGTCCAGAAATCTGAATTTCTGTTTTAAACGCTGATGTTAAAACGATCATAACTTGAGCTTCAGAAATCCAAATCGTGTGAATCTTAGTGTTTTGGATAAGTACATCGAAAGTGTAGGGTTGCTAGTCACACGCGCAAGGGTCTACGAGGCATCTACCATGGCCGATAAAAATTTAGCCGTGCCGAACAACCCAAAGCCGGATTTTTAAACTAGAGTTTATGCGAAAACAAGCATGTTAAACACTTTAACACTAAGTGAGAGGGATTACAACCTTTGTAGATCCTGTCCTTCACTTCAATAGCTCCATGTAGTTGTCCCCTTCGCTGCGATCATGAACTCCAGACTCTAGAGAAGCTCCACAAGAAGAACGAACGTGCTTGCTTCGATGACTTCGAGGCCGAAAATGATCTACGTCGGGGAGACACTAACTCAAGCTATTCCTTCACTAGGTCAAGAACTTTGTGAATAGAACACACTCTACTACATGGAAAGTGGTAGATGATGAAGAAGTAGGAGGTGGGCTCACTTTAGAATTGATTTTCTCACATTTTTTTCTCATAGCACCATTAAAGCTTGAAAGCTTTTTCAAGGAGCTTTATGAAGAAGAAGAAGAAGGAATAATATCATCATATGAATTATCTTCTTCAATAATGTAACCATGGGTGAGTTAAGCTATCATGCTTAACTCATGTAGAGAATTGACCAAGGTATATGGTTAAGGGTTGGGTTAACCAAATATCCTTAAGAATGACAAAAGAGTTGACTTTGTCAATGTTTCCACAAGCTTCATGAAAGCTTGAGAACTTTGACAAAGTCTTTCTCTTTTGTTATTCTTAAGATATAAAAAAAACCCTAATCTTTACCCTAATCTTGGTATAAGTCTCATCCACCCATCTTTGATGTATCATCAAGCATGACACAATCATATGTACACAAATATATATCACATATACACTTATGCACAATCAAGTGAGAAAATAAATCTTAAGTGAGCTAATACTAGTTAATGTAATGTAATATATCAAATATATAATTATACATTAAATTATTAAATCAACTCTTAATTTAATAACCCGGCTATAACCGACTAATATCATGTGTAACAACTTATCGAATCAACACTTGATCCGATAACCCGGCTATATCGCATACAACTGATCAATGTTACAAATCGCGAGAATAGAATACGGTATCTCATATCGTATCAATCTCGGTCCCGCACATATCACATATGTTCTCCTACTCCGTTTCGCTTGAGCCAGGAAACCCCTGTCTAGGACTCTAAAGACTCGTCAATACGCCGGCAGTAGGTGATGATCATATCAAACACCCACAAGCCGCAAGCGGTCTTCTAAACGTAACGGCCACCCGGGTATTGAGCGATCAGAAGATCAACAAGCAAGCCTGTACATTCTCCTGTGAATCTAATCAGTAACACTCCCGTACAGTCCGGTCTCGTCGTCTGATATGTTGCATATCTCGCCTAGGGGTGGTAAACGTCAGACCCCAGTAGCTCGATAAGTCGTGTCGATATGAGGTCTATAACAGTTCGAGAAACTACTGATAACACTTACCAGTAAATCTCAGCAACCCTGGCCAGGGATTTCCAGTCATAGCCAATCGAACACAGCGCAACATCAACTCCCTATACCGGGAGAGACGAATCCCCTCCTATCGCTCATTGCCTCCATGTGATTCGGGACTGTACCCAAAACCCACCTTTTTGCACGCCCTCTTGGACATGGTATGATGGAAATCAAAGCACTGTGGGAATCACACAAGACTCTATGACGATCTCGGGTCAATAGACTACTCTGTACCAGTGTCACCGGAGAACTGCAATCTGACGTGAGGTATAATACCATCTGGGAGTTCTCGGCGAGTCCGTCCAGTGTACCCAGTCTCTACTGAGCACCCGTACACCATCCTTGATGTCAAATACCGATGGATATGGGATCATCCATCGCCCATCATATGGGTCAAGATGTGTATACGCTAGTCTACTCTGGTGCATCGATGCCCTGTCTCGATACACCCTCGACTAGGAACAGTTATAGGATGTACTCGCCGACTACCGTGGCCCCACTAGTATGATCTCATCATAGTCCCAGTAGTCGAGTACATATCCTAAGGGCTTTATCAACCTGTAACATAGAGACAATCAGAGTACATGTTAAGATAAAGTACAACCAGATAGTATACTATCATGTCGAGCAAGAAAGTCCTCCCTATATATGTCCAAGCATCCATTACAATATACATCGTATGTACAGTAATGGCCTTTAGGGCATACATATAACTAACAATCTTCCACTTGCACTAGGGCCGTCTGTTGTGGTATCACATACCTAACAATTAGCTGCGGTTGAAGTATCTCATACTCAACTATCCCATAAAAGTCTCTACTGGGAAAAAGGCCTTTGTGAGTGGATCCGCGCTGTTGTCCTCTCTGTCTACTCTCCTAACCTCGATCTCCCTGGAGATCAACTATCTCCATGATCAGGTGATACTGCCTAAGAAGAATATCTGGATTACAAATAGGACGGGGGTTCCTTGGCATAAGCCACAACTCCATTATCACACAATGGTAGGAACGAAGTTCATCTCATGAACTTATATATATCCAGACTGCCTCTTTGGTAGCATCTTTGGTAACGATGTATCTTGCCTTAATCGTCTAGTATGTCACGGTATCTAGTTTGGAACTCTTCCAACATACCGTTCCTCCACTGAGGGTAAAGACAATGCCTGTGACTGACATTCATTCGTCCTTATCACCCTGGAACCTTTCCAGTGATTCTCCCCAGGATCGATTGATACCATCTCACTACAACTAGTGAGTATCTTAACATCCAATTAGATCTATCTCATAGTTCCAAAAACCCAGGATTTAGGAGGTATCGTTTTGATCCTATATGGAGAATCCTTGTGATAAGCGGAGATTGACCGATCGTACCATAGGAAACTCCTTCCCTATCAAGAGTATGTCATCCACGTACTCTACGAGGATCACCACCATACTCCCTACTACCTTTTTGTATATACAAGGTTCATCTACCATTTTGATGAAGTCAAACTCTTTGACTACCACATCAAAACAGATGTTCCAACTCCGCGATGCCTGCTTTATCATCATAAAACATCTTGCACACGTTTCCGCTGCTCCCACTGTCTACGAAGCCCTGTGGCTGTGTACTTATAGACGCTATTTTCTAAAACATCATTTAGAAAAGCAGTCATGACACCCAACCACCAGATATCGTAGTCATAGCATGTAGCCGTGGCAAGTAGGATCTGGATGGACTTAAGCATAGCTTTGAAAGTCTCAACTTTTCCATGTACACCTAGTAATCTTCTCAAGATATACTTGCTCCTGATGGGGATTTAACCCTTCAGATAAAGCAACCAAAGTCTATACTTTGTTGGTGTATAAGGATTCCATCTCAGATCGCTAAGCAACCAGCCATTCTTACAGAGTCCCACTCCTGATGGCCAGCTCGAAATAAGTTGGGTCACCATCTCATGATGCAATCTTCGCTCCCACTGTCATAGAGAAACCGAAGTAACTCTCAGGTGGGTGAGGAACCCTACTAGATCGGCGGAGAGGCTGAGGTTCGTTGGTTACTATTGAATCCTTTGGTTCTACCAAATCATCTGCTGTAGTTTGTATAGCTGGAACTCCTTCCAGTTCTACCTCATGACCACTAATTTCTTCACAAGAAATTCCCTTTCACAAAGGTGGCATGTTGAGAAACAAAACATATTTTGTTCCTCGGTTAGGTAGAAGATATTCCCTTGCGTATGCTTGGGATATCCAACAAACTTCCACAGATCTGACTTTACCTCGAGCTTGTCCGGATTTTTCTTTTCAAACATAGGCCGGACAACCCCAAATCTTAACATACTTAAGATATGGGCTCTTCCCATTCCATATCACATATGAAGTGGTAGGCAACTGATTTGATTTGAACCCTTTTCAATAGGTATGCAACTTCTCAAGTGCATAACTCCCAAAAGAAAATAGGAAACTCAGTAGTACTCATCATAGAGCACACCATATCATATAGGGTGCTATTGCTCCGCCCCGATACACCGATGTGCTGTGGTGTATACGGAGGAGTAATGCTGAGAGAGAATCTCATTCTCCTTTAGAATAGTCCGAGAATTCCGTGCTCAAGTATTCTCCTCCTTGATCTCATCAAAGGACATAATACTTATACCCGTATTTTGGTTCTCTACTTCTAACTTACATTCTGTGAATATCTCAAAAGGTTCGGACTTGTGTTTCAACAGGAACATATGTCTGAATCTTGAGAGATCATCAGAGAATGTAATGAAGTACAAAGAACCGGTCTTGGCATGTGTAGATAGGAGACTTTCATACATCAGCATGTATCAATCCCAAGAGTTCACTAACTCTTTCTCTGTTTCCAATAAACAGAGCTATGATCATCTTATCTTTGTGACATGACCAGCAAGTTTCACAAGATGTAAATTTAATCAGATTTAAATATGCATCTAAATGTAACTTAGCTAGTCGGGTCGCATTGATATGACCCAGTCTACAATGCCTCAAGAAGGATTCGTTCATTTCTGAACACTTCCTCTCGTGTGTATTCTGTATACTAAGAACTGTAGTTTGATTTAGAACGTCAATGCTTTTAGATAACGTGACTGAATCGATCAACTCTTGATATAGGAAATGTTCAAAACATTATCCAACAATAAAAAATTATATCCTTCTTTACTAATAAAGAGACTGATATGATGTTGTATATCAGGTTCGGTATCTAATAACATTTGTTCAGAATCAATGTACTCTGGTAATATAGGGTGATAGTGACCAACAGACTTGGCTGCAACACTTTCACCGTTTCTATCTCATAAAACTTATCACCCGTTCTCAGTTCTCTACCTATCTGTAGCCCATGTAACAAATTACATATGCGGGATCCTGATCCGGTATCTTATACCCAGGACGTAAAGGATACTGAGAAACAGTTCTATGTAATGAACACACCCGAGGATGATGCATCAGCATGCACTTTCTTCGTTTGGGTGGCACGGGAAATCTGGTATTCCCCAATTTCCTGCTCTGTCATATAACAATTATAAGTTGGAGCGGGACCAACGTTCCCCAGCTCAGTTTAACAAGCGGGTTCGGTTAATATATCCGTATTATTATCTTGATTAAGGCGTGATATGGTCGCTACCTGGAGAGAGAGAGAGAAGAAAACACTCAGCGTATGCTCTTGTAAGATTAGATTGGTTATCTAATATATCTAATCAGGATGTCTCCTGTTCCCCCAATCTGAGCAAGGCTCATTTGAATTTTGAAAATTCAAATTTTCTGAAGCAACGCTTCAAATTCCGTGCGTTGCGCTGTGCGCAAGCGGTCCACAGTGCGACACGTGTCTGCGCAGTTGCGCAAGCGCACCGCTGCGCGACACGTGTCTGCGCAGTTGCGCAAACACTGTTGCGCAAGTGCACAGCTGCGCGACACGTGTCTGCGCAGTTACGCAAACACTGTTACGCAAGTGCGCAGCTGCGCGACACGTGTCTGCGCAGTTGCGTAAGCACTGTTGCGCAAGTGCGCAACTGCGCGACACGTGTCATTCAGTGAGGAGTTGCGCAGAAACAGAATAAAAATTTAATAAAATCTTTTCTGTTCTTTCCAAAACCAGAAGATTTTCTTCTGCCTTTGGATCAAAGATCCAATGGTGGGAAAATTCCCAAAAATCATTCAGGAAAGATTTTGTTAACAAATCCAACAAATTTGTGAGCACTATAAATAAGACCCCAGGCCTCATTCAAAAGGCATCATCATCAATCAAGAAGAAGAATCAACTTCTGGCATAATAAAAGAAGAGAAAGAACTCTTGAAGATTAATCAAAAAAAAAAGGGAAAAAGGTAAAAACTTCTTTTAGAAGAAGAGAAAAATCTCTGAAGAACAGAAGATAAAAAAAAATGAATAATAAATAGTGCCTTGCACTTGATATGAACCCTTGGTTCTGTAAAATCAGGGAAAACAAGAAGAACTTGTTTTCCTTTGATCCAAATTTAGATCAAAAGTGCTATGCACTTTTGTTCTTAAATCTGGAAAATTCTTGAGTTTCTGCACAAGCGCAACTCATTATTTAAAAGGGGCTTGACCCAAATCAAATCACAAAAATAATAAAAGGGCAGAGCCCTGTTTGAAAAATTCTTGACGGCCTGGCCCAAATCAAATCACAAAAATAATAAAAGGGGAGAGCCCTGTTTGGAAAATTCTTAAGGGCCTGGCCCAAATCAAATTGCAAAATAATAAAGGGGCAGAGCCCTGTTTGGACTGATTCTTTCAGTCAGGCAGAGCCTAAAATAAATTAAAAAAATTGGACTTAACCCAATCCTGGCTGTAAGTCCTTATATTAAATTGATTGAGCAAAATGGCTCTCCTAAACCAATTCACGACCGGTTCGAGGGTACATCTCCGAACTCCTTTGACATCCCTCGTTGTAATTCCTCAACGACGTCAAAGATGTGACGGGTCCCAACGACCACACACTAATGTCGGACCGAAACGTCCCTAAACTAATATCGGACCGAAACGTCCCTAAACTAATATCGGACCACCACGTCCCTAAACTGGATTATGGACCACTACGTCCTTAAACTGGTGACGGACCGAAACGTCCCTAAACTGGTGACGGACCGAAACGTCCCTAAACTAATAATGGACCACCACGTCCCTAAAACTGGCGATGGACCACCACGTCCTTAAACTGGCATAATAGAGTCCGAACGCTCTTTTGCCGGATCTAAACGGTCCCGTCTAAGTTGATCTTAACCCCAAATACGGTTAATGTGTCCTTAGATCTTTAAATAAACAATAAAACTCCAAATCAACTTCGGTTCAAGGGTACATCTCTGAACTCCTCTGACGCCTGTCGTTGTAATCCCCCAGCGACGTCAGAGAGGTGACGAGTCCCGACGACCATATAATTAAATCAATCACTACGTTAAGTTGATCTTAGTCTAAAACAGGACTAACGTATCCTTGACGAACGTTTAAGTTGATCTTAGCCGCAACGCGACTAATGCATCCTTAAACCAAAAAAACAACCAAACCCAAATCTAAGTAAATGCGGATTTGGACTAATCCACGTCCTACGGGTGACGACATCACTCAGTCTCCGTATACAATCCACGGGCAACCACCAACAAAACAAACACACACGACACGAAGTGAAATTCTGGAGAAGGAGAAAGTTGTTACCGCGATGCGGTAGCGTAATTAACTGCAGGGGCTTGCGCCTGCCGGGAAGAGCGTCCCCACAATCAAAAACCCCTCACCCTGAGGGGGAATCTGACGAAGTCTACTACATCGGCCGCATCTGTCTAAACCTCCGATACACGGTGCCATAAATCAACTTGGCATCTTCGGAGAGGTGGACGGATAAAACCAAATAGCATCTGCCCCGAATCTCAGCGTCAGGACATCGCAGTCTTGTGCGCCGTCGTTCGGAGGGGAACAGATTCTGGCACGCCCGGTGGGACCTTTTCCTCTTTCCACTCCACACTTCGTGTGTCGTCTTCGCGAACCAATCGCGGTTTGTTAAATGGTTGTCTTCGGATTTCAAGTTGCTAAGATTTGGTCTTTTGTCTGGCGCAGAATTCGAGATTCAATGGCCTCCAATTGTACCAGCTGCTCGAAATGCCACTGCAACAGACGCTCCACTTCACCAGGAGGGGTGACGTATGGGCCCCAAGCAGCTTCTTTCCTTACTCTGCCGGTAGGCCAGGTGACCCAGGCCACCACCGGCCTGTTTTTCGGGACCATGGTCCCACCTACAAGCTTCTCTATGCCGATATCCGTACCGGAAGCGAACAAGAAGTCGGTGTTCGACCGGCTCACTGCTACCATGACCCCTGTCAACGGGTCGCCCGCTACTAAGCCGACAGCCTCCGTTTTCACCAGGCTAGTTCAGAACTATAAAGTGGCTGTCCCAAAGAGGGCAACGGCCGCTGCCTCGGAAGTCGTTGAAGCGGCTTCTCCTATCAGAGAGTCGGTCTTCACAAGATTGACGGTTCCCATTCCTCCCCCAGCTGGTCAAAAAGCATCAGTCTTCGATAGGCTGACGTCGACAGTTACCCCACACCCAAACAGGGGGCAACAAGAAACTATCTCGATTTCCGAGCCAGTCCCAACGGCTCGTCGTGCGCGACGTCGCCATTGGCAGCGAGTAAGGAAAGTAGGGGGCAACTCCCCCTCAGGGCTAACCCCACCTGCTCCAGTGGTGGAGGTCAATGCTGCTGTTCCAACTGGGAACAGCTTTGAATTGCTGAGGAAGGTGAGAAAGAACTCCCCGGTTGCTACATTGAAAAGGTCTCCTCCACCCATGTTAAAAGCTCCGGAGACGAAACAGGAACAACCCCCTCAACGGCTGTCGTCAAAAATTTATAAAGTTTGGCGGAGGGTTCAAGACTCCGTGATTGACTCAGACCACTTCCGTCGCCAGAAAAGGGCAAAGGTGGAAAAAGACAAGAACCGCCCCATTAAACAGCAGGGGGCAACAAATGCTAGAATGCCCGCTTCAACGGCTCATTCAACCTCAAAGGTCCATAAAAGGAAGAGGCCAGAAAAAGCTCCCGTGACACTGACAAAGTTTAAAAGCAGTGAACCTAAACGCCCCAAGTCAGGGGGCATAACAGTTCATACGGTCTATATGGCTTCGGGGAAGGAAGAAAGTCGTACTTCTACAGGTCACCGACCGCTTACTCGGTCAGTGACCAAGTCTCAGGAGCAGCAACAAAAGCTCCAGGAGATGATGACTACAATGGCTGCACTCACGGGACCAAAAGAGAATCCTGAGACGTGCTTAGATGAACGCCAAGAGGAAGAGACCGACGCTGAGTTCCTCCGCCGAGTACTGGAAAAGAGAGACAAAGAGGCTGCTGAACAAGCAGCCAATATACAGCGTATGGGCCTCCTCTTCCAGGACATGATAGAGATGATGATACAACCAGATCTCCCAACTGAAGAACCCCCGATTGTCCTTGGGGATGATAAGGGAGAAACATCAAACCCTCAGCCCGTTCTATCATCGGCTAGAGAGGATACAATCTCTAAAACTGATCTGGACGAATATATAGCCCAGCAAATAAAGGTTCATCACGCGGCCGAAGCAGCCGGCCACGTTGTAAAAACGGGGCGACCGTATCCAGGCTGGTATGACCAAATCAAATACCCGCCGGGTTACACAATTCCCAAGTTTCATGTCTACAAAGGGACCGGCAATCCCCATCAACATGTCGCCCAGTTCAGGGCGCTTTGCGGTAACACCGGCGGCGACGACAAGCTTTTGCTGCGCCAGTTTGTTGGAAGCTTATCAGATACGGCGTTTGAATGGTACTCTGAGCTCCCTAACGACTCTATTAAAACCTTTGCGGAGATGGAGCTGCTCTTCACCCAACGTTTTGCAAGTGCCAGTGAGCGTACTCCGATGACGGCGCTGATTAACGCCAGGGTAAAGCCCGGCGAGACGTGGGTTCAGTACGCTATACGGTGGCGTAATCTATGGTCTAAGTGTGAACAGTGCATAGAAGAAGCCCCTGCGGTGGGAATGTTTGTTGGAACCCTTGATCCACAAGCAACCATTTCACAGTTTATGATGTTCTTCAAGCCAACTTCCTTCCAGGCTTTGATCGACAAATTGGCGCAGATGGACCAGATGGGCCATAAACCCCCTCTCCCGAAACCGGACTCCCGAAACGATAAAGGAAAGGGAAAAGCGATCATAGTCGCTAATGCCCAACAACAACCGAACGACTCGAAGCCGGTTGCTCGTCCAAACAACACACGCCCATACGTACCCCTTGAGGACAGGATGGGACGTGCTTACTCCTTCCCCCGTGATAAAACAAGGAGGCTATTCGAGCTGGCATTGCGCAACAGGCTCATAAATCTGCCAGACCCAAAACGTTCGTCGCAACCGAGTGACGTCAACGAGCCTAATTACTGCCCTTATCATCGAGTGCTAGGACACCCAATCGAAGACTGTTACGTCTTCAAAAATTGGCTTGAGAACTAGTACCGTCAGGGCAAATTTGCGCTATCTGACAAATGGAAGGTGAATCCTCCGCAGCCCCACACCTATAAGGGGACAAATACGCCGGGGGCAACATGCTCCGTCATTGAAGAAGCTCCCTGGGAGGTTGTATTATCAGCCAAACCGAGGAGAATGCTAAATGATCTTCAGACCTGTCCAGCGGTCAAGTGGAAGAACCCCTTGGAGACGCAGGTTATTGAGGGGATGTTGAAGCCACGTCCGACTCCGAAGGCCGATGGTGATAGTTCAAGCGTTCATAACCAGCTGTCAAAATCTTCGAAAAAGAAGAAGAAGAAATCTAAGAAGCCCGTGAAGCCTGGCGACAAGCGCAAGGACTTACAAAAGCAAATCGACGCGCTGGATGAGTACAACCAAAAGGCGCGGACTCTCATTACGCTCCAAGATTTCCTTGATCACGTCTTTCAAAAAGAAGATGAGGGAGAAACTTCATCGGATGAATCCGACGAATATGTGGCAAGCTGTCATATGATCTCCCATGTGACCACGAACGATGAAGGGACTTCTGGCACTGAAACGCCGGGGGCAAATACTGAGTCAAGGGTTCCAGAGTTATCAGTTGAAATGATTGGCGCGTTTCTTAATGAAGCTTGATTGAAAAGCAAAGCTGATCGAGAACGCGAGACGGCTATATTCGAAAGGGCCAAGCGCCAGCGACTTGAGGAAAGAGCTGAGATGATCCCTCTGAAGCAAAATGCCTCCACCGCTGACAAAAGCCAATTCAAGATAAAAAAGAAGTTTGCTAAGGCCATATCGATGGGCATGAAGCTACCGCCCTCCGAAGAAAAAGTTACTGGCATGGTAGAAATGCACCCCTCTTACTGCTTATATCATCAGAAGGTCTCGCAACCCACTCAAGAATGCAAGGCTTTCGATGGATGGTGGCAAGGATACGTCGCTAATCAACAACGCTTTAAACGGGAAAAGCGTAAGATTCGTCGGGAACAAAGAAACACGACCAGAGAGCTTGAAAGCACTGCCAGCAATTGTCACATGGTTAACACTACCAGGACACAAGTGCCTACATTTGGGAGCGACTCTGATGAGGAGCTAGAGCTTGCCCCTCTCTTTAAAGAGTCAACTTCGGGAAAAGAAGAGGAGCCGATGGTTTGCGAAAATATCCAGCTACGCAATCGGACGTTACCTGAAAAGAATCTCGGACCCTTAAACAAGAAAAATAAAGGGAAAGAAAAGGTCTCCGAGGATATTACTCTAGATGACCAAGTTGCGGAAGAGCTAACCGCCAAGAATCCGCCGAAAAGAAATAAGGTGGATTACAATGTCCTGGCGCATCTGAGGAAGCTGCCCTCACAACTCAGCATTCTTGATGCCCTGTTACTATCAAAGGAGGCGAGAGACTCTTTGATTAAGGCGCTACAAGATCCGGACCAGTTCCAAGCCTTCTTAGCCGAAGAAAAGATGAAAGACGAATTAGAAGAAGTGCACACAGCCGACGTTGCTTTTGGTGATGAAGACCTTCTCCTCGGGACGTGTGAACACAATCGCCCCCTTTATGTCTCAGGATACCGCCATGACATAAAGATAGGCAAAATCTTGGTCGATAACGTATCGTCTGTCAATTTACTCAATGTGCGAGTGTTAAAGGAGATTTGCATGAGTGTCCAACACCTCGCCCGAGACAAGATCACTATCTCCGGTTTCGACTCTCAATCCTCAAAGACTCTTGGATCTGTGATATTGACGCTACGCTTCGGGTTGCTCGTTACAGACATCAAATTCCATGTTATAGATGCCAAGACGTGCTATAATGCTCTGCTCGGCCGACCATGGCTACACGAGTACAATATCATCCCTTCTACGCAGCATCAGTGCATGAAGTATTGTAAGGATGGCCTCGAGTACACAGTGGCGGGAGAACTGAATCCGTTTTCCGTAAACGAAGTTCGCAAGTATGAAGACGCCAAATACTTCTTACCGAGTTTCGAGGACACGGAAAGGTGTCACAAGCCGGAGAACAAGACTAACGCCACCATCCCTGTCTTCGGCAGTGACACCGAGGAGGAGGAGGATATAATTTATTCAGGTCCAGCCCAATCCGCCAGGCCAGGACCATCCGTTCCTTCATTGATCTTCGGTAGTGATTCAGAGAATGAAGTTCATGCCGTATTCCCCGCTCGGCCTTCAATACGGGTCTCCGCTGATGAAGAGCGAAGTCTGCAGATAACCATGGTCCCGCTTGAACACTACAAAGAACTGGATGCACTCGACACCAACAGCATAGAAGAATTGCAGACGTTCTATATCCCTCCCGGACGAAAAGGCGAGAAAGCAATTCTGTTCTACCGCTCTGAAGAAACCAAGGCGGAAAAGGAAATCTGGCATGGCGCAGATCCTACACTCGACAGGCTTCAGCCTATCCGTCTTCCCAGATATTATACGGAAGGTTTGAAGAAACTTCTGAAACGCCAAAGGATGTCCTTTACACAGACCACTAGAAAAGCCAAATTCTATGACAAGGTCTGGAACGTTCCCGGGACTCAATGCAAACTGCCTAACGGGAGAACGGAAACAAAAGGGCTCGGGTATGTTCGCTCAAAGAAACGGGAGCTAATAAACAGCTGTTATGCCATGTATGACTTTGATGAAGAAGCGGACGCTCAATGGGAAGACGCTAATCCTGAATCAGCAAAAGTTCCTGATGCAAGACCTCCCAACCCATCGTCTGAAGACCAAATGAGCAAACTTACAAGGGATGCCAGTCAAAAAGCCCGAGATGATCACGATCGTGAAATGGCAATCTATGAGAAAGCCAAGACACAGCGCCTCCTTCAACAGGCGGTGAAGGATGAAAATGCCGCTCCTTGTCAACCCGCTACAAAGAAGGTTCGACGCGAAAGCAAAAACAAGTCGAAGGGCCGAAAAGGTACTCGACAACCACAAAGCAGAGCTAAGAAGCCACGCATCCGAGAGTCGAGCGTTGTTGACCTAGCCCTCATGAAGAAAATGGGTCGAGCATACTCATTTCCTCGGAATAAAACAAGGAAAATACTTAATCTTGCTCTAAAACATCAAATGCTTACTCTGCCAGAGTCTAAACACCCTGAGCAAGCAGGCGAAGTCTCCAACCCAAAGTATTGCTTTTACCATCGAGTAGTAGGGCATCCGCTTGAAGATTGCTTCACCTTTAAGAATTGGGTTGAGGACCAATATCAGCTTGGCAAATTCGCGTTGTCTGATAGTTGGAGGGTAGCGCCGCCGCAAAAGCACGAACCCGAAAACACAAGGATAAAACCAACTCCGCATTGGGATTGGCAGAAAATTCACACCTGCCATGTGATAACGATATTAAAAGAAGGGTCCGAGGACATGAACAACCTCCCTTGGTGCTTTGAAAGCGGCAGCGATGAGGTAATCTCAGAATTTCCCCCAGCTCCGAAAGAACTGGAGGATGGAATCCATACCACTGCAGATAACCTCAAGAAAATTGAGTTGGGGACGGCAAATGACCCGCGACCGACATTCATCAGCGAGCTGCTATCTGAAGAAAGGGTGGCTGCGTTAAAGGATGTTCTTCTACAGCACAAAGATTGCTTCGCGTGGAACTATTCCGAAATGCCGGGACTAGATCCAGAAATTGCTGTACACAAATTGGCGATATCCCCGGAGATCAAGCCAGTCAAACAAGCGCCGAGAAGAATGCGACTCGAGCTTGAGATGAGCATCAACGCCGAAGTCAAAAAGCTGATAGACTCTGGCTTCATCCAGGAAGTTCAATACCCTGAATGGATCGCCAACATCGTCCCGGTGATGAAGAAAAATGGGACAGTGCGCATCTGCGTAGACTTCCGGGATCTTAATAAAGCTTGCCCGAAGGATGATTTCCCAGTGCCGATCACTGAACTGATGATAGACAATACATCCACTCATGAGGTTTTCTCCTTCATGGACGGCTCATCGGGGTATAATCAAATAAAAATGCATCCGGAAGACCAGAAGCACACAGCCTTCAGGACTCCTCTTGGTATATTTTGTTATAAAGTGATGCCCTTCGGTTTGAAAAACGCCGGTGCTACTTATCAGAGGGCCATGACAAAGATCTTCGACGACCTCATACACGAAATCGTTGAATGCTATATCGACGATCTCGTGGTTAAAAGTAAATCATACGAGGAACATCTCGAGCATCTGAAGACTGTATTTCAACGCCTTCGGCAATACAACTTGAAGATGAATCCTCTTAAATGTGCGTTCGGGGTTTCCTCGGGCAAATTCCTGGGATTCGTTGTTCGACACCGAGGTATTGAAATAGATCCGTCAAAGATCAAAGCGATCATGGAAATGCCTCCGTCGAGGACTCTCAAACAGCTTCGGTCTCTCCAAGGGAAACTCGCATACATACGGCGATTTATAGCCAACCTTTCAGGAAAGTGCCGTCCCTATAGTCACCTGATGAAGAAGGGAACCCCATTCGTTTGGGATCAAAAATGCCAAGGCGCACTAGATGAGATCAAGCAATACCTGCAGAACCCGCCAGTGTTGGCTGCTCCGGTTAAGGGAAAGCCTCTCATTCTTTATACAACCGCCCTTGAAGGTTCCTTAGGTGCATTATGGGCACAAGAGAACGATCAAGGGAAAGAAAGAGCGCTCTACTACTTGAGTCGAGTTCTGCTGGGGGCAGAAAGCAACTACTCTCCTATTGAAAAACACTGCCTGGCGTTGATCTTCCCAATAACAAAGCTTAGGCACTATGCGTTGGCGCACGAGGTCCGTCTGATTTCAAAAGTGGACCCTCTCAAATATCTAATGTCAAAAGCCATATTGACAGGACGACTCGCTAAATGGGCCCTGCTGTTGATGGAATTTTCGATAACATATCAACCTCTCAGGGCAGTAAAAGGCCAGGCCATCGCCGATTTCCTGGCTGAGCATCCCATACCTGCCGATTCTCCTTTAAATTGCGATTTGCCAGACAGATATGCGTTTGACGCAATCGACAGTGGTGATAGCCGCTGGGAGCTCTATTTCGATGGAGCATCTTCTATGAAAAAGTACAAACAAAGTACGCCAATGATCAATTCAGGGGTAGGACTTATCTTTGTGACTCCACAAGGAGGAATAATGCGCTTCGCCTTCTCCTTAACAGAGCCGAGGACGAATAATGAAGCTGAATATGAAGCTTTGATAGCAGGCCTCGAGATCGCCATTGATATGGGAATTGAAAGCCTCCTCATATATGGGGACTCCCAGCTAGTCGTCAGTCAAGTGAACGGCGATTACCAGACATGCAAACCGGAATTGGTAAAATACGGTGAAAAAGTGCAGCAACTGCTAACCCAAATTCCCTCTTACACGTTGGAAAGCATACCGCGCGCGGAAAACAGCAAAGCAGACGCACTAGCCAAACTTGCTAAAGAACTGGCTGACGAGAACCTCGACGACGTTAGAATTGTGGTACAAAGCCGTCGAGTGCTTGCCCCAACAGAAATATCTCTGGAATCGTCTGAAGAAAAAAGAGCGAAAGAGGAGACAACCCTGCAAATAAAAGACTGGGAAAATGCCGAAGACTGGAGAGAGGTCTTCATAGATTACTTCAAGTTCCACCGAATGCCTGAAGAAGCGTCCATAAGACATCAGCTCGTGAAACGAGCTCTGTCTTTCGCCTTCGTCAATGATACTCTATACAAGAGGACATTCGATTCTCTGTGGTTGAGATGCTTAGGACCTGACGAAGCGAGAAGGGTCGTCCAAGAAGTTCACGACGGACTCTGCGGTTCCCACCAAGCAGGCCCTAAGATGAAGTTGAAGATAAAACGGATGGGCTACTATTGACCCACGATGATTCAGGACTGCATCGAATATGCGAAGCAATGCCACTCATGCCAAATTCATGGGGACTTCATCTATCAGCATCCAAATCCGCTACACCCAACAGTGGCTAGTTGGCCATTCGAAATGTGGGGAACTGATATAGTTGGCCCCATCGAACCAGCATCGTCTAAGGGACATCGTTTCATCCTAGCGACGACTGACTACTTCTCCAAATGGGCAGAGGCGGTACCGTTGAGGGAAGTGAAGATGGAGAACATCCTCCATTTCTTCAAAACGCATGTCATATACCGGTTTGGAACCCCGAGAAGGATCATCTCTGATAATGGGCCAGCCTACCGAAGTCATAAAATTAGCCGCTTCGCACAGCAGCACAATATAGACTGGAGATATTCCTCAGTTTACAATCCGCGAGCTAACGGTCTAGCTGAGGCCTTCAATAAGACCTTGACGAAGATCATGAAGAAAACAGTGTCACGAAATAAGAGAGATTGGTACGAAAGATTGCAAGAAGCTCTTTGGGCGTATCGAACTACATTTAAAACGGCCACAAACACAACGCCGTACGCGTTGGTATTTGGGACGGAAGCAGTACTCCCTCTCGAGATAGAGTTACCCTCTCTACGAGTGGCAGTCCACTACGAGCTGACAGACGAAGAAAATGCTCACCTTCGGTTTGAAGAGCTTGACGCCCTTGATGAAATCCGGCTTCTAGCACAGCAAAATCTGGAAGCCTATAAAGCAAAGTTGACGCGCTCATATGAAAGACTGACCCGACCGAGGACATTTCGCCAAGGCGAACTCGTGCTAGTGGTCAAAAGGCCTATGATCCCCAATCGCGCCAAGCGAGGAAAATTCGAGCCAAACTATGAAGGCCCGTACATCATAGATAAGGTCTACCAGGGTGGGGCCTATCTACTCATGGACATGCACGGTGAAAGGCCTTTCAGGCCAATAAACGGTCGCTTCCTAAAAAGATACTACGCTTAATGAGCCATGGCCTAGGTCAATGATAGATGACGACGACTATGTCCGCTCGCTATCTTCCTAAGCTCAAGCTTTATAAGCAGTAGCCGGCCTTCTCCATGATGGACCGAAATGTCCTTAAACTAATAACAGACCGAAACGTCTTTAAACTAATACCGCAGCATCCTTAGGCTGACGAGATATAAAAAAAATATATAAAAATAAAATAAAATAAACGGTATGTCCATAAGCAAAAAGGGTACGGATGAAAACCCGAAAGGGCTCCGTGAGTAAAAACAACAGGGCTGCCGGCGAGTGTTCGTGAAAACCCGAAAGGGCGCGACCTCATAAAAAAAGAAAAAAAAGAAAAAGAAAATAAAAAAAAACGGTATGTCCATAAGCAAAATGGGCACGGATGAAAACCCGAAAGGGCTCCGTGAGTAAAAACAGCAGGGCTACCGGCGAGTGTTTGTGAAAACCCGAAAGGGCGCAACCTCGTTAAAAGACACTTATAGGGTCCTCTCGACCTTATAAGGAGAAACCACCCGCTTGAGATCCTTACGACTCACAAGGGAGCAACACACTTAGGAATCCCCACGATTCCTAAGGAGAAAATACACTTGCGAGATCCTCACGACTCGTAAGAGAACTCTCTTATGGGACCCTCATGGCTCATAAGATTTGAAAGTCTTAAGTTACAGAGATCTAAACCTGTGCTTAAACAACCCCCACAACTTTCGACATTGCCCTACAAGTGGTCCAATATTGGCCCTTGTATACAATCCACGGGCGCGAATAAACATTTCCCTAACTTAGTCCCATCCGAGGCTAGGGATATGTTTGTATGGTGAATAACCCTTGTAAATCCTCTCGATTTATGAGGAGGAAACCCTCCTGTAGGATCCTTACGACTTACAGAGGAACAAAACACTTAGGAACCCTCACGATTCCTAAGGAGAAAATAAACCTACAAGATCCTCACGACTTGTAGGGAGAAATACCTTTATGAGACCCTTACGGCTCATGAAATCAAAAGCCTTAGTCGACAGGACCCTAACCGTAGTCGCTAAGCCTCCTTTGTTCGACAACGACAGAGACAAATGATGATTCGCTCCTGGCAATATCCCAGTTGCAGCGGTGCTGATGCCAAAATCGGTGTCCAATTTCAGGTTTACGGCGAAAAGCCAGTAGGCCGCACATGCATACGAAATAGCCGAAATGATAGGGCAACTTGCAATAAAAAGCAGCAAGTAAAATGTATGCATGCAAAATAGCCGAAATGATTGGGCAACTCGTGATAAAAAGCAACGAGTAAAGATAAAACAAATAGCCGAAATGATTGGGCACCGCGAAAAATAGCCGAAATGATTGGGCAATCGCGACCTTCGCGATATAAAAGCTGAAATGATAGAGCATCGCGGAAATAAAATAAGATAAAAAGAAGAAATGATAAAACTTCGGCCCTACAGTTAAGATCACATCGATCCCTGTATACAATCCAAGGGCGTAAACAAAGAAAGGAACCATACTTCCCCAGCGGATTCCGTCAAACGACGAAGCCAAACCTCAACGGTTCATTTTAACCAAAGAAGCCAGTGACTTCAACAAAAAAAATCCTCGACTCACGGATACAAACACTCCTTGACGAGAGCCTTCTGATCCGCGTCGAATCGTAGAGCCACCAGCGCCTCCGTGGGAACCCTCGACTCGTTTCAAACCCCAAGGACACAAATAATCCTTGGCGCTTGGGAAACAAATAATCCCTCGCAAAACTTCTCAACTCACGGATACAAACACTCCTTGACGAGAGCCTTCTGATCCGCGTCGACTCGCAGAGCCACCAGCGCCTCCGTGGGAACCCTCGACTCGTTTCAAACCCCAAGGACACAAATAATCCTTGGCGCTCGGGAAACAAATAATCCCTCGCAAAACTTCTCAACTCACAGATACAAACACTCCTTGACGAGAGCCTTCTGATCCGCGTCGACTCGCAGAGCCACCAGCGCCTCCGTGGGAACCATCAACTCGTTTCAAACCCCAAGGACACAAATAATCCTTGGCGCTTGGGAAACAAATAATCCCTCGCAAAACTTCTCAACTCACGGATACAAACACTCCTTGACGAGAGCCTTCTGATCCGCGTCGACTCGCAGAGCCACCAGCGCCTCCGTGGGAACCCTCGACTCGTTTCAAACCCCAAGGACACAAATAATCCTTGGCGCTCGGGAAACAAATAATCCCTCGCAAAACTTCTCAACTCACGGATACAAACATTCCTTGACGAGAGCCTTCTGATCCGCGTCGACTCGCAGAGCCACCAGCGCCTCCGTGGGAACCATCGACTCGTTTCAAACCCCAAGGACACAAATAATCCTTGGCGCTTGGAAACAAATAATCCCTCGCAAAACTTCTCAACTCACGGATACAAACACTCCTTGACGAGAGCCTTCTGATCCGCGTCGACCCGCAGAGCCACCAGCGCCTCCGTGGGAACCCTCGACTCATTTCAAACCCCAAGGACACAAATAATCCTTGGCGCTTGGGAAACAAATAATCCCTCGCAAAACTTCTCAACTCACGGATACAAACACTCCTTGACGAGAGCCTCCTGATCCGCGTCGACTCGCAGAGCCACCAGCGCCTCCGTGGGAACCCTCGACTCGTTTCAAACCCCAAGGACACAAATAATCCTTGGCGCTTGGGAAACAAATAATCCCTCGCAAAACTTCTCAACTCACGGATACAAACACTCCTTGACGAGAGCCTTCTGATCCGCGTCGACTCGCAGAGCCACCAGCGCCTCTGTGGGAACCCTCGACTCATTTCAAACCCCAAGGACACAAATAATCCTTGGCGCTCGGGAAACAAATAATCCCTCGCAAAACTTCTTAACTCACGGATACAAACACTCCTTGACGAGAGCCTTCTGATCCGCGTCGACTCGCAGAGCCACCAGCGCCTCCGTGGGAACCATCGACTCGTTTCAAACCCCAAGGACACAAATAATCCTTGGCGCTTGGGAAACAAATAATCCCTCGCAAAACTTCTCAACTCACGGATACAAACACTCCATGACGAGAGCTTCTTTGACTCACATCTCGGGCAGTAATGATTCAAAAACTTGCTTCCTGAACAATGGGACCCTGCAAGTCAATCCTAAATGGTCTCTTGCATACTATTCACGGGTCTCACTCTCTGAAGTCGATTCTCGACAAAGAGGGAAACAACCGCTTACGAGCCCTCTTGACTCGTAAGAGGGCAATGGGACCCTGCAAGTCAATCCTAAATGGTCTCTTGCATACTATTCACAGGTCTCACTCTCTGAAGTCGATTCTCGACAAAGAGGGAAACAACCGCTTACGAGCCCTCTCGACTCGTAAGAGGGAGAAATTCTCTTATAGGATCCTTTCGACTTATGAGAGGAAACCACACTTGGGAATCCTCATGATCCCTAAGGAGAAAATCCACCTACGAGATCCTCTCGATCCGTAGGGAGAAAAGTCTCTATGAGACCCTCACGGGTCATAGAGTTGAAAAGTCTTAGGCAGCAGATCTGAACCTGCGGCCTAAGCCCTCGCCATATCTCGAAGAAACCAAAATGCTTACTCTATTACCTGTCAATCATGTTTATCAAGACAGCATGCTGATAATAAGAGAAGGGAGAAAGCAAAGAAATGATACAAGACATTGCAAAAAATATGTATCTTTATTTATTAATTCAATCAAGTACATGGCGAATCGTACAAAAGAATAAAGAATGTATACATCTTATTCGAAAAAGAAAATTACAAGTATATTGATACAAGGGCAGCTACTGAGAAGGAAGCGTCTTAAATAACCCTATCAATTGCTCGCGTACTTCCTCCCACGCCTTCTCCTGATCAACTACCACTGCCAGTTCAGCCTCTACTTGAGCCCGCTGCTGCGTGAAGGATGCGAGCTCTTCCCCAACAACCTGCTGAGCTGCTTCTTGGCTTCGGGCATCGCGCTCAGCAGCATCAAGTTTCCGCTTCAGTGCTAGCCCATTAGATATACGCTTGAGAAGACCTTCAAAGACAGCTTTCACCTCAGCAGCATTCGTCCTAACTTCAGCACGAAGGCAAGCGGTCGCGTTTGAAGATTCCTGATGCGCCTTTAGCCGTAAAGCTGCCTCCTGCTCCAAATGGCGGAGATAAGAGGCGCTTTGCTCAAGCCAAGCTGTCCCTTCGGCGCTCGCGGCCAAAACATCGGGAGAAGGGCGTGTCGACTCCAACCGATGCAGGCGAGCCTCGATCTCTCTGCAGTAGTTAACCTACGATTCGACGACGCCTTCGTTATGAAAAGTTACGAGCGCCGCCAACATTGGGTTAACATCCACAGCGAAATCTACGGCAGAAGGAAGGGCATCCATGTTGAGCTCTTCGATGTACCCGCTCAACATACCCAGGCTCATCACAGCACCCTTTGAAGACGGGCGTCTCAAGAAAGGACCCGCCGGTGAGAGGACATGAGACTCAAAAGAGATCAGAGCTGGGACAATAGCTGCAAAACGAAACATGGTCAAACAATGATTCGAAAAGTCGGTGAAAGATCATATAAAAAGGGGAAAGGAATATCTGTACCAGTCGCAACGGACGGCAAAGCCGGAGGCGCCGGTGGCAGCACAGGCCTGGTGTCCCCTCCTTCGATTTGAGGCACTGCAATCAGGAAAAGGAAAAGTCAGATACGATCCTATATTCCCTCAAAAGAGACCAAGACAGCACTTACCGGTACCCCTAGAGGGAGAAGCGAGCTCGGATGGGAAGGAGAAGTGTGGGAACAGCACTTGATACAGATGATCGAAGAACACCCCTGAAAAGAGCATAGTGGTATAACGTTAGTACATAGGCTACACGTTAAAAGATTAATGCATAAGTCGTAAATTCATACCTTCCGACATCCGCGATGGCACAAGGGAAGGCTGAGGAGCAACCACCGCCAAGGCAATGGTTGACCGTGTGCCTTCAGGCAATGGAGCATCGGCACTAGCCGCACATGTGTTTAAAACAAAGACAAATTGGTTAAAAGAGATCGTGAGGTATATATAAATGAAGAAAATTGGCCATTTAAAATTTACCCGACAAGCTTCCCGCAGAAACGGAGGCAATCCCTTCCTCCACTGACGGAAGGCCACCGCCTGTAGCTTCATCACCCGACTTGAGGGGAACCGTTGTTGTGCTCGCAAGCTCTACAGGCGGCGGGGGACCATAGGCAGGGAGGGCTATGATAGGGACATTGCCAGATTCCTGAGAAGGAGCGCCTAGCTCGTCTTCAGGAATCATGGCCGCCTCACCCGCTACTCCCTCAGGATCGGCGATTACAGCTGCCTCGTCCATCGGCATCATGAGGTCCCCAGTCTCAAGCACCTCGCCCTCTACCGCCTTCGGCTCGGTTGAGACAATCATCTCATCTGCCGCCACTTCAGGTGCGGCATCAATGACCCTCTCCGCGGCAGGTTCCTCAATCTCGGCTCCAGGCCCTATGATCCCGACAACGTTGCTCACTGTCGGTTCGGGTTCAGCAAGTACCGCTTCCTCCGCTCCCCTGGGTTCGACGGTCGTCTCCGCCTCCCCCTCAGTTGGACTTGACCCTGCAAGATGAGATACGTATAAGCCAATAGCTTTACAATTCGTACAATAAGGTTCTGAAAGGAGTACTACCTGAAGCGGATTTATCATTGGCGCTCCGAACCGCGCGCGCCACTTGCCGACGAGCAGTAGACAGGGCAACAGGGGGCTCTTCGGAAGGAGTACTAGCGTGAGGAATGGTGCTAGGGCCCGCTCCCGTGGCCAAAGCAGCTTTCCGCGCCTTTGCTTCACGTCTCAACCGCTTCCGCTCTTCTCGAGCCGTTGAGACGGATACTATCAGAGCTTCCTTGAGTGAAGCATCCTCATCCGTATAGAGGGATGCCTCCAGATTTTTCAGAGCATCCCTCGTCGTTGCATCAAGCCGAGGCTCTTGCGGCAGCTTCGACGGAGCCGGGGCTTCGGTGACGGGCTCGGAAAGGATCCTTGCGCCGATTAATACAACCCCTGTAAAGAAACAAGAGAAGGTCAGATTGACTATCATAAAGAGACAACAAAATTTCCGTATAAAAGAGAAAGGGATAAGACATACCGACGCTTGCTAGGGCACGCTTCTCCTCCTCCTCTTGGAAGGTTTTCAGGGAGGCAGCGATAACCTCTTCAGTAGAGACACCTGTTAAAGATGGAGCAAATGTTAGTTAAATGTGATAATACAAGGTGCAATGAAATAACAAATAAAGCGTCTGATGATTACCGGACTCAGCGAGTTTACTCAGCATCGCTTCGAGCCTCGCCGATCGCTCCGAAGCTACAATGGCGGCAGCCAAATTGGTGTCCGCAGGGTCCACCACAAAGCCCTCATTGCTGCCGTACTCGCATATGGCCTCGGCAGGAGAAGCCGCAGGCTTTGAGCTGAGGATCGCATCGAGGGATAGGGTGGACTTCTTCTTCTTCTGTCCGCCAGCTTTGGATCCACTCGGAACAGCTTTGCGCTTGGCAGTTTTGGCAGCCACTTTAGGGCGGCGAGTCCCAACATCTGCCCCTACGCCTGACTCTGGCGATACTACTTTAGCCGCCTTCGTGGGAGCACGAGGCGCCGATGGTGCATCCACCGTAGCGGGAAACGGCAATCCCCGCGGAGGACTCAACACGCGTGGTCGATCGACTCCAGCATCTTTTAGCGGAGGGACGACCGGGAGCCTTGGCTGCAAAGGGGCCTTGCGATAACCGCCAGGAGGCGCACCCCTACGGTCGACCAGCAGGCGTTTCTCCAGTAAAATGATTGGGCCCATAGCGTGCGCATACCAGGCCATATATGAATTAAGCATCTTAGGCACACAGCTGGGTTCACTAATGAAGAAATAGGAACCCGTGTTAAGCCGTATAAAGTGATGCATCGCATTCTTTATCCCCTCTGGGCCAACCACAGGCGTTTCCAAGAAGGCTTCCATCGGGATCCCCTGGTTGTAGCTTGATTGCTGGGCGAATCGATGCGGATTATACCTCATGAACAAAGCCGTCTCATTCTGCCGAAACACCAGGTAGCCCGGCCGAATGGAGTAGAGATGGAGAATTTCCCGAGCCTTCAGTACAGAAGCCCCGCCCTTAAACTCGTCACGCAGGGGCACCACCGACTTAGTAGTCTCCGAGCCTATGGTGATAACCTTATCCACGAAAGAAGTCGTCGCTCCGACCAAATGTGGGCGCAGGAGGAGTCCCCTAGAATCCCGCGGGGATGCAAACACAATTGAAGCCCCGACTAACCGTATGACCCTCGGGAGTCTGTACTTCTCGAAGAATGGAGGAGTCTTGTGGGCGCCAAACACCCCTCGCACGTGCATCTCCATCCAAGAAACAAAGTAATGCATCGGGAAGTTAGCAGGCTGTGCCCTAGGATCATTGGCGTCCGCCGCTACGCTGAGTCCATGGTAAAGGTAAGCTAACCCAGCAATTCCTACCGACAACTGCAGACCGGCCACCATCCGATGCGCCGGGTAAAAGACAGAGGGCCACATGAAGCGCGGGTGCATAGGGAGCACAAAGTTGCATAACCATAAACCCAAGAACCCAATAAAGAAGGTTTCCTCATCCATGCCGGGGACGGCGATTTCCGAGAAAGCGACGATGGCAGCATTGGGGAGATAGAAATCCCTCTGGTTATTCTCTGATACGGGTCGGCGATCCAAACCGAAACCAAAGGGGTCGTCAAGCTGAGCGAACTTCTCGCTCTGCTCTGATAAGAACTCTGGACGGATAAAGCGAGCCACGAAAGCTGCGAAACTGACGCCCTTGTCTCCCGATTCCAAATGGAGTTCCTCGTAGATCTCCAAAACCTTCACCAAACCTGGATGCTGATGCTGAATGGCATTCTCCGGGGTTAAGTCAAATACCAGCTGCTTGGTGGCAAAGACGTACTCGTCAGGAGAAAGCAACTCCTCGTAATGCTCCCCCCTCATTGGCAGACCTGAAATTTCGGCAAATTCCTCCAAGGAGATAGAGGCTTCCTTATCCGCCATCAGGAAGGTATGGGTGGGGATATTCCATTGTTCAACGAAGGCCTTTATCCACCACGTTGGAGGAGAAGGGTACTCGAAGAGCGAGACGAAGACGGCCGAGTATAGACTAATCTTCGTCAGGTGGGTCCTCTTCGCCGATAAAATGTACCGGGCCCACTGCAAATATCCGGCGGGGGGTCGTGGGATCATTCCAATGTTATAAGCCTGTCCCCAAGGGCGTGCTTCGCCCTGACAGATTCGCCTCCCCAGAATATCTATCGCCGGCGGCGGCTGCACGGGGATGGCGCTGATTGCAGGTTGAAGGAG
This sequence comes from Agapanthus africanus, assembly GCA_030015575.1. Lineage (NCBI taxonomy): Eukaryota > Viridiplantae > Streptophyta > Magnoliopsida > Asparagales > Amaryllidaceae > Agapanthus > Agapanthus africanus. The sequence goes on from JASDDO010000022.1 coordinate 461,922,478, forward strand.
GTTATCAGAATTCCAATTCTTAACCTCCACGGCATACTTCACCGGGGGTTCGTCCGCATAAGGGATCGTGACTATGGGCTCAGAGGGCACGGCGGAACTAAAACTGCGACGGCCTTGGATGATCTGGCTATACCACCTTCCCCACAGATGAAGCTTTTTGCACTCAGGATCGCGGTCTTTAATAAGAGCGAATACCACCCGGTCCACTGGCGCATGGGGGAACCCTCCTTCCGAGCGAACGAAGGGAAAAGACAAGTCGTCAGACATGTTCTGTAGCAAGACAAAGAAACATACATCATTAGTGGCCTAACGCTTGGCATTAAAAAAATATATATATCTTGCTCCACACTGTGATGCAGTAGGTAGGGGACCAAAGGGGGACCCACAAAATCTGGATGATGTGCATCATTTAATAAGACAATCCCATCATTAGATGGGACTGTCAATTCATAAAAAATTCCCAATAGGATACACCCATTGGTGGGGAGTCCCCAGAGACAAAGAGAAAATCTCCTCTTTTAGAGCAAAGCTCTGTCACAGAGTGACATATGTCAAACTCTGGTATCAGGGAACAAGATTCCTTAAAAGAGCTTGGCTCTGTGATAATGATGGAAATATCCATCAAAGGAAAATTAATTTTTAAAAATAAAAAATTAAAAAAATTTGGGATCTTACAGATCCATGAAAACTCTCAAGAGTTCTTCATTTTTAGATCAAAAGATCTATGTTTTGCCAAAGAGCAAAGCTCTGTTCATGGGTTAAGAAACCCTGAAACGGATTCTTAAGAGCAAGGCTCTGTTGGTGAAACCCCAAAGGGGTTTTCCTTAGATCAAAAGATCTATGAGAGCAAGGCTCTATTAATTAAAATTAATTTAATTTAAGATTAATTTTTACCTAAAGTTTTTCTAAAAAAAGTTCTAACTTTGGAAGCAAGAGCAAGGCTCTGGAGTTCTTGAAGGCAAGAGCAAGGCTCTGAAAATGAGAAATCTTGAAGATGGTGATCATCTGTTGAGGACCAAGAGTCCTATTTATAGGCGCCTGCGCCCCTTCAACTGACCCTGGCCACCGTTGCGCTTACGTCGCGCCACGTAAGCACAACGGTGGGGGGTCATTTGTTCCCCCAATCTGAGCAAGGCTCATTTGAATTTTGAAAATTCAAATTTTCTGAAGCAACGCTTCAAATTCCGTGCGTTGCGCAGTGCGCAAGCGGTTCACAGTGCGACACGTGTCTGCGCAGTTGCGCAAGCGCACCGCTGCGCGACACGTGTCTGCGCAGTTGCGCAAGCACTGTTGCGCAAGTGCACCGCTGCGCGACACGTGTCTGCGCAGTTGCGCAAGCACTGTTGCGCAAGTGCACAGCTGCGCGACACGTGTCATTCAGTGAGGAGTTGCGCAGAAACAGAATAAAAATTTAATAAAATCTTTTCTGTTCTTTCCAAAACCAGAAGATTTTCTTCTGCCTTTAGATCAAAGATACAATGGTGGGAAAATTCCCAAAAATCATTCAGGAAAGATTTTGTTAACAAATCCAACAAATTTGTGAGCACTATAAATAAGACCCCAGGCCTCATTCAAAAGGCATCATCATCAATCAAGAAGAAGAATCAACTTCTGGCATAATAAAAGAAGAGAAAGAACTCTTGAAGATTAATCAAAAAAAAAAGGGAAAAAGGTAAAAACTTCTTTTAGAAGAAGAGAAAAATCTCTGAAGAACAGAAGATAAAAAAAAAAAGAATAATAAATAGTGCCTTTTACTTGATATGAACCCTTGGTTCTATAAAATCAGGGAAAACAAGAAGAACTTGTTTTCCTTTGATCCAAATTTAGATCAAAAGTGCTATGCACTTTTGTTCTTAAATCTGGAAAATTCTTGAGTTTCTGCACAAGTGCAACTTATTATTTAAAAGGGGCTTGACCCAAATCAAATCACAAAAATAATAAAAGGGCAGAGCCCTGTTTGAAAAATTCTTGAGGGCCTGGCCCAAATCAAATCACAAAAATAATAAAAGGGGAGAGCCCTGTTTGGAAAATTCTTAAGGGCCTGGCCCAAATCAAATTGCAAAATAATAAAGGGGCAGAGCCCTGTTTGGACTGATTCTTTCAGTCAGGCAGAGCCTAAAATAAATAAAAAAAATTGGACTTAACCCAATCCTGGCTGTAAGTCCTTAAATTAAATTGATTGAGCAAAATGGCTCTCCTAAACCAATTCACGACCGGTTCGAGGGTACATCTCCGAACTCCTTTGACATCCCTCGTTGTAATTCCTCAACGACGTCAAAGAGGTGACGGGTCCCAACGACCACACACTAATGTCGGACCGAAACGTCCCTAAACTAATATCGGACCGAAACGTCCCTAAACTAATATCGGACCACCACGTCCCTAAACTGAAATATGGACCACTACGTCCTTAAACTGGTGACGGACCGAAACGTCCCTAAACTAATAATGGACCACCACGTCCCTAAAACTGGCGATGGACCACCACGTCCTTAAACTGGCATAATAGAGTCCGAACGCTCTTTTGCCGGATCTAAACGGTCCCGTCTAAGTTGATCTTAACCCCAAATACGGTTAATGTGTCCTTAGATCTTTAAATAAACAATAAAACTCCAAATCTACTTCGGTTCAAGGGTACATCTCTGAACTCCTCTGACACCTGTCGTTGTAATCCCTCAGCGACGTCAGAGAGGTGACGAGTCCCGACGACCAGATAATTAAATCAATCACTACGTTAAGTTGATCTTAGTCTAAAACAGGACTAACGTATCCTTGACGAACGTTTAAGTTGATCTTAGCCGCAACGCGACTAATCCATCCTTAAACCAAAAAAAACACCAAACCCAAATCTAAGTAAATGCGGATTTGGACTAATCCACGTCCTACGGGTGACGACATCACTCAGTCTCCGTATACAATCCACGGGCAACCACCAACAAAACAAACACACACGACATGAAGTGAAATTCTAGAGAAGGAGAAAGTTGTTACCGCGATGCGGTAGCGTAATTAACTGCAGGGGCTTGCGCCTGCAGGGAAGAGCGTCCCCACAATCAAAAACCCCTCACCCTGAGGGGGAATCTGACGAAGTCTGCTACATCGGCCGCATCCGTCTAAACCCCCGATACACGGTGCCATAAATCAACTTGGCATCTTCGGAGAGGTGGACGGATAAAACCAAATAGCATCTGCCCCGAATCTCAGCGTCAGGACATCGCAGTCTTGTGCGCCGTCTTTCGGAGGGGAACAGATTCTGGCACGCCCGGTGGGACCTTTTCCTCTTTCCACTCCACACTTCGTGTGTCGTCTTCGCGAACCAATCGCGGTTTGTTAAATGGTTGTCTTCGGATTTCAAGTTGCTAAGATTTGGTCTTTTGTCTGGCGCAGAATTCGAGATTCAATGGCCTCCAATTGTACCAGCTGCTCGAAATGCCACTGCAACAGACACTCCACTTCACCAGGAGGGGTGACATATGGGCCCCAAGCGGCTTCTTTCCTTACTCTGCCGGTAGGCCAGGTGACCCAGGCCACCACCGGCCAGTTTTTCGCGACCATGGTCCCACCTACAAGCTTCTCTATGTCGATATCCGTACCGGAAGTGAACAAGAAGTCGGTGTTCGACCGGCTCACTGCTACCACGACCCCTGTCAACGGGTCGCCCGCTACTAAGCCGACAGCCTCCGTTTTCACCAGGCTAGGTCAGAACCATAAAGTGGCTGTCCCAATGAGGGCAACGGCCGCTGCCTCGGAAGTCGTTGAAGCGGCTTCTCCTATCAGAGAGTCGGTCTTCACAAGATTGACGGTTCCCATTCCTCCCCCAGCTGGTCAAAAAGCATCAGTCTTCGATAGGCTGACGTCGACAGTTACCCCACACCCAAACAGGGGGCAACAAGAAACTATCTCGATTTCCGAGCCAGTCCCAACGGCTCGTCGTGCGCGACGTCGCCATTGGCAGCGAGTAAGGAAAGCAGGGGGCAACTCCCCCTCAGGGCTAACCCCACCTGCTCCAGTGGTGGAGGTCAATGCTGCTGTTCCAACTGGGAACAGTTTTGAATTGCTGAGGAAGGTGAGAAAGAACACCCCGGTTGCTACATTGAAAAGGTCTCCTCCACCCAAGGAAAAAGCTCCGGAGACGAAACAGGAACAGCCCCCTCAACGGCTGTCGTCAAAAATTTATAAAGTTTGGCGGAGGGTTCAAGACTCCGTGATTGACTCAGACCACTTCCGTCGTCAGAAAAGGGCAAAGGTGGAAAAAGACAAGAACCGCCCCATTAAACAGCAGGGGGCAACAAATGCTAGAATGCCCGCTTCAACGGCTCCTTCAACCTCAAAGGTCCATAAAAGGAAGAGGCCAGAAAAAGCTCCCGTGACACTGACAAAGTTTAAAAGCAGTGAACCTAAACGCCCCAAGTCAGGGGGCATAACAGTTCATGCGGTCTATATGGCTTCGGGGAAGGAAGAAAGTCGTACTTCTACAGGTCACCGACCGCTTACTCGGTCCGTGACCAAGTCTCAGGAGCAGCAACAAAAGCTCCAGGAGATGATGACTACAATGGCTGCACTCATGGGGCCAAAAGAGAATCCTGAGACGTCCTTAGATGAACGCCAAGAGGAAGAGACCGACGCTGAGTTCCTCCGCCGAGTACTGGAAAAGAGAGACAAAGAGGCTGCTGAACAAGCAGCCAATATACAGCGTATGGGCCTCCTCTTCCAGGACATGATAGGGATGATGATACAACCAGATCCCCCAACTGAAGAACCCCCGATTGTCCTTGGGGATGATAAGGGAGAAACATCAAACCCTCAGCCCGTTCTATCAACGGCTAGAGAGGATACAATCTCTAAAACTGATCTGGACGAATATATAGCCCAGCAAATAAAGGTTCATCACGCGGCCGAAGCAGCCGGCCACGTTGTAAAAACGGGGCGACTGTATCCAGGCTGGTATGACCAAATCAAATACCCGCCGGGTTACACAATTCCCAAGTTTCATGTCTACAAAGGGACCGGCAATCCCCATCAACATGTCGCCCAGTTCAGGCCGCTTTGCGGTAACACCGGCGGCGACGACAAGCTTTTGCTGCGCCAGTTTGTTGGAAGCTTATCAGATACGGCGTTTGAATGGTACTCTGAGCTCCCCAACGACTCTATTAAAACCTTTGCGGAGATGGAGCTGCTCTTCACCCAACGTTTTGCAAGTGCCAGTGAGCGTACTCCGATGACGGCGCTGATTAACGACGCACAAGACTGCGATGTCCTGACGCTGAGATTCGGGACAGATGCTATTTGGTTTTATCCGTCCACCTCTCCGAAGATGCCAAGTTGATTTATGGCACCGTGTATCGGAGGTTTAGATGGATGCGGCCGATGTAGCAGACTTCGTCAGATTCCCCCTCAGGGTGAGGGGTTTTTGATTGTGGGGACGCTCTTCCCTGCAGGCGCAAGCCCCTGCAGTTAATTACGCTACCGCATCGCGGTAACAACTTTCTCCTTCTCCAGAATTTCACTTCGTATCGTGTGTGTTTGTTTTGTTGGTGGTTGCCCGTGGATTGTATACGGAGACTGAGTGATGTCGTCACCCGTAGGACGTGGATTAGTCCAAATCCGCATTTACTTAGATTTGGGTTTGGTGTTTTTTTTGGTTTAAGGATGCATTAGTCGCGTTGCGGCTAAGATCAACTTAAACGTTCGTCATGGATACGTTAGTCCTGTTTTAGACTAAGATCAACTTAACGTAGTGATTGATTTAATTATCTGGTCGTCGGGACTCGTCACCTCTCTGACGTCGCTGAGGGATTACAACGACAGCTGTCAGAGGAGTTCAGAGATGTACCCTTGAACCGAAGTTGATTTGGAGTTTTATTGTTTATTTAAAGATCTAAGGACACATTAACCGTATTTGGGGTTAAGATCAACTTAGACGGGACCGTTTAGATCCGGCAAAAGAGCGTTCGGACTCTATTATGCCAGTTTAAGGACGTGGTGGTCCATCGCCAGTTTTAGAGACATGGTGGTCCATTATTAGTTTAGGGACGTTTCGGTCCGTCACCAGTTTAAGGACGTAGTGGTCCATATTCCAGTTTAGGGACGTGGTGGTCCGATATTAGTTTAGGGACGTTTCGGTCCGATATTAGTTTTGGGACGTTTCGGTCCGATATTAGTTTAGGGACGTTTCAATCCGACATTAGTGTGTGGTCGTTGGGACCCGTCACCTCTTTGACGTCGTTGAGGAATTACAACGAGGGATGTCAAAGGAGTTCGGAGATGTACCCTCGAACCGGTCGTGAATTGGTTTAGGAGAGCCATTTTGCTCAATCAATTTAATTTAAGGACTTACAGCCAGGATTGGGTTAAGTCCAATTTTTTTTATTTATTTTAGGCTCTGCCTGACTGAAAGAATCAGTCCAAACAGGGCTCTGTCCCTTTATTATTTTGCAATTTGATTTGGGCCAGGCCCTTAAGAATTTTCCAAACAGGGCACTCCCCTTTTATTATTTTTGTGATTTGATTTGGGCCAGGCCCTCAAGAATTTTTCAAACAGGGCTCTGCCCTTTTATTATTTTTGTGATTTGATTTGGGTCAAGCCCCTTTTAAATAATGAGTTGCACTTGTGCAGAAACTCAAGAATATTCCAGATTTAAGAACAAAAGTGCATATCACTTTTGATCTAAATTTGGATCAAAGGAAAACAAGTTCTTCTTGTTTTCCCTGATTTTACAGAACCAAGGGTTCATATCAAGTGCAAGGCACTATTTATTATTCATTTTTTTTATCTTCTGTTCTTCAGAGATTTTTCTCTTCTTCTAAAAGAAGTTTTTACCTTTTTCCCTTTTTTTTTTTGATTAATCTTCAAGAGTTCTTTCTCTTCTTTTATTATGCCAGAAGTTGATTCTTCTTCTTGATTGATGATGATGCCTTTTGAATGAGGCCTGGGGTCTTATTTATAGTGCTCACAAATTTGTTGGATTTGTTAACAAAATCTTTCCTGAATGATTTTTGGGAATTTTCCCACCATTGGATCTTTGATCCAAAGGCAGAAGAAAATCTTCTGGTTTTGGAAAGAACAGAAAAGATTTTATTAAATTTTTATTCTGTTTCTGCGCAACTCCTCACTGAATGACACGTGTCGCGCAGTTGCGCACTTGCGCAACAGTGCTTACGCAACTGCGCAGACACGTGTCGCGCAGCTGTGCACTTGCGCAACAGTGCTTGCGCAACTGCGCAGACACCTGTCGCGCAGCGGTGCACTTGCGCAACAGTGTTTGTGCAACTGCGCAGACACGTGTCGCGCAGCGGTGTGCTTGCGCAACTGCGTAGACACGTGTCGCACTGTGGACCGCTTGCGCACTGCGCAACGCACGGAATTTGAAGCGTTGCTTCAGAAAATTTGAATTTTCAAAATTCAAATGAGCCTTGCTCAGATTGGGGGAACATCTCCCACTGTTTTAGTCAAATCTTCCTTCAAACCCTAAAAGGAAAGACTATCCGGGATTAATTACACGCTACAAGTTCGCCAATCTTTCAGCCAGGCCAGTGTCGGTACTTTGAGGGAGGTCCCCCGTGCTTTCGCATGAACCTAATTAAAGTAAACCTCGTTTTCCCAGAGGCGTCACCCCGTTAACACCTTTCTAGACACCTACTTGATCGGCTAATTGTAATGTGTAAAACTCTCTCAGGAGTAACTCTTACTCGCAGTGGGTATCGGGATCCAACTATCTCATAGAAGGTATGCAATCTCATTGCAAATTTCAACACTTGAAATTCCCAATAATATTTTGCCCCGAGCGATCTATGACCTTGACAAGGTCAACAAACCATAGACCGCAAGTCAAGTTCAACCTTTCATTTCCTGATATGAATTAAACCCGCCCGCACGACCCTTGACAAGGTCAACAAAGTCGCACGACTACCCTAATCCAATCGCATCATATGCTTATACAGATAAGCAGTAATCAGCTACCGCACACTATGCCTTGACAAGGTCAACAAACGCAGCATGAATACTAACTATTACTTATCTGAAATGACGGAGGGCTACGACAGGTTTTTAAGAAAACCCTTTGCGTAATGAACTTGATATCGTTGTAGAATCGAGTGATTTTAAATGGAGTGTTTTTGAGGCTTTTCTAGTTTTGCTAAAGGGGTCACTCCCGGTGAAGGGATCGTCGGCCCTTTCCTCATCGAATAAGGTGCAGGGTATATCATATATACCACTATGCAAAGCAAGAACTATAGAAGCAATCAAAAGACAAACCGAGTTTGTAGCATCTACTAGTTTCGCTAAAGAGGTCACTCCCGGTGAAGGGATCTCGGCTCTTTCCTTATCGAATAAGGTGCTGGATGTTCTACAAGGAACACCGCTATGCATAGCAAGAACTAGAGCTACCAGTTTTTAAACAAGTTTCTACAACATCTTTATGTTTCTTTTAGTTTCATTAATCTCATTAACGAAGTCCCATTTTATTATGCTTCACAAGCATCACATTTGAAACGAAATCTGCAATATAACATATATCTCATATATATAATATAAACATTCGTCTCGGGCAGTAATATGATCTCATCACAGAACATTGCAGCAGAAGAACATATATGAAATATTGGATATACTAGGACGTCCGTGTTTTCAATACGAGGCTGTATAAAACATGGATTCCACGATCGTGATGAATAGCCAAACCCACATCCCTAGACCCCTACGAGAGCGGCAAGCAACACTGCCAATTCTAGGGTTAGGAGACCCGGTCTCGACTCCTCGAGATGGTCTCCCACAGGACCCTAGAACCCGGTTACTTGTGCTCCCCGCCTTGGGTCTACCTAATGCGGAAAAGTAAATAATATACAATGGTGACATCATCCTCAGCCCGGAAGTGCCCCAATAAAAGAATATTACATACAAATGAATTTTACATGAATGGAAAAGAAAAACTCTCATCTCACATAAAACCCCCGGCTATTCAAACACGACGATCCAATATAACATATCACAGCAACACATAATATCTCATATCATCAACGTAAGCAAGTATGCATATCCCGATTGTCGTTGATGTATAACAACGAAGCCGGCGATACACCACATACTACGCTTACGGTTACAGAAAAGAAAGTGTAAAACTACAACAGTTGGAATCCGCAAACTCCTTAGACATCGCATGCCTAACCAAATGAATTCCTTAGACATCGCATACCTAACAATTATAAACCCCGCATTTTAGTCTCATTATCGAAAACTCTTTTCAATATCAAGTCGGGCAATTCAACAAGATTCCCGACATCTTGATCGAATGCTCGTCGCAAACTTTAGTAGACGGCCGCACCCCCGGATGCCGTCGATGAAGTGCACTATGGTGGAACACCGCTGCCGTGAGCACCCGAACAGATGCTTTTGGCGACGGGGTTCTCCTACAGTCACTTGGTCGGGGCTATGGGGCGTGGCTGTCTGTTAAGTTTACCCGGCGAGTATCCGCGTACGCTACGTGATTGCGACGGACTTTTGATCACATCAAAATTCCGAGGCAACCGATCATCTGAGACTAAACCGCTAGATTTATAACATTCAAATTAGTTATCTCATAACTAGATGTGGATTCCAAATATTGTATCACATTCCAGATAAATAAACAATGTTTAACTTTCCGATCGAATAATCAAACACCCAAAATTTCCCCAATATATCTCAACACTTGAAATCAGTTTAAAAACATCCATCACATGCCACAGTACCAATGGTCCAGCCGTAGAAGGGTCAAGCCAACGCCTCACATGTGGCACGCCGTACTGCCACAAACCCTAAGGTTTAGAGGCAGTTCAAGACGGTCACATAATCAAGTTAATGTTTGTTGTCTTCTAGAGGGTCCACCGCGTTACTTGCACGACTTAGAACGTTCCTAAACTACGAAAAAATCCAACGCTTGGAAATTTTCCGGCAGGGGAAAAAGTGAGTTATTGATATCTGGTCGAACTTTTTAACACGATCTAAAAATTACCCGGACAAACTAAACAAAGTTAAATTATCCGATCGAATCAACGAGTCCCCAATACAACCCTAAAAAACTCAACACTTGAGTGGAATTAAAACATTCCCAAAAAAAATTGCCAAGAAAGGACCTAAGAATAAATATATGAAATTCTAGAGACTAATTCAAAATTTTGGCCGCGGAACCGCCGCAAAACCCTTGGTTTGGCCGCGGTTCCGCGGTCATATGAGCGAATTAGTTAGCTGTACTTCACAGTAATTCTTAGTTTTTCCTGCTTGTTTTTCTGAGTATTTTTAATACTGAAAAAAATCATATTTTTAGAAAATGTACAGAGAGGGGTATAAACCGGGTATTCGGAGTTCGATCGGACTTTAAACTTCTCTTAGACTTCGCCTAAAGCTCTAGCTTGGCTCTGATACCACTGTAGGGTTGCTAGGCACACGCACAAGGGTCTACGAGGCATCTACCATGCCCGATTAAAATTTTAGCTGTGCCGAACAACCCAAAGCCGGATCTTTAAACTAGAGTTTATGCGAAAACAAGCATGTTAAACACTTTAACACTAAGCGAGAGGGATTACAACCTTTGTAGATCCGGTCCTTCACTTCAATAGCTCCGTGTAGATGTCCCCTTCGCTGCGATCGTGAACTCCGGACTCTAGAGAAGCTCCACAAGAAGAACGAACGTGCTTGCTTCGATAACTTCGAGGCCGAAGATGATCTACGTCGGGGAGACACTAACTCAAGCTATTCCTTCACTAGGTCAAGAACTTTGTGAAGAGAACACACTCTACTACATGGCAAGTGGTATAGGATGAAGAAGTAGGAGGTGTGCTCACTTTAGAATTGATTTTCTCACATTTTTTTCTCATAGCACCATTAAAGCTTGAAAGCTTTTTCAAGGAGCTTTATGAAGAAGAAGAAGAAGGAATAATATCATCATATGAATTATCTTCTTCAATAATGTAACCATGGGTGAGTTAAGCTATCATGCTTAACTCATGTAGAGAATTGACCAAGGTATATGGTTAAGGGTTGGGTTAACTAAATATCCTTAAGAATGACAAAAGAGTTGACTTTGTCAATGTTTCCACAAGCTTCATGAAAGCTTGAGAACTTTGACAAAGTCTTTCTCTTTTGTTATTCTTAAGATATAAACAAAACCCTAATCTTTACCCTAATCTTGGTATAAGTCTCATACACCCATCTTTAATGTATTATCAAGCATGACACAATCATATGTACACAAATATATATCACATATACACTTATGCACAATCAAGTGAGAAAATAAATCTTAAGTGAGCTAATACTAGTTAATGTAATGTAATATATCAAATATATAATTATACATTAAATTATTAAATCAACTCTTGATTTAATAACCCGGTTATAACCGACTAATATCATGTGTAACAACTTATCGAATCAACACTTGATCCGATAACCCGGCTATATCGCATACAACCGATCAATGTTACAAATCGCGAGAATAGAATACGGTATCTCATATCGCATATGTGCTCCTACTCCGTTTCGCTTGAGCCAGGAAACCCCTGTGTAGGTCTCTAAAGACTCGTCAATACGCCGGCAGTAGGTGATGATCATATCAAACACCCACAAACCGCAAGCGGTCTGCTAAACGTAACGGCCACCCGGGTATTGAGCGATCAGAAGATCAACAAGCAAGCCTGGACATTCTCCTGTGAATCCAATCAGTAACACTCCCGTACAGTCCGGTCTCGTCATCTGATATGTTGCATATCTCGCCTAAGGGTGGTAAACGTCAGACCCCAGTAGCTCGATAAGTCGTGTCGATATGAGGTCTATAACAGTTCGAGAAACTACTGATAACACTTACCAGTAAATCTCAGCAACCCTGGCCAGGGATTTCCAGTCATAGCCATTCGAACACAGCGCAACATCAACTCCCTATACCGGGAGAGACGAATCCCCTCCTATCGCTCATTGCCTCCATGTGATTCGGGACTGTACCCAAAAACCACCTTTTTGCACACCCTCTTGGACGTGGTATGATGGAAATCAAAGCACAGTGGGAATCACAAAAGACTCTATGAAGATCTCGGGTCAACAGACTATTCTGTACCAGTGTCACCGGAGAACTGCCATTTGACGTGAGGTATAATACCATCTGGGAGTTCTCGGCGAGTCCGTCCAGTGTACCCAGTCTCTACTGAGCACCCGTACACCATCCTTGATGTCAAACACCGATGGATATGGGATCATCCATCGCCCATCATATGGGTCAAGATGCGTATAGGATGTATCAATGCCCTATCTCGATACACCCTCGACTAGGAACAGTTATAGGATGTACTCGCCGACTACCGTGGCCCCACTAGTATGATCTCATCATAGTCCAAGTAGTCGAGTACATATCCTAAGGGCTTTATTAACATGTAACATAGAGACAATCAGAGTACATGTTAAGATAAACAACCAGATAGCATACTATCATGTCGAGCAAGAAAGTCCTCCCTATATATGTCCAAGCATCCATTACAATATACATCGTATGTACAGTAATGGCCTCTAGGGCATACATATAACTAACAGAAAGACCTAAAATTTTCTAATAATTTTGTAACCTTAAAATCGATAGAAATTAACTTAATATGCGTTTTTAAAATGTGTGACGGTGCCGAACAGATTCTGATCTGTTTTGCGCGACGATGCGAAAACATGTATATCTCCCAAACCGGTAGTCGTATTTAGGTGAGATTGGAACTCATGTGTGCATAACAGTTAAGGCTATGTTTTCGTTTATATTCTAATTTCAAATGACTTGATTAACTAGTCGAATATATCACATATTTACAACAATGTTTTGGACATTACTTGTATACTTATCTCATATCATGTTCTGTAATTGCTTATTTATTTTTATTTATATGACTTGTGATTAAATCATTACATGTTAGAATTGAATTAATCTTGACACGACCCAATCATGAATACTTGAACCCAGTATGTACACTTGAACCAACTTGATATCGAACCATGAATACAATTGGCATGACTTACACTTGACACGACTGCATGAACTCAATCTTGAAATCTTGATATCATACATCATCTTTTGTATTCATGGATTCGATCAAGACTCATAACATTAATTATAGACTTATATACACAGGGTGTTGGGGTAGTTTTAGTATCAATCCAACGGAATTTCATGAGTCCCATTAATACAAATCATGTTGCTGTAGTACCGGGCTGAAACGGTACAAATCATATTGCTGTGGTACCAGGCTGAAACCGTAAAAATCACGAATTCACGAATGAGGACTCGTGTTTCTAAGCCCCTGGATGATAGCCCGTTGGGTTTGGAATACTTCAATAACAATTAATGTCCCGCTATTTTGGGCCCGTGATTCCTTACCCCTGGACGATAGCCTTGGGTTCGAGAATAATTTTGAGATTGGTTGATATTCACACTTGAACTCACGTTAGTTACTTTTACCCTTTTACGGACTTTTTAGGACGCTTACATTCACTTCATCTTCACTATACCTACACTTCACGGTCATGCGATACTTGTTTACTATGCTCGTGTTATATTGTCATGCTTACACAGTTGTCATTAATATTACCATGTTATACTTGTTCATGTTTTATTTCCATTCATACTATATCACATGTCAATTTGCAAATTCATTTATATACTTTCACATCCCACCTTTCTTAGGGACTTACCAAGCGCAAGTTCCCTGACAGGCATTCTACCAATTTCTTTGTTTCCTTGAAATGTTCGTCAGATGATCTAGAGATTGAAGAGATCGAGCCGAGTCAGAAGAATTACTTTCAGCTTGTGGAGCAGACAGACTACCAATTCTTTATTTCAGCTTTTACTTCCAGTATGCCACTTGTTTAGGCACTTTCTTTTATGTATATTTGTTTCAAATATCTTGTATTCAGTTTGAAACTTGTTAAAGTTGGGAATGTGAATATATAAAATTGGATTTTCATTATCATGTCTTTTCTTGTCATTTTATATTGCTTATATATACTTAGCGTATTTGTTTCGTGAAATGACCTTCTCGGAATAAATACGTCACGGGCTTGTGTAGTCTACTGGGACTTGTTTAGTCTACAAGCACATCCTTTAACTGTTCCTAATCGAGAGAGTATCGGGACAGGGCATCGATATTCCAGAGTAGACTAGTGTGTATGTGTTTTGACCCTGTAGGGGGCGATGGTTGATCCCATGACCATTGGTGTTCGACATCAAAGATTGTACATAGGTGCTCATTAGAGAATGGGTACACCGAACAGGACTCGCCGAGAACTCCTAGATGGTACCATACCTATCGTCAGATAGCAGTTCTCTGATGACACTGGTACAGGTTAGTCTGTAGACCGAGATCGTCATAGATACTTGTGTGGTTCCCACCGTGTTTTGATTTCCTCCCTACCACGGCTCAAAGGAGTCGTGCAAACAGGTGGATTTTGGGTACAGTCCCGAATCACATAGAGGTAATGAGTGATAGGAGGGGTTTCGTCTCTCCCGGTATAGGGAGTTGATTTTGCGCTATGCTCGATTGGCTATAACAGCAAGTCCCTGGTCAGGGCTGATGAGATTTACGGCTAAGTGTTATCAGTAGTTTCTCGAACCGTTATGAGCCACATATCGGCATGACTTATCAAGTTACCGGGGTCTGACGATTCCACCCCTAGACTCGATATGCGACAAATCAGACGAAGAGACCGGACTGTACGGTAAGTGTTACTTATAGGCTTCATAGGAGTTTGGACAAGCTTGCTTGTTGATCTTCTATTCGCTCAATACCTGGGTAGCCGTTACGTCCAGCTAGTACCGCTGACGGTTTGTAGGCAACTGATGTGATCATTACCTACTGCTGGTATATTGACGAGTCTTTACAGTCCCACACAGAGGTTTCCTAATTCAAGCGAAATGAAGTAGGGCACATATGTTGATATGTGCGGGGGGCCTGATTAAATACGAGTATGTGATACCGTATTCTAATCTGGCGGTAATTTGATATCGGTTAGGTTATATGTGATATAACTGGATTATTGAATCAAGTGTTGATTTGATAATGTGATATGCAGATAAATGATATTAGTCGGTTATATGTGATATAACCGAATTATTAAATCAAGTGTTGATTTAATAGTTTGATATATATTTATATTTGATATAATTCTATTATTAACTAATATTATAACTCACTAATTATTTTCTTCATAATACACACACACACACACACACATATTATGAAGCATGGCTTGGATTTTCTATTTTTATAAAATAGAAAAAGAAGTGGAAAATGGGGAGATATTTTGGGTATGGGTGTGAGGCATGGCACATATTATTGTTTATTACTTTGGCTTCACTATTGAAGTATGGTGCATATTTTCTATGAGATAATATTCATGCTTCAATGAGTGAAGATGAGATGAGCCATTTTTTACTTGATTTTTTGAGACTAGCTCATTTTTCATGCTTAGCTCTTTTCACTCTCCATTTCCCTTCTCCTTCTTCCTCCTCCTCCTCCAAGCCCTAACCGTCATATGTGATGTGAACCATAGGATTTTGGTTAAATCCTAAATGAGCTTAGAACCCCTACTTCACCATCCTACACTTGATTAGCACTTGAGTTTAGAGTGTTTCCTTCACTAAAGAAAGATTAGTAAAAAGGTAGCTTGAATTAGAGAAGTTTCGGATGGATCATCTTCGACACGAAGATCACGAAGGAAGCTCGTACCTTCTTCAAGTGGAGCCTAGAGGAGTTGTAAGGACTACAACCCGGAGCTTTAGAAGTGAAGGTCACGATCTACAAAGGTTGTAATATCTTTCACTTAGTGTAAATCTTTTTATATCATCATGTAAACCCTAATTATCTAGTTAGATCTTTGGATAGTGTAGGTTAACACCCCAAAATGAGAAAATTGCATGCTAGATGCTGGTTTAACCTTGTGGTGGTGCTAGGGTAGACTTTCAGATTTGTTAAAATTTAGAATTTTGTTAATATGATTGTTGTTATTGTTGTTGTTGTTGTTAGGGTTAGGGGTTAGGGTTAGGGTTAGCTTTAGGGTTAAACTAATTATTAGGGTTAAGTGTTAGGGTAATTTAGTGAATCGTTTATGTAGTTTAGTGAGAAGCAACAAAGTTAAGGGTTTTTTAGTGAAAAAGAAACAATAGTTAAGGGTATTTTAGTGTAAAAGGGTAAAATTGAGCAAATGGGGGTTTTTAGTAAAAAATTTAATGATAGTTTTGTGAGAAAATAACAATAGTTAAAGGGAATTTTAGTGAAATTTATAATAATTTAGTTACGTTAAAAAGATGAATGGTTTAGTAAAAAAATTTAAGATAGTTTAGTGAAGAACAATAATATTTAAGGGTATTTTAGTGTAAATTAGTAAAATTGAATAAATAAGTGAAAGTGCACGCTAGCACCCCACTGGGTTTTATAAGCATCTTGCATGCCATTTTTTAAATTTTTCGGGGTTGCTAATCTACACTAAACAAGATCATTAGCTAGTTGATTAGGGTTTAAAGTTTGATATCAAATAAACTATAAGAAGTGAAGATGGCTATACCCTCGTAGATCGAGTCCTTCACTTCATATGCTCCGTGTAGTAGTCCCGCGACTCCACTAGGCTCCACTTGTGGCTTTGGAAGAGCTTCCTCCGATGACCTTCGTGCCGAAGATGATCCACGCGAATTCCCTCCAACTCAAGCTACCTCTACACTAAACTGTTTAGCGTAGGAAACACGCTACACTCGATCGCTAGTCAAGTGTAGGATGGTGAAGTAGGGGATTTGATTTTGCTCACAAGTTTGTGTTTAAGCTTCATGGTTCACATCACATGTGAGGGTTGAAGCTTGAACCATGACATTAAGGAAGAAGAAGAAGCTAGAGAGCATGAGAGCAAAAAGGGAGCAACTCAAGAAAAATGGCTAATTTTTTTTCAAAATGAATCATGTGAATGGCTACCCTTGACCCCCACTCATTCAAGCATGGAAAATAGTAATATAAAATTGCAACCATGCTTGAATAGTGAGTCAAGATGAATAAAATAACGTAAAAGCCATACTTGAAACCATGCTCTCATTTTCCACCTCATTTCTATTTTTCACAAAAAATAGAAAAAAATCCATGCTTCATATATATATATATTTATATATCATATATATTAATATATACATTATGAAGAATATTTAGCGAGCTAATGATATTAGTGAAGATATAATTATATCAAATATAATATATATCACATTATTAAATCAACACTTGATTTAATAATCTGGTTATATCACATATAACAGACTAAAATCATTTATCTGTATATCACGTTATCAAAACAACACTTGATTCGATAATATGGTTATATCACATATAACCGAACTTGATAACAGATAACTTCCAGATTACAATACGGTATCACATACACGTATTTAATCTGGCCCACGCACATATCATATATGTTTCCTACTTTGTTTTGCTTGAACCAGGGAATTTCTGTGTGGGACTCTAAAGACTCGTCAATACGCCAGCAGTAGGTGATGATCATATCTGTCACCTACAAACCGTCAGCGCTACTAGCTAGACGTAACGGCTACCCTGGTATTGAGCGATATGAAGATCAACAAGAAAGCATGTCCATACTCTCCATGAAGCCTATCTGTAACACTACTGTATAGTATGGTCTCTTCATCTGTTATGCCGCATATCATGTTTATGGGTGGTAAACGTCAAACCCCAGTAACATGATAAGTCATGTCGATGTCTGACATATAACTTTTCGAGAAACTACTGATAACTCTTATCAGTAAATCTCAGCAGCATCCCTCGCCAGGGACTTCCAGTTATAGCCAATCGAGTATAGCGCAACATCAACCCCTAATACCGGGAGAGACAAAACCCCTCCTGTCGCTCATTGTCTCCATATGACTCGGGAATGTACCCAAAATCCACCTGTTTGCACAACTCCTCTTGAGCGTTGTAGGGAGGAAATCAAAGCACAGTAGGAGCCACACAAGACTCTAGACAATCTCTGGTCTACAGACTAACCTGTACCAGTGTAACCAGAGGACTGCTATCTGACGATAGGTATAATACCAAATAGGAGTCCTCGGCGTGTCCGTTCGGTGTACCCATTCTCCAATGAGAACCTATGTACAATCTTTGATGTCATACACCAATGGTTGTGGGATCAACCATCACCCTCTAAGGGACAAAAAACGTACACACTAGTCCACTCTGGAATATCGATGTCTTAGTCTCGATATTCCTTCGACTAGGAACTGATAAAAGGATGTACTTTTGTATTACCCTGGCCCCACTAGTATGATCTCATTATATCCTGGTAGTCAAGTACATATCCTAAGGGCTTTATCAACATGTAAAAGACAGACAGTATAAATACCAGTCTACATGTTAAGATAAAGGTAACCTGATAGCATACTATCATGTCGAGCAAGAAAGTCCTATATATATGTCCAAGCATCCACTATATCAACAATAATGGCCTCTAGGGCATACATATTCCTAACAATCTCCCACTTGCACTAAGGCCAGTTGTTGTAGTATCTCATACCCAACGTCCCAAAAGTCTCTCGAATAGCATCTGGGGGATGGCCTCGGTGAGTGGATCCTCTGTGTTAACTCTCCTGACCTCGATCTCCCAGAGATCAACTATCTCCCTGATCAGGTGATATTGTCTAAGAATAAGTCTGGATCACTGACGGGACCGGGGTTCCTAGGCCAAAACCACAACTCCATTGTCATCACAATACACAGGTACTGGATGCCCAATGGTAGGAACCAAGTTCATCTTATGAACTTATTCATCCAGACAGCCGCTTTGGCAGTATCTTTGGTAGCGATGTAATCAGCCTCTATCAACGAGTCTGCTACGGTATATAGCTTGGAACCCTTCCAACATACCATTCCTCCACTAAGGGTGAAGATAAAACCTGAGACTAACTATCAGTCGTCCTTATCACTCTGGAAGCTCGAATCGGTAAAGGACTCCACCTGGAGTTCACTGTTACCATACACCAAGAACATCTCTTTAGTCCTTCTCAAGTACTTAAGAACGTTCTTCACAGCTGTCCAGTGCTTTTCCCTAAAATCTTTTCGATACTTAATCACTACACCTAGTGAGTAAGCTGTAGGTTTACTTAGCACGACAGCAAGGTTTTGGGAGGTATCATCCATACAGTTTAAAAAAAATTGCCATGCTAAACAACCCTAACTCTAGAATCTTAACTAGAGAATTAGACAATACATGCATGTAAACAACTTTACATCTAAGTGAACAAGGAATACAACCTTTGTAGACCGGTCCTTCACTTCAAAAGCTCCGTGTAGTAGTCCCTTCGCTCCAAGTAGTGATCTTCCTGACTCTAGAATGGCTCCACAAGATGAAAGGAACAAGCTTGCTAGAAGTCTTCGAGACCGAAAATGATCTATGTCGAGGAGACACCAACTCAAACTACCTCTTCACTAATTTCGAGTTAGTGAAGCTAACACCCTAAACTAAATGGCTAGTATAGTAGATGATGATGAAGTAGAATTTTTTCTTAATTTAGAATTAATTTTCTCACTAATTTTCTTCACCTCTCCAAAACCTAGAGAGCTCTCTTGATGAAGAAGAATATGAAGAGAAAAATAGAATGAGCGAGAATAGCAACCATGGGTGAGAAAATATCTCATATAACTCTTGTAGAGACTTAACCATGGCTAATGACAATGGTTGGGTTAATAAATATCTAATGTAATACAAAATTAGTGGACCAAGTCAATGGGTTCTACAAGCTTCCACTAAGCATCAACCATGACTAAATTCCATCTAATTTTGATTTACTTTAAATAAATAAATATCACATTATCATAAGTATGGTGTGAGTCTCATACACCCATGTTGTATGTAGCAACAAGCATGACACAATAATATATATCACATATATATTAAGTGTACACATGTGAGAAAAAAATGCTTAAGTGAGCTAATATTATTTAATATATATTAGTATATCAAATATACAATTATACATTAAATTATTAAATCAACACTTGATTTAATAATCCGGCTATATCACATATAACCGACTAATATCATTTGTATCAACTTATTGAATCAACACTTGATTCGTTAACCCGGCTATATCACATATAACCGACCGATATCACATATCGCAAGAATAGAATACGGTATCACATACACGTATTAATCTTGGTCTCGCACATATCACATATGTGCTCTTACTTCGTTTCTCCTGAGCCAGGAAACCTCTGTGTAGGACTCTAAAAACTCGTCAATACACCGGCGGTAGGTGATGATCATATCAGTCACCCACAATCCGTCACCGGTACTAGCTGAACGTAACGGCTCTCCGGGTATTGAGCGATCAGACGATCAACAAGCCAGCTTATCTAAACTCCCGCAAAGCTTGTCAGCAACACTACCGTAGAGTCCGGCCTCTTCGTCTGATATGCTGCATATCTAGTCTAGGGGTAGTAAATGTCAGACCCCAGTAACCGATAAGTCGTGCCGATGTGAGACTCATAACGGGCCGAGAAACTACTGATAACACTTACCAGTAAATCTCCGTATCAGCCCTGGCCAGAGAATTCCTGTTATAGCCAATCGAGCACAGCGCAACATCAACCCCCAATACCGGGAGAGACGAATCCCCTCCTATCTCTCATTGTCTCCATGTGACTCGGGACTGTACCCAAAATCCACCGTTTTGCACGTTCTCTTGAACGTGGTAAGGTGGAAATCAAAGCACAGTGGGAATCACTCAAGACTCTATGACGATCTCGGGTCTACAGACTAACTTGCACCAGTGTCACCAGAGAACTGCTATCTGACGATAGGTATAATACCAACTAGGAATTCTCGGCGAGTCCGTTCAGTCTACCCAGTCTCCACTGAGCACCCATATACCATCTTTGATGTCAAACACCAATGGATGTGGGATCATCCATCGCCCATCATATGGGTCAAGAAACGTATACGCTAGTCTACTCTGGAATATCGATGCCCTGTCTCGATACACCCTCGACTAGGAACAATTAAAGGATGTACTTGTAGACTACCTTAGCCCCACTAGTATGATCTCCATCATAGTCTTGGTAGTCAAGTACACATCCTAAGGGCTTTATCAATATGTGAGAGCAAGACAGTATCACAATACAAGTCTACATGTTAAGACAAAGAGCAACCAGATAGCATACTATCATGTCGAGTAAGAAAGTACTCTCTATATATGTCCAAGCATCCACTGTAATATACATCATATATACAATAATGGCCTCTAGGGCATACATATAACTAACAATCTCCCACTTGCACTAAGGCCAGTTGTTGTAGTATCTTATACCCATTATCCCGAAGAGTCTCTCAAATTGTATCTGGGGTATGGCCTTCGTGAGTGGATCCGCCGTGTTATTCTTTGTATCAACTCTCCTGACCTCGATCTCCTGACGATCAACTATCTCCCGAATCAGGTGATACCGCCTAAGAAT
Organism: Agapanthus africanus; assembly: GCA_030015575.1. Classification (NCBI taxonomy): domain Eukaryota; kingdom Viridiplantae; phylum Streptophyta; class Magnoliopsida; order Asparagales; family Amaryllidaceae; genus Agapanthus; species Agapanthus africanus. The sequence goes on from JASDDO010000022.1 coordinate 461,943,982, forward strand.
ATGCCTGGATCGCTGATGGGACATGGGTTCCTTGGCCAAAGCCACTACTCTATTGTTATCACAATATAAATGTATTGGATGCTCGATGGATAGAACCACTCCAAGTTCGTTTATGAACTTCTTCATCCAGACAGCCTTTTTGCAGCATCGTTGGCAGCGATCTATTCAGCCTCCATCGTCGAGGCTGCCACGGTTTCTTGCTTGGAACTCTTCCAACAAACCGCCCCTCCATTGAGGGTAAAGACAAATCGCGAGACCGACTTAGAGTCGTCCTTATCACTCTGGAAGCTCAAATCGGTAAAGGACTCCACTTGGAGTTCACCATTACCATACACCAAGAATATCTTTTTAGTCCTTCTCAAGTACTTGAGAATGTTCTTCACAGCTGTCTAGTGATTCTCTCCTGGATCTGCTTGATACTTACTCACTACACTTAGTGAGTATGCTACATCGGGTCTGGTACATAATATCGCATACATGATAGAGCCTACTGCCGAAGCATAGGGTATCCCTTGCATGCGAGCTCTCTCCAAATCAGTCTTGGGAGACATCTCTTTGGAGAGAGTGAGTCCTGAGATCATGGGTAAATTCCCACGCTTGGAATCCTCCATACTAAACCTCTTTAGTATGGTGTCAATGTATCTGGATTGGGACAATCCCAGTATCCATTTAGATCTATCTCTATAGATCTTAGTCCCAAAGATGTAGTAGGCATCACCTAGATCTTTCATTGAGAATCTTTGTGATAAGAAGAGCTTGACCGAGTGCAGCATAGGAACATCATTTCCTATCAAGAGTATGTCATCCACGTACAATACGAGGAAGACCACCTTACTCTCTGCCACCTTCTTGTATATACAAGGTTCATCTATGTTTTTGATGAAGTCAAACTCTTTGACTACCGCATCAAAACAGATGTTCCAACTCCGCGATACCTGCTTCAACCCATAGATGGATTTAAGCAGCTTGCAAACCTTTCCGCTGCTCCCACTATCCACGAAGCCCTCTGGCTGAGTCATATACACACTCACTTCTAAATCACCATTTAGAAAGGCGGTCTTAACATCCATCTGCCATATTTTGTAGTCATGGTATGCAGCGATGACAAGTAGGATCCGGATGGACTTAAGCATATCTACTGGAGAAAAGGTTTCCTCATAATCCACACGTGGTTGTTAACGAAAACCTTTTGCAACAAGTCTAGCTTTCAAAGTCTCAACTTTTTCATCTACACCAAGTTTCTTCTTAAAGATCCATTTACTCCCAATGGGTTTTACCCCTTCGGGAGCAACTTCCAAAGTCCATACTTTGTTGGTGTACATGGATTCCATCTCAGATCGCATTGCATCCAGCCATTTCACAGAGTCCACACTCGTGATGGCCTGCTCGAAGCTAGTTGGGTCATCATCTTCTATGATACAATCCTTGCTCCCACCATCAATGAGAAAACCGTAGTATCTCTCATGTGTATGAGGAACCCTACTAGATCGGCGGAGAGGCTGAGGTTCATTGGGAACTATTGAATCCTCTGGTTCTACCAAATCTTCTATCGTAGATTGTATAGCTGAAACCTCTTCCAGTTCTACCTCCTTGCCACTAATTTCATTTTCAAGAAATTCCTTTTCTAAAAAAGTGGCTTGTCGAGAAACAAACACCTTTTGTTCCTCGATGTGGTAGAAGATATACCCTCGCGAATGTTTGGGATATCCAATAAACTTACACAAAAAAGACCTTTCCTTGAGCTTGTCCGGATTTTGCGTTTTCACATATGCCGGACAACCCCATATCTTAACATAATTAAGATATGGTCTCTTTCCTTTCCATATCTCATATGGAGTGGTTGGTACAGATTTCGTGGGAACCATATTCAATAGGTCTGCAGCTGCCTCCAGTGCATATCCCCAAAAGGAAATAGGCAACTCAGCAGTACTCATCATAGAGCGCACCATATCCAATAGGGTGCGATTCCTCCGCTCCGATACACCGTTGTGCTATGGTGTATACAGAGGAGTAAGCTGAGAGAGAATCCCATTCTCTTTTAGATAGTCACGGAATTCTGTGCTCAAGTATTCTCTTCCCTGATCAGATCGAAGGATTTTAATACTTTTACCCGTCTGGTTCTCAACTTCATGCTTATATTCTTTGAATTTCTCAAAAGCTTCAGACTTGTGTTTCAACAGGAACACATGTCCATATCTTGAGAGATCGTCAGTGAATGTAATGAAGTACGAGGAACTATTCCTGGCATGTGTAGATATGGGACCGCATACATCACTATGTATCAGTCCCAAGAGTTCCGTAACTCTTTCTCCGTGTCTAGTAAACGGAGTTTTGGCCATTTTTCCATTGAGACATGACTGGAAAGTTTCATACGATGATAATTAGAACGGATTCAAATATCTATCTTTATGCAACTTAGCTAGTCGTGTCTCATTGATATGACCTAGTCTATAATGCCACAAGAAGGATTCGTTCATTTCTGAACTCTTCCTCTTGTGTGTGTTTTATACGTTAAGAACTGTGGTTTGATTTAGAACGTTTATGCCATTATTTAACGAGCCTCATCCAACCAACTTTTGCTTCAAAAAGATATTCATAATATTATCCTGCAATACAAAATTATATCCTTCTTTAGTTAATAAAGAAACTGATATAAGATTGCATATCAAGTTCGGTATGTAATAGCATTCGTTCAGAATCAATGTATTACCATTTGGTAATACAAGGTGATATTCGCCAACTACTTTGGCTGCAACATTTGCACCATTCCCTACTCTTATAGAAAGATCTCCCATTCCCAGTTCTCTACCTTTCCTTAGCCTATGCAATATATTACATATGTGACATCTCGATCCGGTATCTAATACCCAGGACGTAGAGTGTACTGAGAAACAGTTCTCGGTAACTAACACACCCGAAGAAAATGCATCAACATGCTTATTCTTCGTTTGGGTGGCGTGGGAATCCGGATATTTCTCTATTTCCTGCTATGTCATATAACAATTATAAGAAAGAACGGAACCAACGTTACCCTTCTCAGTATAACAAGCGGGTTCGGTCAATACATCCATATTATTATCTTGATTAAGGTCTGACATGGTCTCTACCTGGAGAGAGAGAGAAGAAAACACTTAGCGTATGCTCTTGCAAGATTAGATTGGTTTTTGTCTTATCTAATCAGGATGGCTCCCACCATTGTTATAAAATCTTCCTTCAAACCCTAAAAGGTAAGACTAGCCGGGATTAATTACACTTTACAAGTTCGCCAATCTTTCAGCCAGGCCAGTGTCAGTACTTTGAGGGAGGTTCCCCGTGCTTTCGCACGGGCCTAATTAAAATAAACCTCGTTTTCCCAGGGGCGTAACCCCGTTAACACCTTTCTAGAAACCTACTTGATCGGCTAATTGTGATGTGTAAAACTCTCCCAGGAGTAACTCTTACTCGCAGTGGGTATCGGGATCCAACTATCTCATAGAAGGTATGCAATCTCATCGCAAATTTCAACACTTGAAATTCCCGATAATATTTTGCCCCTAGCGTCCTATGACCTTGACGTAGGCCGACAATCCATAGTCCGCTAGTCAAGTTCAACCCGTACATTTCCTGATTGAATTAAACCCACATGCACAACCTTTGATGCAGGCCAACAAAGTCATACGACCACCCTAATCCAATCGCATCATATGCAGTAGACAAGCACTAAATAGCTACCGCACACTACGCCTTGACGCAGCCAACAAACGTAGCACGGATACTAAGCAGTACTTATCTGAAATGACGGAGGGCTACGATAGGTTTTTAGGAAAACCTTTTGCGTAATGAACTTGATATCGTTGTAGAATTGAGTGATTTTGAAAAAGAGTGTTTTTTAGGCTTTTCCTAATTTCTCTAAAGAGGTCACTCCCGGTGAAGGGATCTCGTCTCTTTCCTCATCGAATGTGGTGCTGGATATTCATGAATATCACTATGCAAAACAAGAACTAGAGAAGCAATCAAAAACAAAACCGAGTGGGTTGTAGCATCTGCTAGCTTTTGCTAAAGAGGTCACTCCAGGTGAAAGGATCTCGGCTCTTTCCTCATCGAATGAGGTGCTGGATATTCTACAAGGAATACCGCTATGCAAAGCAAAAATTAGAGCTACCCTTTTTGAAAATTTGATTCTACAACATCTTTAGGTTTCTTTCTTTCTCATTAATGAAGTCCCATCATTTATTCTTTTTAAGCATCACAGAAGAAACGAAAATACAACGTACGCATATGCTATCTGCATTCGCCACAGTGTTCCGTTATGCACCGTTAGCTTACTTAACTAACGGCATAGTGGGGCGGGACTAGCGCGGGTGCAAAACATAAGCAACGTTTATTATATATCATATATATAATAATAAAGCATTATTCTCAAGCATATATTGTGATTACATCACAGAATATCAGCAGCAGAAATCAACATATGAAATATTGGATATACTAGGATTTCCGTGTTTTAAATTAAGCCAGTAAAAAACACGGATTCCACGGTCGCGATGAATAGCCAAACCCACATCCCTAGACCCCTATGAGAGCGGCAAGCAGCCCTACCAATTCTAGAGTTAGGAGACCCGGACTCGACTCCTCGAGATGGTCTCCCACTGGACTCTAGAACCCGGTTAATTGTGCTCCCCACCATGGGTCTATTCTAATGCGGAAAAGTAAATAATATACATCAATGGTGACATCATCCTCAACCCGGAAGTGCCCTAATAAAAGAATATTACATACAAGTTTTTACATGAATGAAAATGAAAAACTCTCATCTCACGCAAAAAACCCCGGCTATTCAAAACACGACGATCCAATATAACATATCCCAGCAACACATAATATCACATGTCATCAACGTAAGTAAATATGCGTATCCCAATTTTCATTGACATATAGCAATGAAACCGGCGATACACCACATATTACAGTTACGGTCGCAGAAAAGAAAATGTCAAAGTACAACAATTCAAATCGACACAGCCCTTAGACATCATAAACCCGGAATATCACATACTTCGGATTTCATGCCTAACATTATAAACCTTACATTTAGGTCTCACTCATGAAAACACCTTTTCAAAAGAAATCGGGTAATTCAACAAGATTCTCGATTTCCACCGAGACCGAAATGTTAAATTTACAAGCAACTAATCAATTTTCACAAAACTAATTAGTGTAGATTCCAAATATTGTATCACATTCCATAGATAGCTAGACAATGTTAAACATTCCGATCGAATCAATAAACACCCAAAATTTCCCGAAGAGCTCAACACTTGAGCACAGTTTAAAAATACTCATAGCTTGCTACATTACCTATGGACCAACCGTAGAAGGGCCAACCCTTGCCTCACCTATGGCGTCGTGGAACTATCACAAACCCTAGGGTTTGGTGGCGGTTCCGACGGTCATAGAATCGAATTAGGTTTTCGTTCTTCTAGAGGGTCTATAGAATTACTTGTATGATTTTTGAATGTTTTTAACTTGGAGAAAATCCGACTTTTGGAAAATTTCCAGCGAGGGAGAAAATGAGTTATTGATATCCGTTCGAACTTTTTAACGTCGTCTAAATTAACCGAAACGATGTTAGAATTATGACTACGAAACACTCTGAATTGCCTTTACAGAAAGATAACATCACATGCAATCTTAGCAAAAATAATTAACACATGAAATACCAAAACCCAGAGACCGGAACACCACACCAAAACGAACCCTAGAAGAGCCTAGAAAACCGGTGGGGCCGGTCCTGTAGCAACATGTGGCCGGTCCAAATCCGGCGAAAAGAGCTCGTTTTCGTCTGGTGTTCATGTTGCATCTCATGCAACATTCTGCAACTGCTTAAACAAAATTTTAACACTGAGAAAATTTCGACAGAAACTAGGTTATGTGTTTCGATGTTTCGGAGTTGTTTCGGTTTCGTAATTCTATAAACATCGTCTAATTCTCAAGATCGTCTCTGATACCAGTGTAGGTTTACTTAGCACGACAGCAAGGTTTCAGGATGCATCAACCATGTCATTTTCAAAAAATTGCCATGCTAAATAACCCTAACCCTAGAATCTTAACTAGAGAATTAGACAATACATGCATGTAAAAAACTTTACATCTAAGTGAACAAGGAATACAACCTTTGTAGACCGGTCCTTCACTTCAAAAGCTCCGTGTAGTAGTCCCTTCACTCCAAGTAGTGATCTTCCTGACTCTAGAATGGCTCCACAAGATGAAAGGAACAAGCTTGCTAGAAGTCTTCGAGATCGAAGATGATCTATGTCGAGGAGACACCAACTCAAGCTACCTCTTCACTAATTTCGAGTTAGTGAAGCTAACACCCTAAACTAAATGGCTAGTTTAGTAGATGATGATGAAGTAGAATTTTTGCTTAATTTAGAATTAATTTTCTCACTAATTTTCTTCACCTCTCCAAAACCTAAAGAGCTCTCTTGATGAAGAAGAATATGAAGAGAAAAATAGAATGAGCGAGAATAGCAACCATGGGTGAGAAAATATCTCATATAACTCTTGTAGAGACTAAACCATGGCTAATGACAATGGTTGGGTTAATAAATATCTAATGTAATACAAAATTAGTGGACCAAGTCAATGGGTTCTACAAGCTTCCACTAAGCATCAACCATGACTAAATTCCATCTAATTTTGATTTACTTTAAATAAATAAACATCACATTATCATAAGCATGGTGTGAGTCTCATACACCCATGTTGTATGTAGCAACAAGCATGACACAATAATATATACCACATATATATTAAGTGTACACATGTGAGAAAAAGAAATGCTTAAATGAGCCAATATTAATTAATGTATGTGAGTATATTAAATATACAATTATACATTAAATTATTAAATCAACACTTGATTTAATAATCTGTCTATATCACATATAACCGACTAATATCATATGTATCAACTTATCGAATCAACACTTTATTCGATAACCCGGCTATATCATATATAACCGACCGATATCACATATCGCGAGAATAGAATAAGGTATCACATACACGTATTAATCTCGATCTCGCACATATCACATATGTGCTCCTACTTTGTTTCTCCTGAGCCAGGAAACCTCTGTGTAGGACTCTAAAGACTCGTCAATACGCCGGCAGTAGGTAATGATCATATCAGTCGCCCACAAGCCGTCTGCGGTACTAGCTGGACGTAATGGCTACCCGGGTATTGAGCGATCAGAAGATTAACAAGCCATCTTGTTTAAATTCCCGCAAAGCCTGTCAATAACACTACCGTACAGTCCGGTCTCTTTGTCTGATATGTCGCATATCTAGTCTAGGGGTGGTAAACCTCAGACCCCAGTAACCGATAAGTAGTGCCAATGTAAGGCTCATAACGGGTCGAGAAACTACTGATAACACTTACCTGTAAATCTCCGTATCAGCCCTGGCCATGAACATCCTGTTATAGCCAATCGAACACAGCGCAACATCAACCTCTTATATCGGGAGAGACGAATCCCCTCCTATCGCACATTTCCTCCATGTGACTCGGGACTGTACCCCAAAGCCACCGTTTTGCATGTTCTCTTGAACGTGGTAAGGTGGAAATCAAAGCACAGTGGGAATCACTCAAGACTTTATGACGATCTCGGGTCTACAGACTAATCTGTACCAGTGTCACCAGAGAACTGCTATCTGACGATAGGTATAATACCGACTAGGAGTTCTCGGCGAGTCCGTTCAGTGTAGCCAGTCTCTACTGAGCACCCGTATACCATCTTTGATATCAAACACCAATGGATGTGGGATCATCCATCGCCCATCATATGGGTCCAGAAGCGTATACGTTAGTCTACTCTGGAATATCGATGCCCTGTCTCGATACACTCTCGACTGGGAACAACTAAAGGATGTACTTGTGGACTACCCTGGCCTCACTATTATGATCTCCATCACAGTCCTGGTAATCAAGTATACATCCTAAGGGCTTTATAAACATGTGAGAGCAAGACAATATCACAATACAAGTCTACATGTTAAGATAAAGAGCAACCAGATAGCATACTATCATGTCGAGCAAGAAAGTCCTTTCGATATATGTCCAAGCATCCACTATAATATACATCATATGTACAATAATGGCCTCTAGGGCATACATATAACTAACATAAGCTACATCCAGTCTGGTACACAACATCGCATACATGATTGACCCGACTGTTGAAACATAGGGTATCCCTTGTATGCGAGCCCTCTCCAAATCAGTTTTGAGAGGCATATTTTTTGAGAGAGTGATTCCTGAACAAGCGGGTACATTACCACGCTTAGAATCATCCATACTAAACCCCTTTAGCATGCTGTCTATGTACCTGGATTGAGACAACCCCAAATCCATTTAGATCTATCTCTATAGATCTATATCCCCAGGATGTAGGAGGTATCGGTTAGATCTTTCATGGAAAACTTGTGTGATAAGAGGAGCTTGACCGAGTGTAACATAGGAACATCGTTTTGTATCAAGAGTATGTCATTCACGTACAATACGAGGAAGACAATCATACTCTCTACAACCTTATTATTTATACATGGTTCATCTACCTTTTTGATGAAGTCTAACTCTTTGACTGCTTCATCAAAACAGATGTTCCATCTCCACGATGCCTGCTTTAACCCGTAGATGGATTTAAGCAACTTGCACATGCTTCTGCTGCTCCCATTGTCTATGAAGCCCTCTGACAGTGTCATATATACGCTCTCTTCTAAATCACCATTTAGAAAAGCAGTTTTGACGTGCAGTCTGCCAGATTTCGTAGTCATGGTATATAGCAATGGCAAGTAGGATCCTAATGGATTTAAGAATAGCGACAGGAGAAAAGGTTTCATTACAGTCGACACCAGGTCGTTGACGAAGACCTTTTGCTACAAGTCTAGCTTTGAAAGTCTCAACTTTTTCATCTATACCAAATTATCTTTCTCAAAGATCCTTTTTCTCCCGATGGGTTTTACCCCTTCAGGAGCAACATCCAAAGTCAATACTTTGTTAGTGTACATATATTCCATCTCAGATCGCATAGCATCTAGCCATTTCACATAGTTTCCACTTGTGATGGCCTGCTCGAAACTAGTTGGGTCATCATCTCCATGATGTAATCTTTGATCCCACCGTCTATGAGAAAACCGTAGTATCTCTCAGGTGGATGAGGAACCCTACTAGATCTGCGAAGTGGCTGCAGTTCTTCTGGGACTATTGAATCCTCCGGTTCCACCAAATCGTCAGTTATCATTTGTATTACTGGAACTTCTTCCAGTTCTACCTCTTTGCCAATAATTTCTTCCACAAGAAATTCCTTTTCTAAAAAGGTAGCATGTCGAGAAACAAAACACTTTTTGTTCCTCGGTGTGGTAGAAGATATACCCTCGCGAATGTTTGGGATATCCTATAAACTTGCACAGAACTGACCTTACCTCAAGCTTATCCGGATTTTGCTTTTCAACATAGGCCGGACAACCCCATATACGAGATGGACTCTTCCCATTCCATATCTCATATGGAGTGGTAGGCAACAGATTTGGTCGGAACTCTATTCAATAGGCATGCAACTATCTCAAGTGCATATCCCCAAAAGGAAATAGGTAACTCGACATTACTCATCATAGAGAGCAAAATATCTCATAGGGTGCGATTCCTCCACCCCGATATACCGTTGTGCAGTGGTGTATACGGAGGAGTAAACTGAGAGAGAATCTCATTATCTTTTAAATAATCCCGGAATTCCGTGCTCATGTATTCTCTTCCCTGATCATATCGAAGGACTTGAATACTTTTACCCATCTGGTTCTCAACTTCGTACTTATATTCTTTGAAATTCTCAAAAGATTCAGATTTGTGTTCAAAAAGAACACATGTCCGTATCGTGAGAGAACATCGGTGAATGTAATAGAGTACACGGAACCATCCCTGGCATGTGTAGACATAGGACCACATACATCATCATGTATCTGTCTAAGAGTTCAGTAGCTCTTTCTCCGTTTACTGGGAGATTGTCACCTAGCCTTTGAGACACGACTGACGAGTTTCATAAGATGTAAATTCGAATGGATTCAAATATGCATTCTTATGGAACTTTAGTTAGTCTTTTCTCATCGACATGACCTATTCTACATTGCCTCAAGAAGACTTCATTTATTTCTGAACCGTTCCTCTTATGTGTGTTCTGTACGTTTAGAACTGTAGTTTGATTCAGAATGTGTACACTGTTATACAACATACCTTACCCAGTCAACACTTGATATGGGAAAATATTCATAATATTATTGGTACGAAATAACAGTCACCCAGAATCATTGTATTACCAGTTGGTAACACTAGGTGATATTTGCCAACTGCTTTGGCTGAAACAATTGCATCATTCTCTACTACTTAGAAACATATCACCCTATTCCAGTTCTCTACCTATCTGTAGCCCATGTAACAAATTACATACGTGGGATCCTGATTCGGTATCTATTACCCAGGACGCAGAGGAAACTGAGAAACGGTTCTTGGTTATGAACACACCCGAAGACAAATGCATCAACATGCTTATTCTTCGATTGGGTGGCATGGGAATCCGGATATTCCCCTATTCCTTGCTCAGACTTATGACAATCATAAGGTAGAGTGGAACTAAGCCCAGTATAATAAGTAGGTTTGGTCAAAACATCCATATTATTATCTTGATTAAGGCATTTCACTGGTCGCTACCAGGAGAGAGAGAAGGATAATCACTTTGTGTGAGCACTTTGTAAGATTAGATTGGTTTTTATCTAATCGGGATGGCTCCCACTGTTTTTATCAAATATTCCTTCAAACTCTAAAAGGTAAGATTAGCCGGGATTAATTACACCTTACAGGTTCGCCAATCGTTCGGCCAGGCAGGTATCGGTACTCCGAGGGACGTTCCCTGTGCTTTCGCACGGACCTAATTAAAATAAACCTCGTTTCCCTAGAGGCATAACCCCGTTGACACCTACTAGATTAGCTAATTGTAAAGTTCAAAACTCTCCCAGGAGTAACTCTTACTCGCAGTGGGTATCGGGATCCAACTATCATATAGAAGGTATGCAATCTCATTGCAAATTTCAACACTTGAAATTCCCGATAATGGTTTTTACCCTTAGCTTCCTATGACCTTGACGGAGGTCAACAAACCATAGACCGCTAGTCAAGTTCAACCCATTCATTTATTGATTGAATTAAACCCACCCGCACGACCCTTGACGGAGGTCAACAAGGCCGTACGACTACCCTAATCCAATCGCATCATATGCGGCAGATAAGGACTAATCAGCTACCGCACACTACGCCTTGACGGAGGTCAACAAACACAGCATGAATACTAAATAGTATTTATCTGAAATAACGGAGGGCTACGCAGGTTTTTAAGAAAACCATGAGCGTAATGAACTTGATATCGTTGTGGAATCTAGTGATTTGAAAAGGAGTGTTTTTTGAAGCTTTTCTAGCTTCGCTAAAGAGGTCACTCCTGGTGAAGGGATCTTGGCTCTTTCCTCATCGAATATGGTGCAGGATATTCAGTAAAACCACTATGCAAAGCAAGAACTAGAGAAGCTTCCAAAAACAAACCTGAGTGAGTTGTAGCATTTGCTAGTTTTGCTAAAGAGGTCACTCCCTGTGAAGGAATCTCGGCTCTTTCCTCATCGAATGAGGTGCTGGATATTCATCAAGGAATACCACTATGCAAAGCAAAAACTAGAGCTACCCTTTTTGAAAATTTGATTCTATAATATCTTTAGGTTTCTTTCTTTTCATTAATCTCATTAATGAAGTCCCATCATTTAATGTTTTCTAAACATTACAGAAAAGTGAAATGAAAATAGAACGTACGCTTATGCCATCCTCATTCGCTACTGGGCCCCGTCATGCACCGTTAGGTTACTTAACTACCGGCAGAGCGGGGGCTGGACTAGCGCGGGTGCAAAATATAAGCAACGTTTATTATATATCATATATATAATATAACATTCGTCTCACGCAGTTATATGATCATATCACAGAACCAAGCAGCAGAAGCAACATATGAAATATTGGATATACTAGGATGTCCGTATTTTAAATTTAGCCAGTAATGTAAAACATGGATTCCACGGTCGTGATGAATAGCCAAACCCACATCCCATAGACCCCTACAAGAGAGGCAAGTAACCCTACCAATTCTAGAGTTAGGAGACCCGGTCTCAACTCCTTGAGATGGTCTCCCACTGGACTCTAGAACCTGGTTACTTATGCTCCCTACATTGGGTCTATCCTAATGCGGAAAAGTAAATAATATACATCAGTGGTGACATCATCCTCAACCCGGATGTGCCCCAATAAAAGAATATTAGATACAAATTTTACATGAATGAAAATTGAAAAACTCCCATCTCACATAAAACCCCCGGCTATTCAATCATGACGATCCAATAAAATATATCAGCGGCATATAATATCACATACCATCAACGTAAGTAAATATGCGTATCCCGAAAACTCTTTGACATATAGCAACGAGATCGGGATACCCCACATATTACACTTACGGTCGCAGAAAAGGAATGTAAAACTACAATAATTAGAATCTGCAAATCCTTAGACATCATAAACCCGGAATATCTCATATTCCTAATTTCATGCCAAACAAGATAAATCTTGTATTGTAGTCTCAAATTGAAAACACTTTTGAATTACCTAGTCGGGGATTCAACAAGATTCTCGAATACCTTATCGAATACTTGTTGGAAACTTTAGTAGATGGCCGCACTCCCGATGCCGTCGACGAAGTGCACTAAGGCGGAAGACCGTGGCCGCAAGCACCCGAGTGGATGCTTTTGGCAGCGGGATTCTCCTATAGTCACTTGGTCGGGGCAATGGGGCGTGGCTACCTAGCAAAGTTATTTGGCGAGTATTCGCATACAATACGCGATTGCAACAGGGTTTTAATCCAAATCAAGACTCCATGGCAATCGATTATCCGAGACTAAAACACTAGATTTACAAACAAACTAGTTTTCATAAAACTAATTTATTGTGGATCCTAACTACTGCATCCATATCAAACTTAAACCCGAAACGATGTAACAATTATGACTACGAAACACTTCGTATTAGCCTCAATAGAACTGTTAACATCATATGAAAACTAGGCTAATCAAACAATACCTGAAACCCCAAAATCAAGCCCACAGAACACCAAAAAATTTCGAGCCAAAAATGAGACCCAAAAATCGGTGAGGCCGGGATTTAAGAAGTTTTCGCCGGGTCAACTTTGATGTTTTGGCCTCGAATTTCTCCAGTGTTCTAGTTGTATCACATACAACATTCTGCAGTTGTTTAAATAATTTTTTCAGATCATTTGAAAATCGACAGAAACTTGTTTTTGGGTTCGGGTGTTTCGGAGTTTTTCGGTTTCGTGATCCTAATTACATCGTATAATCTTCTAGCTTAGGCTCTTTCTCTGATACCATGAAAGTGTACGCTAGCACCCCACTGGGTTTTACAAGCATCTAGCATGCCATTTTAAAAAAATTTCGGGGTGCTAATGTACACTAAACAAGATCTTTAGCTAGTTGATTAGGGTTTAATGTTTGATATCAAATAAACTATAAGAAGTGAAGATGGTTATACCCTCGTAGATTGAGTCCTGCACTTCACATGCTCCGTATAATAGTCCCGCGACTCTACTAGGCTCCACTTGAGGTTTTGAACGAGCTTCCTCCGATGACCTTCATGCCGAAGGTGATCAACGCAAAATCCCTCCAACTCAAGCTATCTCTACACTAAACTCTTTAGCGTAGGAAACACGCTACACTCGATCGCTAGTCAAGTGTTGGATGGTGAAGTAAGGGATTTGATTTTTCTCACATGTTTGTGTTCAAGCTTCATGGTTCACATAACATGTGAGGGTTGAAGCTTGAACCATGATATTAAGGAAGAATAAGAAGCTAGAGAGCATGAGAGCAAAAAGGGAGCAACTCAAGAAAAATGGCTAAGTGGTTTTTCAAAATGAATCAAGTGTAAGTCCACGTTGCTCACCCTGGTTCTTACGGGGAGGCGGAAACGGTAAAAACGATTTTTTGACACAAGGCAACATGGACTAAAAAGAGGATCTTTGCTAAACAAAAACCTAGCAAACTACATGAGGTTCTATCTACTATGTCATAGAGATTATACCTCACGCAACCGGTCCTTCAGGTCTTCTTTCCGCTGTCCTGCTCGTCCATCCAAGCTCCGAGGATCGATCCGGATCTTGGTCACCTCCGCGGCCTCCTAGAGTCGAAGACGATCCACCCAAGAGTTTATGTTCCGAGCTCCACCTCAAGCCGAGGTAACTAGGGCAACAAGGTTGCTAAGCTTGATGTCCTAGGTTGTGTAGAAGAAGTAGATGGATGTGTTTGTCAATTTGGATCCTTATTTTCTCAACACATGAGATCAAAGGAGAAATCAAGAGGAGGAAGATGAAGGAGCAACCATGGAGCTTCTCATTTCAAGAGAGAGAATGAGAAAAGAATTATGAACTAAAGAAAATGAACCATGGAATAATAATACATAAACATCATCATTACTAATCTTTTCATGATAAAGTAGATGGCTACCTTGACCTGACCATTTTCATCACAAAAATAAAATCAAAACCAAAAGAAGACTCTAGACCTCTCATGAAGATCCTAGTCAACTTTGGTCAAACGGTCAACAAAGTCAAGTATGGTCAAATGGTCAAAGCAATTGGCTATAACATAATTATCACTAAAAAGATTAGTAAATAATGTCCCCGGCTCATAATGGTTTTGACCGAACAAACTGTCAAAACCCTAATGAGCCCGCCTCATAATGGTTTTGACCGAATCAACTGTCAGAACCTTAATGAGGCACCTCCTTCTTCTTCGCTCCTCACAACTGTGCATACACACCCGCATTCCGTAGAATGCGAATGCACAGAAGACAAAACAAATCCATCCATACAATACTAGGATCCGGCTTAAACTAAAGCCCACTAGTATTGTCTGCCCGATCAGCATACGCGCACCAGTGTACGTAAGTGATCGTAGCCTTGCCGTAAAACCATACGGCCTCTACACCTTTCACTCAGTGCAGGGAAACTCTCTGTGTGTGACTCTAAAAACTCGACACTACGCTGGCAGTGGGTTTAACCACAGACCGCAAGCGGCACTAGCTGTACGTAACAGTCCCCAGGTAGATGTCGATAAGAAGGCCGATGAGGTAAACCCATTCGAACTCTTACTGAGCCTGAATGTGACAATCTCCGTACAGTCCGGTCTGTTCATCTGAGAATATCGCATGGCGGGTCTAGGGGGGTGGTAAACGTCAGTCCCCTAATAGCGGTACAAGTCGTGTCGGAGTGTAGCCCAGAACACCCTGAGATAACACTGGAAACCTACCAGTATATCTCGCTTGCCCTGGCCAGGGACTTTGTGTAATGGCTCTCCTAGACACAGCGCAATATCAACCCCCAATACCGGGAGAGACGAATCCTGTCTAACCGTCACTGCCTCCAAGTGCTTCTGGACTGCACCCAAGTACAACCTGTTTGCACGACTCCTTTGAGCCGTGGTAGGGTAGTAATCAAAGAACAGTGGGAACACACTCGAGGCGATGTAACAGTGTCAAGTCAACGGACTAAGTTGTACTCATGTCACATGGAAACTGATAATTGACGATAGGTATAGTACCAACCAACAGTTCCCGACGATTCCTGTCCAGTGTACTCGTAACCTAACGAGCACCCGCATACTATCTCCAGTACGACGTACTGATGGCTGTGGGATAGACCATCTCCCCTGCTGGGATGAGAAGCGCATACGCTATTCTACTCCGGAGTATCGATGCCCCGTATCGATAATCCTACGACTAGGGACCTGTATAAGGATGTGCTTATAGATTACCCAGCCCCCACAAGTGTGACTGCAATCACAACGCTGGTAATCAAGCAAAGATCCTAAGGGCTCTACTAATATGTATAAGCGATATGCTAAAAGAAACACATGCACATATTAAAGTAGAAACAAACCAAGTAGCATACTACCATTTTGAGCAAGATTGTCTATACAACTGTGAATATCCCAAGCTTCCATCAAGTAATATACAAACTAGTATGATACAGTAATGGCCTCTAGGGCATATACACTAACAATCTCCCACTTGCACTAAGGCCATGTACTGGCGTATCGAAGACCTATCATCTCGATCAGCCGCTCGAACTGAGTTTGGGGTATGGCCTTCGTGAATGGATCTGTAGTGTTATTCTCCGAATTTACTCTCTTTACCTCAATCTCCTGGCGATCTACGATCTCTCTGATCAGGTGGTACCGCCTCAAAATGTGCCTGGACTTCTGATGGGACCTGGGTTCCTTCGCTAAAGCTATAGCGCCGTTGTTGTCACAATACAACGGTATTGGATCAACAATGGTAGGAACCACCTGAAGCTCTGTGAGGAACTTCTTCATCCAGACAGCATCCTTTGCGGCATCGCAAACAGCTATGTACTCCGTTTCCATAGTTGAGTCAACAACGGTCTCCTGCTTGGAGCTCGTCCAGCAAACTGCCCCTCCACTGAGGGTAAAGACATAACCCGACATGGACTTGGAGTCATCCTTGTCACTCTGGAAGCTGGAGTCAGCAAAGGCCTCGATCTGGAGGTCTTTTCCGCCATACACCAAGAACATCTCCTTAGTCCTTCTCAGGTACTTGAGAATGTTCTTTATTGCTATTCAGTGTTTCTCCCCTGGGTCCGATTGATACCGGCTTACAACGCTCAATGCGTATGCTACATCTGGTCTGGTACACAACATCGCATACATTATAGAGCCTACCACATATGCATAGGGTATAGATGACATGCGAGCCCTTTCCAAATCAGTCTTGGGAGACATCTCTTTAGAGAGGGTGATTCCGTGACAAGCCGTTAGATTACCGCGCTTTGAATCTTCCATACTGAATCGTTTCAGTATGGTGTCGATGTACCTGGACTGCGAAAGTCCCAACATCCTCTTAGATCTATCACGATAGATCTGGATCCCCAGAATGTAGTTGGCATCGCCCAGGTCCTTCATGGAGAACCTCTGTGACAAGAATCCTTTGACTGACTGTAGCATAGGAATATCATTTCCTATTAGGAGAATGTCATCCACGTACAAGACGAGGAATACCACAGTTCTCCCTACAATCTTACTGTAAATGCATGGTTCATCTGGGTTTTAGATAAAGTCGAATTCTTGGACAGTATCATCAAAGCAGATGTTCCAACTCCGCGATGCCTGCTTCAGTCCGTAGATGGACTTGAGCAACCTGCACACTTTACCGTTGCTCCCACTCTGAATGAATCCCTCCAGCTGATCCATATAGACGCACTCTTCCAAATTTCCATTTAGGAAAGCCGTCATTACGTCCATCTGCCAGATCTCATAATCGTGGAAGGCAACAATGGCAAGAAGGATCCGAATGGATTTGAGCATAGCCACTGGAGAAAAGGTCTCGTCATAGTCCAAACCAGGTCTTTGACAAAAACCCTTTGCAACAAGTCTAGCTTTATAGGTTTCAACCTGCCCATCTACACCAATCTTCTTTCTGAAGATCCATTTGCAACCTACGGGTTTTACCCCTTCTGGAACAAAGTCCAAAGACCAAACTTTGTTGGTGTACATGGACTCCATCTCGGTCCGCATTGCATCCAGCCATTTTACTGAGTCACCGCTCTAAATGGCTTGCTGGAAGCTAGTAGGCTCATTATAATCAATAGTGCAATCCTCTCTATCCCCGTCTATGAGAAAACCGTAGTATCTCTCGGGCGGATGAGACTGCCTACTACTCCTGCAGAGTGGCGTTGGGATGTCTCGTTCTCCTGAAACTTCTGGTTCTTCCAAGCTTTCAGTAATAGCTTGTGGTTCTGGAATTTCTTCCAGTTCTATTGCGCTCCCACTTATCTGACTTTCTAAAAATTCAGTTTCTAAGAAGTGGGCATGCTGAGAAACAAAAACCTTTTGTTCCTCTGCAGAATAGAAAAGATACCCCCTGGAGTTCTTGGGGTATCCCACAAACTTACACAGTACTGAGCGTGCCTCGAGCTTGTCCGCATGCTGCTTCTTTACAAAAGCTGGACATCCCCATGTCTTAAGATACTTAAGACAGGGTTTCTTCCCACTCCACATCTGATATGGGATGGTAGGCACAGTCTTGGTTGGAGCCTTGTTCAAAAGATATGCAGTTGTTTCTAGTGCATAACCCCAGAAAGATCGCGATAACTCAACCTTACTCATCATGGAACGAACTATATCCAATAGGGTTCGATTCCTCCTTTCAGATACACCGTTGTGTTGTGGTGTGTATGGAGGAGTAAGCTGAGAGAGAATTCCATTCTCTTTTAAGTAGTCCAGAAACTCGGCACTCAAGTATTCACCACCTCGATCAGATCTCAGTGTCTTTATACTCTTGCCTGTTTGTTTTTCAACTTCATTCTTGTATTCCCAAAATTTCTCAATGGCCTCGGATTTTTTCTTGATCAGGAAGACATGTCCATACCTAGAGAAATCATCTGTGAAAGTAATGAAGTATGAATAACCACTTCGCGAATGTGTAGACATTGGACCACACACGTCACTGTGTATGAGTCCCAAGAGCTCGCTCGCTCTTACTCCGTGTCCAGTGAACGGAGTCTTTGTCATCTTTCCCATGAGACAAGATTCACAAGTGGCATAAGACTGATACTCGAACGGATTCAAGTATCCCTCTTTATGTAACTTTGTTAACCGTGTCTCATTAATGTGACCCAGTCTACAATGCCATAAGAAAGCCTGATTTGTTTCTGGAGACTTTCTTTTAAGTTTGTTCTGGACACTGAAAATCTGAGCTTGATTTAATACGTATATCCCGTTTTCTAATGTACCTGACCCAATCAGAACTTGATTTAGGTGGATGTGGACCACATCACTTACAAAAGTAAAATCATATCCTTCCTTAGAAAGTAAGGATACAGATATGATATTACAAGTCGCACCTGGTACATACAAACAGTTACGTAGAATCAATATCTACCCAGTTGTCAGTCCAAGATAATATTCCCCTACGGATTCAGCGTCCATGCTCATTCTGTTAGCAACCCTGAGAGTCATATCACCTATCCTGATAACCTTACGGTTTCTCAGAGCCTGTAACGAATTACAGATGTGAGATCCTGATCCGGTATCCAATACCCAGGAAGTAGGGTTAACTGACATAAAGTTCTCTATTACAAGCACACCCGAAGCCGAAGCCACAACATGCTTCGAATCCTGGCTACTGGCTTTGCTAGCCCTGCAATCCTTCTGCCAATGTTCATTCCCGTAACAATAGGAACGTCCCTCCTTTATTACTTCCAGCCCTGAAACTTTTGCCCTTCCCTTTCCTTCTACTTCCCTGGTTTCCTTCAGGGTATAAGTAGAGGGCAGAGACTGTAGAATCAAGTCAGTATTTGACCCGTTCTTCAACGTGGTCTTCAGGTCCGTGAGCTCAAAATAGCTGGTCTCTGTAAGGACGTTTCTCATTACAGATGACCCGATAGCCAACCTCGCTTGAAGCAATTCGTTCGAGTTCTCATATCTTGCGACACGAGATTGCTCTCCATATAAATCTTTTTTATGGAGGAAGATAGAAACTAAGTCCATCTTCTCGTGCTGCCTCTGGTATGCACCATCAACTGAGGCCAATATGAGGCACTTGGCATTCGCACAGTCTTTTTCCGATGTCTTACGGATATCAATATCCGTGACAGGGGAAACTGGTCCTGAGACGGCAGGGGTTTGATTAGTTAAGAGGTGTCCCAGCTTATCATGGGCAATGGACATCTGGACAGATCTTCGCCAATCATAACAGTCAGATTCAGTAATTTTATTATCTAGATGTAAGCTATGTGTGGTCACTGGGTCGCTGCAATTAAGAGAGAGAGAAGAAAACACTCAGCATGATTCTCTTGCAAGTTTAGATTGGTAATTAATTTATCTAAACAGGATGGCTCCCACTGTTTCTCGAATCCTTCATCAAACCATAAAAGAAGAATTAGTCGGGATCAATCTCACCGTACAACACTTGCTTAACCGTTCAGCCAGGCTGGTGTCGGTACTTCGAGAGAGGTTTTCCAACGCTTTCGCGAAGTTCCTTAATTAAGTATCCTCTTTTCCCTGTGGGCGTAGCCCCGCTGTTCATACCAGAATAGTGCATTTAATATCGCCCATTCTTACGCTCGTTTGTTTATAGGTAGGTGCTTTTAATCCGTGTTTACTACATATTTACAGGCTACAGGTTCCTAGTCCAAAATAACGCAATTGATACAAAATCTCCACTGTTACGCCAAAATACAGAACATCTATTGACAGCAGATAAAAGCCGGGTTCCGGTCATCCGTATCCGTCCAGTGCCGCGTACCAGTTCTAGAGACAAAACATATGACAGTGGTCATTCGTGTCTCGGACAAGCACAGAGCACGAGGGGGGCAGCACAAGAATCAATGGGTGCGCGGAGCTCGAGGGAGAAAAGGTCAAAAGTATTATTTTTGATGCCATTTTGGACCGTTGCAGATCTGAAACAATTGTGGAAGAAATTTGCAATTTGGTAAATGTAGAACAATATAAGATGGCAACACAAGAAAACCCAAAAAATTCGAGACCACAATTCCATAAAAGAGCGACGGAACCATCGCCAAATGTGGGTTCCCGCGGCGGATCCGCCGCGGTTGTGTCATCATCTGACCAAATTTTGGGGGTAGCTTTGTCATTTCATTTGGGACCAGAATGTTGCCCTAGGGTTTCAGCACGCAGCTTATAAATAGCCCAGTTTTGTGCAAGACAAATGTCTTCTTCTCCCATCTCTTTTAGTGTAGTTTAGTTTAGCTTCTTCTTCTTCATGTCTTCCTCCATTAAAATGTAGTGAGAGTATTGTGTAAGTCCATGCTACCTCTCCCGGTACTTTCGGGCATGCGGAATTTGGTGAAAAACAATTTTTCTAGAGGTGGTAACATGGACTCAAAACCGGATCTTTGTTAAACATCTAACTAACAACCTAACTAGGAGTTGTTAACTACTCGGTTAGGGGGTTATACCTTTCTTTCTTGAACTCCTTCGTCTTCAAGCCTCGATGGTTGTCCGGATCGGCTTCACTCTGTCGTCTCCTTGCGCCGAAGATAGATCCACCTCGAAAGCTTCTACCTTTGGCTTCTTCTTCGATCTTTGAAGAAACTAGTTCACTTGGTTTGCTAAACCTTGTGAACTAGAGTAAGTAGAGAAGAGTGTGTTGGGATTTTCTCTATGGTTCTTGGTTCTCAACACATGAGACAAGTGAACCATAGACTAAGAGACAGAGAGCAAGAGGAAGGAGATGGGAGCTCAAGAACAAGAGAGAGAATGAGAATGATAGAATGAGAAAGACTTTTCTCTCTTGGCTCTCATAATCCAAAGCCATCATCACAAAAATAGTAATCAAGTATTGTGTAGATGGTTTAAGCTACAATAGCCATATCATTTCATGCACTCATTTCTCACAAGAGAAACAAGCAAGTAAAAAGTCTTTGCCATGAAATGATAGCCATTGTCATCATGATGGTCAACTAGTCAAACCTAGTCAACCGGTCAACAAAGTCAACAAGTCAACAAAGTCAACCCCTCAACAACCATGTCACCATAATACTTAATTAATATTATTGTTAATCATATATCATATTCTCATTAGGGTTGAGCAAAAAGTCAATAGTCAACGGTCAACAGTCAACAACCCTAATGAGAATCCTCTGCCCCTGTCTCTCCATCAACGGTGCATACACACCCGCATCCGCGTTCCGAGGAACACGAATACATACTGGATAAAACCAATCCCAAAACGTACACTAGGATCTGGCTTAAACCAAAGCCCGCTAGTATTAACTGTCCGGACACTGTACGTGCACAAGTGCACGGATGTGACCGAACCCTGTCGCAAAACCATGCGACCTGTCGCAAAACCATGCGACCTCTACTCTTTTGCCTAAAGGCGAATAGCTTTCTGTGTGGGACTCTAAAGACTCGACACTACGCTGGCAGTGGGTTTAACCACAGATCGCAAGCGGCACTAGCTGTGCGTAACGGTCCCCAGGTAGAAGCCGACAAGAAGACTGACGAGGTGAAACCCATCTGAACTCCTACTGAGCCTGAATGTGACAATCTCCATACAGTCCGGTCTGTTCGTCTGATACATCGCATGGCGGGCCTAGGGGGCGGTAAACGTCAGTCCCCTAATAGCTGTACAAGTCGTGTTGGAGTGAAGCCCAAAACACCCTGAGATAACACTGGAAGCCTACCAGTATATCTCGATTGCCCTGGACAGGGACTACTCGTGTAATGGCTCTCCTAGACACAGCGCGATGTCAACCCCCAATACCGGGAGAGACGAATCCTGTCTAACCGTCACTGCCTCCAAGTGCTTCGGGACTGCACCCAACTACCACCTGTTTGCACGACTCCTTTGAGCCGTGGTCGGGTAGTAATCAAAGTACAGTGGGAACACACTCGAGGCGAAGTGACAGTGTCAAGTCAGCGGACTAAGCTGTACTCATGTCACCTGGGAAATGATAACTGACGATAGGTATAATACCAACCGGTCAGTTCTCGACGAGTCCTGTCCAGTATACTCGTAACCTAACGAGCACCCGCATACTATCTCCAGTACGACGTACTGATGGCTGTGGGACAGACCATCTCCCACTCTGGGATGAGAAGCGCATGCGCTAGTCTACTCCGGAGTATCGATGCCCTGTCTCGATAGTCCTGCGACTAGGGACCTGCATAAGGATGTGCTTATAGATTACCCAGCCCCCACTAGTGTGACTGCCATCACAACGCTGGTAATCAAGCAAAGATCCTAAGGGCTCCACTAATGCGTATAGGTGATATACTAAAATAAACACATGTACACATTGAAGTAGAAACAAACCAAGTAGCATACTACTATTTTGAGCAAGATTGTTTATACAAGGTGAATATCCCAAGCTTCCATTAAGTAATATACAAACTAGTATGATACAGTAATGGCCTCTAGGGCATATACACTAACAATCTCCCACTTGCACTAAGGCCATGTACTGGCGGATCGAAGACCTATCATCTCGATCAGCCGCTCGAACTGAGTCTGGGGCAAGGCCTTGGTGAATGGATCTGCAGTGTTATCTTCTGAAGCGACCCTCCGAACCTCGATCTCCTGGCGATCCACGATCTCCCTGATCAGGTGATACCGCCTCAAGATGTGTCTGGATCTCTAATGGGACCTGGGTTCCTTCGCTAACGCTATAGCCCCGTTGTTGTCACAATACAGAGGTATTGGATCAACAATGGACGGAACCACCTGAAGTTCTTTCAAGAACTTCCTCATCCAGACAACTTCTTTTGCGGCATCAGATGCAGCGATGTATTCCGCTTCCATCGTCGAGTCTGCAACGGTTTCCTGTTTGGAACTCTTCCAACACACCGCCCCTCCATTGAGGGTAAAGACAAAACCCGACATGGACTTGGAATCATCCTTGTCACTCTGGAAGCTGGAGTCAGGAAAGGCCTCGATCTGGAGGTCTTTTCCGCCATACACCAAGAACATCTCCTTAGTCCTTCTCAGGTACTTGAGAATGTTCTTTACCGCTATCCAGTGTTTCTCCCCTGGGTTTGACTGATATCGGCTTACTACACTCAGTGCATAAGCTACATCCGGTCTGGTACACAACATCGCATACATTATAGAGCTACCGCAGAAGCGTAGGGTATAATAGACATGCGATCCCTCTCCAAATCAGTCTTGGGAGACATCTCTTTGGAGAGGGTGATCCCGTGACAAGCCGGTAGGTTACCGCGCTTGGAATCTTCCATACTGAATCTGTTCAGTATGGTGTCGATGTACCAGGACTGTGAAAGTCCTAATATCCTCTTGGATCTATCACGATGGATCCGGATCCCCAGGATGTATGAGGCATCACCCAGGTCTTTCATGGAGAACCTGTGTGACAAGAACCCCTTGACAGATTGTAGCATAGGAATGTCATTTCCTATCAAGAGAATGTCATCCACGTATAAAACGAGGAATACTACAGTTCTCGCTACAAATCTACTATAGATGCATGGTTCATCTGGATTTTTGATAAAGCCAAATTCCTTGACCGTCTCATCAAAACAGATGTTCCAACTCCGCGATGCCTGCTTTAGTCCGTAAATGGACTTACGCAACTTGCACACCTTTCCGCTGCTCCCACTCTGAATGAAACCCTCTGGCTGGTCCATATAAACACACTCCTCTAAATTTCCATTTAGAAAAGCAGTCTTTACGTCCATCTGCCAAATCTCATAATCGTGGAAGGCAGCAATGGCAAGAAGGATCCGAATGGATTTCAGCATAGCCACTGGAGAAAAGGTCTCGTCATAGTCCAAACCAGGTCTTTGACGAAAACCCTTTGCTACCAGTCTAGCTTTATAGGTCTCAACCTGTCCATCTACACCAATCTTCCTTTTGAAGATCCACTTGCATCCTACGGGTTTTACCCCGTCTGGAGCAATGTCCAACGTCCATACTTTGTTGGTGTACATGGACTCCATTTCGATCCGCATTGCATCCAGCCATTTTACCGAGTCGACGCTCTGAACGGCTTGCTGGAAGCTAGTAGGCTCATCATAATCTATGATGCAATCCTCTCTATCCCCGTCTATGAGAAAACCGTAGTATCTCTCGGGCGGACGAAACTGCCTACTACTCCTGCGGAGCGGCGTAGGAATGTCCTGTTCTTTTGAACCCTCTGGTTCCACTAAGCTTTCAGTAATAGTTTGTGGTTCTGGAATTTCTTCCAGTTCTACTGCGCTCCCACTAATTTCCTTTTCTATGAACTGGTGTTCTAGAAAGTGGGCATGACGAGAAACAAAAACCTTTTGTTCCTCTTCGCAGTAGAAGAAATATCCCTTGGAGTTCTTTGGATATCCCACGAACTTGCACTGTACTGAGCGTGCCTCGTGCTTGTCCGCATGCTGCTTTTTGACAAAATATGGACTTCCCCATGTCTTAATGTGATTAACATAGGGTCTCTTCCCACACCACATCTCATATGGTGTAGTAGGCACAGTCTTAGTTGGAACTCGGTTCAAAAGGTATGCAGCTGATTCTAGTGCATACCCCCAGAATGATCGCGGTAACTCAGCGTTACTCATCATGGACCGTACCATATCCAATAGGGTTCGGTTCCGTCTCTCCGATACACCGTTATGTTGCGGAGTGTATGGAGGAGTAAGCTGAGAGAGAATTCCGTTCTCTTTTAAATAGTTCAGGAACTCGGCACTCAAGTATTCTCCACCTCGATCCGATCTTAGAATCTTAATACTTTTGCCGGTTTGTTTTTCTACTTCATTCTTATATTCCTGGAATTTTCCAAAGGCTTCGGACTTATGTTTCATTAAGAAGACATAACCGTACCTTGAAAAGTCATCCGTAAGAGTAATGAAGTAAGAATAACCGCTTCGTGCATGTGTAGACATTGGACCGCACACGTCGCTGTGTACAAGTCCCAAGAGCTCGCTCGCTCTTACTCCGTGTCCAGTGAACGGAGTCTTTGTCATCTTTCCTTTGAGACAGGATTGACAAGTGGCATACGATTGATATTCGAACGGATTCAAATATCCTTCTGTATGTAACTTCGTCAACCTTCTCTCATTGATGTGACCTAGTCTACAATGCCATAAGAAAGTCTGATTTATTTCCGGAGATTTTCTTTTGTGTGTATTCTGGACATTGAAAATCTGTGGTTGGTTTAATACGTATATACCATTGCTCAATGTACCTGACCCAATCAAAACTTGATTAAGGTGAATGTTTACAACATTACTTACAAACGCAAATTCATAACCTTCTTTCGAAACCAAAGATACAGAAATGATATTACAAGTTACGTTGGGTATAAAAAAGCAATTACGTAAAACCAAAACATGTCCATCTGACATTCCCAGGTGATAGTCCCCCACGGCCTTAGCATCCATGCTAGCTCCGTTTGCAACTTTGAGGGTCATGTCACCTGCCTTCAAAACCCTACGGTTTCTCAACGCCTGCAAAGAATTACAGATATGAGATCCTGATCCGGTATCCAATACCCAGGAAGTAGAGTTTATTGAAAGACAGTTTTCAATAACATACACACCTGAAGCTGAAGCCACAACCTGCTTCAATTCCTGTGTCCTGGCTTTCCAAGCCCTGCAATCATTCTTCCAGTGTCATTTCTTATGACAATAGAAGCATTCTTCTTTATCCACAAGCTGCCTCGCTTTCTTTGTTTCCTTTGCCTTTCCCTTCGTATCCACTTTACTAACACCGCCCCTTGTTTTGGCGGGGGCTTTCTTCTTCTTTCCTTTGGCTTTCGCCTTGGACCTAGAAGAGGAAGATCCTCCTACAAACAAAGTGGATGTTTCCCTACCTTTCTGTAGGGTGCCCTCTGCACTCCTCAGCATGTTGAGGAGTTCTGAAAGTTCAACTTCTTTTTCTTGTAAGTTGAAGTTCAGGATAAACTGGGCGTAAGTGGAAGGAAGGGACTGGAGAATCAAGTCCGTATAGAGCTCGTTCTATAACGTAGTCCCAAGTTCCGCGAGCTCCTCAATGAAGCCAATCATATTAAGCACGTGTTCCGCTACCGATGATCCGATGGCCAACCTTGCCGAAAATAATTTCTTCGACACTTCGTATCTTGCGATACGAGACTGCTCTCCATACAGTTCTTTTGTATGGAGAAATATGGATTCAAGGTCCATATTCTCGTGCCTCCTCTGATGTTCATTGTCCATAGAGGCAAGTACGAGGCACTTGGCCTTCGCGCTATCAATCTCCCAAGTCTTACGGATTTCCTTATCCGCGACGCTGGAGGTGGGACTTGGGACAGGGGGAGCTTTGGTGGTAAGAAGATACCCCAGCTTGTCGTAAGTGATTGCCATTTTTACATTCCTGAGCCAATCTTTGTAGTTTGGCCCTGTCAGTATGTTTTTATCTAGAAGTAACTTAAGTCCAGTCATGTCGATAGGTCGCTGCAATTAGGAGAGAGAAGAAGAAACACTCAGCATGATGCTCTTGCAAGTTTAGAGTGGTTTTTAGTTTGTCTAAACAGGATGGCTCCCACTGTTTCTCGAATCCCTCCTTAAAACCAAAAAGGAAGAATTAGTCAGGATCAATCTCACCGTACAATACTTGCTTAACCGTTCGGCCAGACTGGTGTCGGTACTTCGAGGGAGGTTTTCCAACGCTTTCGCGAAGTTCCTTAATTTAAGAACCTCTTTTCCCTGGGGGCGTAGCCCCGCTAACACCTTTCTAGACACCTACTTGGTTTATAGCATTGATCGTTAAGTGAGAAATTTCCTGAGGAGTAGCATATACTCACAGTAGGATCGGGATCCAAATATCATCGCGTGACGAAACTGAAGGAATCCTACCAGAATCATCACACTCCAAATGGTATGCAACACTAGCAAGTTTCAGTTCTTTTGAAACTCCCGATGTGGATTTTTGCCCCATTCTCTTATGACCTTGACTTTGGCCAAAATATCATAAGTCACATGTCAAGTTCTACCCGTCATTCTCCAGGTTAATTTGGATCCACCCGTACCTACCCTTGACTTTGGCCAAAATGGCAGTACGACTGTCCCAAACCAACGCATCTATCTATGCTACACATAAATACCCAATAGCTACCAATCACTATGCCTTGACTTTGGCCAACATACATAGCTTGAATACTATTGACTATTTATGTGAAACGACGGAGGGCTACGAATGGTTTTGGCGAAACCGTGAACGTAGAGAACTTGATATAGTTGATGGAACGAGATAGCTTTTAAAAGGAGTGGCTCAAACTCCGCATTTAAAAGTTAGTTTTGAAAATAACCGAGTGGTTTTTCGAAAGTGTTCCAACGACTTTTACTTGGTTTATTTTCTTGCATTAGTTCTTTTAATGCGTGATATTCTTGCATTAGTTCTTTTAATGCGTCCCATCATTTAATCATACCATTGCAGAAAACAACCAAAATATGACGTACTCTTATGCCATTCGCATTCGCCACGGGGCCCCGTCATTACTCGTTAGGTTACTTAACTAACGACAGAGCGGGGGCTGGGCTAGCGCGGCTGTAAAACATAAGCAACGCCTAAATAATATCATATATAGATATATTGCAATGATAGACATTTCAGATCACAGATGAAAACATTGGATATACTAGGAACCTGCAATTCGTACGAGCCTGTAACGAAAAGCAGATTACACGGTCGCGGTGAATAGCCAAAACCCCACCCAAGACCCCTACGGGTGCGGCAAACTACCCGCCAAGTACCCGAAGCGAAGCAACCTCCCTCAACCCCGTGAGTAGGCCACTCGGCACTTCGGCATACCCGGTAGTTTGTGCACCCCCTCCATGGGTCTAACCTAGGAGCAAAAACAGTAAAAAGAAATTATGCAATGACGGCTACAACCCCGACCCGGTTGTGCGGCCATACAAATAATTATTACATCAATTTACAAATTTACATGAATTGAAAGAAAAGAAAACTCTCGTCTCACAACCCCCGGCTATTCACCCGCGACAATCCAATGAATTCATATACACAAACCAATGACATTACAGATCACAGATTTGTATAACCCCCACTAATCGACATATAACGATTAGCAGACGTTCAATACAAATATCACATCACAGAAAAACCCGTCAGCTTAAGTCTTTTAGAAGTTCGATAAAAAATACGGATTTATAGGCCCCAAACACAAAATTTTCGTTCTGGAAAATCTGGGCAGAAAATACATATTCCAAAAATCCCAAAACAACCCCAGAAATACACTGCACCAAAGTTGGACCTCGGCCGAGTCAACTCGGCCGCGGAACCGCGGCGGGAGCGTGCTCCCGCCGTGTTTCCGCGGCTCTTTGAACGGTTCGTGGGACCAAATTTGGTGGTTATTCAAACAAAAGCCTGAGCCGATTTTTAAGATGAAAATTATTAACTTTTGAACAGAATAAAAATCGGCAGAAACTTGACAACTCGGGTTCGTTTTATGACTTTTTCTTTGATCGATCTTCTAGTTACTTTGCTAACATGTTAGATAGAGTTTAACTAGGCTCTGATACCACTGTAAGTCCATGCTACCTCTCCCGGTACTTTCGGGCATGCGGAATTTGGTGAAAAACAATTTTTCTAGAGGTGGTAACATGGACTCAAAACCGGATCTTTGTTAAACATCTAACTAACAACCTAACTAGGAGTTGTTAACTACTCGGTTAGGGGGTTATACCTTTCTTTCTTGAACTCCTTCGTCTTCAAGCCTCGATGGTTGTCCAGATCGGCTTCACTCCGTCGTCTCCTTGCGCCGAAGATAGATCCACCTCGAAAGCTTCTACCTTTGGCTTCTTCTTCGATCTTTGAAGAAACTAGTTCACTTGGTTTGCTAAACCTTGTGAACTAGAGTGAGTAGAGAAGAGTGTGTTGGGATTTTCTCTATGGTTCTTGGTTCTCAACACATGAGACAAGTGAACCATAGACTAAGAGAGGGAGAGCAAGAGGAAGGAGATGAGAGCTCAAGAACAAGAGAGAGAATGAGAATGATAGAATGAGAAAGACTTTTCTCTCTTGGCTCTCATAATCCAAAGCCATCATCACAAAAATAGTAATCAAGTATTGTGTAAATGGTTTAAGCTACAATAGCCATATCATTTCATGCACTCATTTCTCACAAGAGAAACAAGCAAGTAAAAAGTCTTTGCTATGAAATGATAGCCATTGTCATCATGATGGTCAACTAGTCAAACCTAGTCAACCGGTCAACAAAGTCAACAAGTCAACAAAGTCAACCCCTCAACAACCATGTCACCATAATACTTAATTAATATTATTGTTAATCATATATCATATTCTCATTAGGGTTGAGCAAAAAGTCAATAGTCAACGGTCAACAGTCAACAACCCTAATGAGAATCCTCTGCCCCTGTCTCTCCGTCAACTGTGCATACACACCCGCATCCGCGTTCCGAGGAACACGAATACATACTGGATAAAACCAATCCCAAAACGTACACTAGGATCTGGCTTAAACCAAAGCCCGCTAGTGTTAACTGTCCGGACACTGTACGTGCACAAGTGCACGGATGTGACCGAACCCTGTCGCAAAACCATGCGACCTGTCGCAAAACCATGCGACCTCTACTCTTTTGCCTAAAGGCGAATAGCTTTCTGTGTGGGACTCTAAAGACTCGACACTACGCTGGCAGTGGGTTTAACCACAGACCGCAAGCGGCACTAGCTGTGCGTAACGGTCCCCAGGTAGAAGCCGACAAGAAGACTGACGAGGTGAAACTCATCCGAACTCCTACTGAGCCTGAATGTGACAATCTCCGTACAGTCCGGTCTGTTCGTCTGATACATCGCATGGCGGGCCTTGGGGGCGGTAAACGTCAGTCCCCTAATAGCGGTACAAGTCGTGTAGGAGTGAAGCCCAAAACACCCTGAGATAACACTGGAAGCCTACCAGTATATCTCGATTGCCCTGGCCAGGGACTACTCGTGTAATGGCTCTCCTAGACACAGCGCGATGTCAACCCCTAATACCGGGAGAGACGAATCCTGTCTAACCGTCACTGCCTCCAAGTGCTTCGGGACTGCACCCAACTACCACCTGTTTGCACGACTCCTTTTAGCCATGGTAGGGTAGTAATCAAAGTACAGTGGGAACACACTTGAGGCGAAGTGACAGTGTCAAGTCAGCGGACTAAGCTGTACACATGTCACCTGGGAGCTGATAACTGACGATAGGTATAATACCAACCGGTCAGTTCCCGACGAGTCCTGTCCAGTGTACTCGTAACCTAACGAGCACCCGCATACTATCTCCAGTACGACGTACTGATGGCTGTGGGACAGACCATCTCCCACTCTAGGATGAGAAGCGCATGCGCTAGTCTACTCCGGAGTATCGATGCCCTGTCTCGATAGTCCTGCGACTAGGGACCTGCATAAGGATGTGCTTATAGATTACCCAGCCCCCACTAGTGTGACTGCCATCACAACGCTGGTAATCAAGCAAAGATCCTAAGGGCTCCACTAATGTGTATAGGTGATATACTAAAATAAACACATGTACACATTGAAGTAGAAACAAACCAAGTAGCATACTACTATTTTGAGCAAGATTGCTTATACAAGGTGAATATCCCAAGCTTCCATTAAGTAATATACAAACTAGTATGATACAGTAATGGCCTCTAGGGCATATACACTAACATATTGAGTGGATGATGAAATGAAGATGAGGGTTATTTTTATCTTGTATTTTTTATTTATTGTCTTGTAATTTTATTATCTTGTATTGTAATTTCAATTCTTGTTGTTAATTAGTTGTTGTTATTTCTTTTCTTTTTCTCTTTTCTTTTCTTATTTTATCCATATTTTCAAGCGATGATATTCGACGGAGTTCCTTGCTAAGGTGAGGACCCAAGAGTTAGCTTGCTTCACTTGTAAAACCGTATTTTCCTTTCCTTTCTTCCTTCTTGTTTTGTTTTCTTTTCTTTTATGATGTGTGAGTAATTTCCCTCTTGTTAAGGCTAAGGAAGGTGGTATGAGGGACGGAGAAATCCCTTGTGCTTCTGTTTGCCAAACATCTTGAAACGAACCCCGACCAAACAACCGCAACCCCCTCGCTTAGGCGCTCTATACGTGACATGTAGCCGCGACCTAAGTTGAGATGTCCTTTAAGCGCACTACAACGTGACATGTAGTTGTGATTTAATTGGATACATGGTTGCGGGTGTTTGGCCGAGGGTTGGAAATAAGCGTATTTAGCGGACGGACAAGGGGCACTAGGAATGGATTTAGCGTTGGAAAGCTTGCTTAAACTCCAAATCCCATTCCTATGTCCTCCTAATCCCCGCTACTTTCGATTATCCCAACATCGTCTTAAGGATGGAAAAAGACATGCACAAGACTAATCCTAACTCTACTAACCGACCTTAACCTTAACAAGCTTACTTGAACATAAATACGAACACTTAGGATAGACTTGAACATACATATACACATTCTTTATTGACTCGTCTAAAACTCGAACGGACATACAACCATCTCCCTGCGGATCGACCCGTGCTCAACCGGCTAGCTGCGAAGCGACACCGTCCTGATCGCGGTTATAACTTTAGAACTTTGAACATCCGAGACGGTAACGTATTTTCTTTCTTGTTATTCGGGTTAATATTCTTTTTTTTTTGTGTGTGTGTGTGTGTGTGTATATATATATATAATAAAATCTTTTTGTTTTTGTGTGCAAGTGTGCAGGCTAATCTAGAGCAAGTACAGTAATCAAAAAAGAAAACAGAGAATTTTATTTTGGAGAAGAGACCAAGAGGAGTGCAGGAACCAAATTCGAAGACCCAACTCCATGGTTTGACCGCTGAACCGCGGTCAAAGTAGGGAATTCGCGGCGGTTCCGCGGTTGTATTAAGGCCTCTGTGCCCCAATTTTTTCTGCCCTTTCTCTTTCCTTTTATCTCCTCTGTGAACTCCACTTAACTGTATTTTTTGCAGATTTCTTTGTACAAAATTGCGCCACCGCCAAATAAAATTTTTGTGTTTTAGATTTTGTTTGTTTATACGCTTTGCATATAATAATACGGACTTTAAGGGCCTATAACACCAATTCAGATTGGGTGGGGATTTCATCACCCTTCCTAAGACCCCACAAATCACTAATTGCATACGTATTATTTTGAGCTAATAAAAAATATCTATACCAAACCTATAAGGACTGTCGCGCTCATTTAGGACAAGTGAAGGTTGCGGGGAATCGGTCGTTTATCTAAACTTGACTTTGTGGTGCCTAGGCTAGACAAGTGAGGAGGTAATTTTAAAAGGCCCGTCTCACGGTGATTCGTGAGCGGAACCCTCCTTACCTCACTTGTGCTTACCTGGCCACAATTGGCAGTGAAGAGGCGATTCGAGGGTTATCCTGCAACTTGTCACTTGGAAGTCTAGGAGCGGTCTAGTTGGACTGTGAAGACCCTAGCTCTAGGTGTGTTTATGCATATTGTGATTGTGATTGTGCTTGTATAAATTTTAGTCCCATAATTTCGTATTCTTTCAAACAAACAATTTCAAAACTCCAAAAACAAACTTTTTTTTCTTTTAACAAAAAAATATATATAAAAAAAATCCCCATTCTTTTTCCTTTCCTTCTTCTTCTCTTCATATCATGGGTACTCCACCTAGAAAAACTCTTGCCGAACTTTGGTACCCACAACCAGACATAACTTCCTACGGTTCTTGCTTTGGTCGAATTTCGAATGACCCCTCCATGCCCAAAATTTCACTGAAAGATCGCATAGAAGCGTCTAGGACAAACACTTGCACTCCGCATTCCACTTTGTATCAACCTTTTCAACCTCCCGCACTAGCTTATGTTGATACCCCTTTTGTAAGTCGTCATTTTTCCATCGCTGAACATATTGAACAATCTCGTAGCCGATCTTTCACTCCTTTCACCACTTCAAATTCTTAGGATCAACAATTCCATTCACCTTCGTATCCAAATGTTGATCCTACCCCTGTCCAGCCATTCAATTCCTACCAGTCCTACCCGACTTTTACACCTTCCCTAGACATTGCTTCTGAACCGTCATTTGGGAGTTTCCAGTACCAAAACAACTTTGAATCTTTTACTGAAACCCCTTCACAACCCATGTCTAGTCTGGAACAGTCATTGGAAGACTTTAGGGTAGCGTCGTACCAACAGATAATGGATTTGAATGCATCCATGGCCGCCCTCATGCAACCTACTTACCCGGTAGCTAGTTTCCAACTAGCTCCACATTTTCCAATGTATGATGAGGTGGTAGGACAGGCTGTGAATTTGAGTGGAGAGAGTGAGTCGTACACCCTTCCAAATCAAACCTACCCATCCCAAATTGAATCCCACAACTCCTGTTCTGAAAGTCTATCAAGTATTCCAAACGATTTACCAATTAAAGATAGAAGGATTAGTGAGTTGTTTGACTTTGTAGTGTTTGATTTACCCGATTATGAAGGGTCCCTTTCGAGTGAAACCTATCCCAAACCATTTGACCTCTACACCTCCACACTAGAACCTGAATTGATTGATATCCATGCTGTTGTTGAGGTGTCTGAGAATATAGATTTTCACTTGATTGAGGATATTGAGGGTGGGAATATTTTAGATGATGAACCCGCAGATTTGGCTGAGTTTTTCTCTCCAATTGATCATCCCGAGTCATTAAATGTTTTTCCCGAACCCCATATGCGTCTGGATTTTGAGGATAAATGCATGGATGTGCTGAATTTTGAGGAAAATTTTGAGGATGAACCAGTTTTGCTTGATGAGTTGGATTTTCCAATTCATCCTGTCCCTGTCATTGACTGTGTACACCCTCCTGAACCTTTGCCTGAAACCCTTCCTCAATCACTTCCCTCCATCCTTTCCATCGTTCCGACCTTGCAAGAAACCGTATCATTTTCACTTCCTGTGTCTGGTTTACCAAGTTCGGCGTACCCATGGTTTCTCACGAATCTTGAGGGATTTGACCCAATTTCTCGCCATATTGATAGATTAGTACAATCCATCTTTTCACATCGATCATTACAGATTGTCCTAATTTATTCAATCCATTTCCACCCTCAAGTTCATATTCCACTTCTTTCTCCCTTCCGCCATTCTTCTTCTCATATACCGAGACCGTATCCCGCTTCTTCCTCCATACGGTCTCGCGTATTCTCCATTTCTTACCTCTCCGTATTCTTTCACCAACCAGCACACTATCGCGATAAGATCTTTGAATGGTCGGTGCTCACTTTTGGCCTGTATAAGGCCTTATATAGCTTGATACTGTTCTCTTTTCTCCCCTAATCCTGAATTTCAACGCTTAACAGTGGAAATACTGTTTCACTTAAGTTTGGGGGGAACTTTTTTGTGTATATATTTTCCTTTATTTTATTTTGTATAAAATTTTCTTTTGGAGAGCGCCGACAATTTTGACCCTCTTGGTGTAGCCTGACACTGAGGGCATTGTCAAGTTTAAGTTTGGGGGTGTGCTCGGTAAGCTTTCTTCCTTCGCATTCATTTGTATATTTTGCATTTGCATACCTTATTAAAAACCCATAAAAATCGAAAAAATTTCCAAAAATATAAAAAATTTGTCGTCAAGTAAGCTAATAGGGTAACTTAGATTTTTATTCTGAAAGCTTAGTTGATATATTAGAAATATCTAAATCCTAGGCTTAGGAATTGAAAACCCTAAAAATAACCCTCATTCTGCTTAACCTTGGTAAGTATACGTCCTTACAGTTTTTTTTTGAGAAATAGGTAATCTTGAGTTCAGTTCTTGAGTTAAGTCAAGATGAAAGGAAAGTATTGAAGCTTTACTGGTGGATAAGTCTGAAAAATAGTTTCTATTCTTGAGTTCAAATTCAGAAAGTATATATCCTACAACTGCACTTACACGCACCTTGAAACTTAGGATAGTAGAGGATACCTAGAAATACTCTTTCCTGAAAGCCTAGTATGAAAGAAAAAACGGTATTTAAAGCTAAACACCAAAAGAGCTTATTGAAAAATATATCCGTTCTTGAAAAAGAAATAAGAAAAAGAAAGAAAAAGAAAAATAAATAAAGTCAAGACCTGGAAACTGCTATTTACGCTTTAAGCTCATACATTCAGTAATCGGCCGTTAGTGCCTCAATAGGCATTAATAGTCGCATGAAAGATGTGTGAGCAAATCCGTCCATCCTTAATGAAAAGAAGTAGTATTAGGTATTAGGGCAAGGGTATTATAGCTTGAATTGAATTCTTGAGTGTAGGGGTGCAAATATACACACACGTAGGGGTATACAATCGATGATTGGATAAAATATAGAAATAAAAGATAAAACTCATGTTTTCTATAAAGTTGATAAAAATCCCTGATTTGAGACCACACGCTTTAGAAGGAAAACTCAGGAGATACCAACATCTTTCTAAACTTTTTTGGAACGTATAGGATCCAAGGTTAAATAGATAGGAGCTGTGAAAATAAAGGGTTGGATATTTCTAACTTAGGATGATAGAATTTCTAACGTAGATACTAAACTGTAGGAGTAGAATCGATGTTAACTTATGACACAAGCTTGACGGGATTTTGTGGGTGTAATCCGCTGAAAACCCTCAGGAGACAACACTCCTCCTACTAGGGACACCTAGAGGTTTAACGGCTTGTTGCACGAGCTCAGTGCAATCGCGTTCCCTGCGAAAATGCGGTTAGGACTTTTTTGTGAATAATTGGTTTTGCTCGGGACGAGCAAAAGTTAAGTTTGGGGGTATTTGTTCATACCAGAATATTGCATTTAATATCGCCCATTCTTACGCTCGTTTGTTTATAGGTGGGTGCTTTTAATCTGTGTTTGCTACATATTTACAGGCTATAGGTTCCTAGTCCAAAATAACGCAATTGATACAAAATCTCCACTGATACGCCAAAATACAGAACATCTGTTGACAGCAGATAAAAGCCGGGTTCCGGTCATCCGTATCCGTCCAGTGCCGCGTACCAGTTCCAGAGACAAAACATATGACAGTGGTCATTCGTGTCTCGGACAAGCACAAAGCACGAGAGGGGCAGCACAAGAATCAATGGGTGCGCGGAGCTCGAGGGAGAAAAGGTCAAAAGTATTATTTTTGATGCCATTTTGGACCGTTGCAGATCTGAAACAATTGTGGAAGAAATTTGCAATTTGGTACATGTAGAACAACATAAGATGGCAACACAAGGAAACCCAGAAAATTCGAGACCACAATTCCATAAAACCGCGGCGGAATTGCCGCCAAATGTGGGTTTCCGCGGCGGATCCGCCGCGGTTTTGTGTCATCATCTGACCAAATTTTGGGGGTAGCTTTGTCATTTCATTTGGGGCCAGAATGTTGCCCTAGGGTTTCAGCACGCAGCCTATAAATAGCCCAGTTTTGTGCAAGACAAATGTCTTCTTCTCCCATCTCTTTTAGTGTAGTTTAGTTTAGCTTCTTCTTCTTCTTCATGTCTTCCTCCATTAAAATGTAGTGAGAGTATTGAGTGGATGATGAAATGAAGATGAGGGTTATTTTTATCTTGTCTCTTTTATTTATTGTCTTGTAATTTTATTATCTTGTATTGTAATTTCAATTCTTGTTGTTAATTAGTTGTTGTTATTTCTTTTCTTGTTCTCTTTTCTTTTCTTCTTTTATCCATATTTTCAAGCGATGATACTCGACGGAGTTCCTTGCTAAGGTGAGGACCCAAGAGTTAGCTTGCTTCACTTGTAAAACCGTAATTTCCTTTCCTTTCTTCCTTCTTGTTTTGTTTTCTTTTCTTTTATGACGTGTGAGTAATTTCCCTCTTGTTAAGGCTAAGGAAGATGGTATGAGGGATGGAGAAATCCCTTGTGCTTCTCTTCGCCAAACATCTTGAAACGAACCCCGACCAAAAAACCGCAACCCTCTCGCTTAGGCGCGCTATACGTGACATGTAGCCGCGACCTAAGTTGAGATGTCCTTTAAGCGCACTACAATGTGACATGTAGTTGTGACTTAATTGGATACATGGTTGCGGGTGTTTGGCCGAGGGTTGGAAATAAGCGTATTTAGCGGACGGACAAGGGGCACTAGGAATGGATTTAGTGTTGGAAAGCTTGCTTAAACTCGCAAATCCCATTCCTATGTCCTCCTAATCCCCGCTACTTTCGATTATCCTAATATCGTCTTAAGGATGGCAAAAGACATGCACAAGACTAATCCTAACTCTACTAACCGACCTTAACCTTAACAAGCTTACTTGAACATAAATACGAACACTTAGGATAAACTTGAACATATATATACACATTCTATATTGATTCGTCTAAAACTCGAACGGACATGCAACCATCTCCCTGCGGATCGACCCGTGCTCAACCGGCTAGCTGCGAAGCGACACCGTCCTGATCGCGGTTATAACTTTAGAACTTTGAACATCCGATATGCCAAAAGCGTGCGATCAAATGTTAGTTATATGTATGCCCTAGAGGCCATTACTGTACATACGATGTATATTGTAATGGATGCTTGGACATATATAGGGATGACTTTCTTGCTCGACATGATAGTATGCTATCTGGTTGTACTTTATCTTAACATGTACTCAGATTGTCTCTATGTTAAATGTTGATAAAGCCCTTAGGATATGTACTCGACTACTGGGACTATGATGAGATCATACTAGTGGGGCCACGGTAGTCGACGAGTACATCCTATAAATGTTCCTAGTCGAGGGTGTATTGAGACAGGGCATCGATACACCAGAGTAGACTAGCGTATACGCATCTTGACCCATATGATGGGCGATGGATGATCCTATATCCATCGGTGTTTTACATCAAGGATGGTGTACGGGTGCTCAGTGGAGACTGGGTACACAGGACGGACTCGCCGAGAACTCCCAGATGGTATTATACCTCACGTCAGATGGCAGTTCTCCGGTGACACTGGTACAGAGTAGTCTGTTGACCCGAGATCGTCATAGAGTCTTGTGTGATTTCCACTGTGCTTTGATTTCCACCTTACCACGTCCAAGAGGGTGTGCAAAACGGTGGCTTTTGGGTACAGTCCCGAATCACATGGAGGCAATGAGCGATTGGAGGGGATTCGTCTCTCCCGGTATAGGGAGTTGATGTTGCGCTGTGTTCGATTGGCTATAACCGGAAATCCCTGGCCAGGGTTGCAGAGATTTACTGGTAAGTGTTATCAGTAGTTTCTCGAACTGTTATAGACCTCATATCGACACGACTTATCGAGCTACTGGGGTCTGACGTTTACCACCCCTAGGCAAGATATGGGATATATCAGACGACGAGACCGGACTGTACGGGAGTGTTACTGATTGGATTCACAGGAGAATGTACAGGCTTGCTTGTTGATCTTCTGAGCGCTCAATACCTGGGTGGCTGTTACGTTTAGCTGACCGCTTGTAGCTTGTGGGTGTTTGATATGATCATCACCTACTGCCGGCGTATTGACGATTCTTCAGAGTCCTACACAGAGGTTTCTTGACTCAGGAAAAACGGAGTAGGAACACATATGTGATATGTGCGGGACCGAGGATAATGCGGTATATGATACCGTATTGTATTCTCGCGATATAAGATATCGGCCGGGTATATGTGATATAGCCGGGTCATCGTATTAGTCGGTTATTTGTGAAATAGCCGGATTGTCGGATCAAGTGTTGATTCGATAATTTAATGTATAATAATATATATGATATTTTAAATTACATTGACTAATATTAGCTCACTAAAAGATTCATTTTCTAACGGGATAATACATTGATATATATGCGATATATGTTAATTGTATTATTTTCTATTGTTACAAAATATATTGTATATGTGATATATAATATTGTAACATGTTAGGGTTACAAATTTAACAATGGATTAGGGTTTAAACTTGGTTAGGGTTTAGATTAGGGTTAGCTTTTGCATGAAGCTTCCATGAAGCTTCATGAAGCATTGACTTTGTGGTTGCTTGATATTTTTTGTGAGATATTATGTTAACCCAATCCAAACCACTAACTCTAGTTAACTCTCTACAAGGGTTAACTCTTTCATGCTTAACCCTTGGTTAGATTTATAACCACTACAATAATTCATTGTTCATCACAAAAGGATTAAGTTATCATCTTCATTCATCTTCTTCTTCCTTGAGTTCCTTCATGAAAAAGCTTTCTTTTGTGATGAAAGTGAGTGAGAAAAAGATTATAAATGAGAGAAAAAATCCTACTTCATCATCCTCATCTATCCTTGCCATTTATATGAGGGTGTTCACTTCATATTATGAGTGTTAGCTTGTCTTAACGAAACTTCAAGGTAGATCATCATTGTGTCGAAGATCGGAAGCAAGACTGCATCTTTCTCTTCGTGAAGCCTCTCGAGAGTCCAGAACACGATGATCGTAGCGAAGGGACCTCAACATGGAGCTTAAGAAGTGAAGGACTGGATCTACAAAGGTTGTAATCCCTCTCACTTAGTGTTAAAGTGTTTAACATGTTAGTTTTCGCCTAAACCCTAGTTTAAAGATCCGGCTTCGGGTTGTTCGGCACGGCTAAAATTTTAATCGGGCATGGTTGATGCCTCGTAGACCCTTATGCGCGTTCCTAGCAACCCTACATCAAATGGCGCCATTGCCGGGGAGACGATAACGACAGAGCGGGGGCTGGACTAGCGCGGATGCAAAACATAAGCAACGTCTACTAGATATTATATATAGATATATACATTTGTCAGATGCAATGATAGCCATTCCAGATCACAGATGAACACTTTGGATATACTAGGAATCCGCATTTCGTTCGAGCCTGCAACGAAAGATGGATTACACGGTGGCGATGAATAGCCAAACCCCACCCTAGACCCCTACGGGTGCGGTAAACTACCCGCCAACTACCCAAAGTGAAGCAACCTCCCTCAACTACGTGAGTAGGCCACTCGGCACTTCGAAATACCCGGTAGTTTGTGCACCCCATCTTGGGTCTATCCTAGGAACAAAAACAGTAAAAGAAATAATATACAATGGCGGCTACAACCTCATCCCGGATGTGTAGCCATAAAAATAATATTACATCAATTACAAATTTTACATTGAATGAAAGAAAAAGAAACTCTCATCTTACAAACCCCGGCTATTCATCCGCGACAATCCAACGAGTTCATATACACAAACCATCAACATTACAGATCACAGATATGTATAACCCCCACTAATCGATGTATAGCGATTAGCAGACGTTCAATACATACACATCACAGATAAAACCCATTAGCCAAAGTCTACAGAATTTCGATAAAAAATATGGATTTGCAGCTACCCCAAACACAACTTTGTTCTCTGGAAATTCTGGGCAGAAACAAAATACTTTAAAAATCCTAAAACATAACACTGAATACACTGCAGCAAAACAGAGTCGCGGCCGAGTCAACTCGGTCGCGGATCCGCGACCAAACGAATGGTTTGGCCGCGGTTCCGCGGTGAGTTGGCCGAGTCAGTGGCTCGTTTTTGCTGTGTGTTCTAACAAAACCCTGAGCCGATTTTTAAGGTATGTCAATTTATTATTGGAGCTGTTTTAAAAATCGGCAAAATGTTCATTTTCCGGACATGTTTCGCGATTTTTTTTCGGATCGAAATTCTAAATACTTTGCTAACTTGCTAGTTATTGTTTAGCCAAGCTCTGATACCACTGTAAGTTCACGTTGCTCACCCCGGTTCTTACGGGGTGGCGGAAACGGTAAAAATAATTTTTTGACACAAGGTAACATGGACTAAAAAGAGGATCTTTGCTAAAAAAAAACCTAGCAAACTACATGGGGTTCTATCTACTATGTCATAGAGATTATACCTCACGCAACCGGCCCTTCGGGTCTTCTCTCCGCTGTCCTGCTCATCCATCCAAGCTCCGAGGATCGATCCGGATCTTGGTCACCTCCGCGTCCTCCTAGAGTCGAAGACGATCCACCCGAGAGTTTGTGTTCCGATCTCCACCTCAAGCCGAGGTAACTAGGGCAACAAGGTTGCTAAGCTTGATGTCCTAGGTTGTGTAGAAGAAGTATATAGATGTGTTTGTCAATTTGGATCCTTATTTTCTCAACACATGAGGTCAAAGGAGAAATCAAGAGGAGGAAGATGAAGGAGAAACCATGGAGCTTCTCATTTCAAGAGAGAGAATGAGAAAAGAATTATGA
Source organism: Agapanthus africanus (assembly GCA_030015575.1). NCBI lineage: Eukaryota > Viridiplantae > Streptophyta > Magnoliopsida > Asparagales > Amaryllidaceae > Agapanthus > Agapanthus africanus. The sequence goes on from JASDDO010000022.1 coordinate 461,985,799, forward strand.
ACCAAAGAAAATGAACCATGGAATAATAATACATAACATCATCATTACTAATCTTTTCATGATAAAGTAGATGGCTACCTTGACTTGACCATTTTCATCACAAAAATAAAATCAAAACCAAAAGAAGACTATAGACCTCTCATGAAGATCCTAGTGAACTTTGGTCAAACGGTCAACAAAGTCAAGTATGGTCAAATGGTCAAAGCAATTAGCCATAGCATAATTATCACTAAAAAGATTAGTAAATAATGTCCCCGGCTCATAATGGTTTTGACCGAACAAACAGTCAAAACCCTAATGAGCCCGCCTCATAATGGTTTTGACCGAATCAACTGTCAGAACCCTAATGAGGCACCTCCTTCTTCTTCGCTCCTCACAACTGTGCATACACACCCGCATCCGCATTCCGTAGAATGCGAATGCACAGAAGACAAAACTAATCCATCCATACAATACTAGGATCCGGCTTAAACCAAAGCCTACTAGTATTGTCTGCCCGAACAGCATACGCGCACCAGTGTACGTAAGTGATCGTAGTCTTGCCATAAAACCATACGGCCTCTACACCTTTCGCTCAGTGCAGGGAAACTCTCTGTCTGGGACTCTAAAGACTCGACACTACGCTGGCAGTGGGTTTAACCACAGACCGCAAGCGGCACTAGCTGTACGTAACAGTCCCCAGGTAGATGTCGATAAGAAGGCCGATGAGGTAAACCCATCTGAACTCCTACTGAGCCTGAATATGACAATCTTCGTACAGCCTGGTCTGTTCGTCTGAGAATATCACATGGCGGGCCTAGGGGGTGGTAAACGTTAGTCCCTTAATAGCGGTACAAGTCGTGTCGGAGTGTAGCCCAGAACACCCTGAGATAACACTGGAAACCTACCAGTATATCTCGCTTGCCCTGGCCAGGGACTTTGTATAATGGCTCTCATAGAAACAGCGCGATATCAACCCCCAATACCGGGAGAGACAAATCCTGTCTAACCGTCACTGCCTCCAATTGCTTCGGGACTGCACCCAACAACAACCTGTTTGCACGACTCCTTTGAGCTGTGGTAGGGTAGTAATCAAAGAACAGTGGGAACACACTCGAGGCGAAGTGACAGTGTCAAGTCAACGGACTAAGCTGTACTCATGTCACCTGGAAACTGATAACCGACGATAGGTATAGTACCAACCAACAGTTCCCGACGAGTCCTGTCCAGTATACTCGTAACCTAACGAGTACCCGCATACTATCTCCAGTACGACATACTGATGGCTGTGGGACAGACCATCTTCCCTGATGGGATGAGAAACGCATACGCTAGTCTACTCCGGAGTATCGATGCCCCGGCTCGATAATCCTACGACTAGGGACCTGTATAAGGATGTGCTTATAGATTACCCAGCCCCCACAAGTGTGACTGCCATCACAACGCTGGTAATCAAGCAAAGATCCTAAGGGCTCTACTAATATGTATAAGCGATATGCTAAAAGAAACACATGCACATATTAAAGTAGAAACAAAACAGGTAGCATACTACCATTTTGAGCAAAATTGTCTATACAACTGTGAATATCCCAAGTTTCCATCTAGTAATATACAAACTAGTATGATACAGTAATGGCCTCTAGAGCTTATACACTAACATCAAGTGAATGGCAACCCTTAACCCCCACCCATTCAAGCATGGAAAATAGCAATATAAAATTGCAACCATGCTTGAATAGTGAGTCAAGATGAATAAAATAACATAAAAGCCATACTTGAAACCATGCTCTCATTTTCCACCTCATTTTTATTTTTCAGAAAAATAGAAAATAAGCCATGCTTCATATATATATATACCATATATTAATATATACATTATGAAGAATATTTAGTGAGCTAATGATATTAGTTAAGATATAATTATATCAAATATAATATATATCACATTATTAAATCAACACTTGATTTAATAATCCGGTTATATCACATATGACCGAATAAAATCATTTATCTGTATATCACATTATCAAAACAACACTTGATTCGATAATCTGGTTATATCACATATAACCGAACTTGATAACTGATAACTTCCAGATTACAATACGGTATCACATACACGTATTTAATCTCGCCCATGCACATATCACATACGTGTCCTACTTCGTTTCTCTTAAACTAGGGAACTTCTGTATGGGACTCTAAAGACTCGTCAATACGCCAGCAGTAGGTGATGATCACATCAGTCACCTACAAGCCGTTAGCGGTACTAGCTGGACGTAACGGCTACCCGGGTATTGAGCGATATGAAGATCAACAAGCAAGCATGTCCATACTCTCCATGAAGCCTATAAGTAACACTACCGTACAGTCCGGTCTCTTCGTCTGATATGTCGCATATCATGTCTAGGGGTGGTAAACGTCAGACCCAAGTAACGTGATAAGTCATGCCGATGTCTGGCCTATAACGGTTCAAGAAAATACCGATAACTCTTATCAGTAAATCTCAGTAGCAGCCCTGGCCAGGGACTTCCAGTTATAGCCAATCGAGCATAGCGCAACATCAACCCTCAATATCGGGAGAGAAGAAACCCCTCCTATCGCTCATTGGCTCCATGTGTCTCGGGACTTTACCCAAAATGTACTTGTTTGCACAACTCCTCTTATGCGTGGTAGGTAGGAAATCAAAGCACAGTGGGAGCCACACTAGACTCTATGACAATCTCGGGTCTACAGACTAACCTGTAACAGTGTCACCAGAGGACTGCTATCTGACGATAGGTATAATACCAATTAAGAGTCTACGGCGAGTCCGTTCGGTGTACCCATTCTCCAATGAGCACCTGTCTATAATCTTTGATGTTACACACCAATAGTTGTGGGATCAACCATCACCCTCTAAGGGACAAGAAACGTACACACTAGTCTACTTTGGAATATCGATGCCCCCTCGATATTCCCACGACTAGGAACTGATTAAAGGATGTACTTTTGGACCACCCTGGCCCTACTAATATGTTTTCATCATAATCTTGGTAGTCAAGTGCATATCCTAAGGGCTTTATTAACATGTATGAGACAGACAGTATAAATACCAGTCTACATGTTAAGATAAAGGTAACCTGATAGCATACTATCATGTCGAGCAAGAAAATTCTCTATATATATGTCCAAGCATCCACTATATCAACAATAATGGCCTTTAGGGCATACATATTCCTAACAATAAGTTGCTTAGGAAAAAATCTAAGGTAATTTAGTGAAAAAATAGCAATACAGCTAAGGGTATTTTAGTGTAATTATTAAAATTGAGCAAATTTAAACTGTTTAGGAAGAATGTTAAGGTATCGTATCCCGTATCCAAATACATGCTACTTAGCATACACATACACCTAAACTAAATAGTTAATTAAAACTAAATTTAACAAATTCGTAAATTGAACACTAAGACTAAAACCATATATGCACCTAAACTAAACCGTCAATCGAAACTAAATTACGCGCCTCAGACCCTGTCTATCGACTAACATACGTTTATTTTCGTCGTGATGTAGAACTACACCAAGGTTGTCAATATCGAATGGTATCATTCGTTGCTAACAACCGTCGTGTAATCTATATGACGAGAAGATTTATTGTATAATAACTGATAAATTTGTCCAGTGTGGACAAGTTAGGAATGTATAAAGAAAGCATACCCATTCACTTGTGTTTTCATTCATTTGAGATATTTCATCGGTATCTTTCCGCTGGTTCTCCGTGTACAAAGATGGATTAGATGTTCATTTCAATGTTGTTTGACAGTATTGAAATGATCATCTTTTCTATTACAGTGTACTCGGAGAACAACGAGAAGGTGCAGCCGAAATTTTCTCGAAATGGATGAAAACACAAGTGAATAGATGTATGCTTTATATATTCTTAAAGGAATAGAAACCTTACCCCTGATAGCCGTTGTGTCGTTTCATGCTACTTAGCCTACACCTACACCTAAACAAAATCGCTAATTGAAACTAAACTAAACTAATAAAGCGTCAAGTGAATGGGTATCCCGTACCCGTATTCGAATCCATGCTACTTAGCTTACACCTAAACTAAATCGTCAATTGAAACTAAACATAACTAAATCATCAATTAAACCTAACACTAACGCTTCTTAGTATCCGTCTATCAGGTATTTGTCAAAAAATCTTAATTCCATGACTCTTGTATATAGGAAGCTTTCTTCGTCCGAACTGTTCCAATATAGCACTTCTGTACCTTTACAACAGGAGTTGGATGTGCGTCGATACTCTCTCAAGAGTGCATGGGTTTTTCCATAACGGTGTTTATTTTTTCACTGATTTTTCCTACACATGTCGTAGGTTATCGAAAGGGTTCGAAATCTTATATCCTTGTTCTAAGTGTATAGACACGCGATTGCTCAAGAAGAGAGAAGTTGAGTTATAAATCGTGAAAGACAGTTTCGTTAAAGATTACAATACATGGGTACTTCACGAAAAAGAAGAAGTTGTAACGGAAGATGAGGCATGGGTACAAAAGACGGAAAATTAATTCATTGAAACGGAAATCGAAGAGTGGTAAGGGATAGTAGAAGAGGAGGAGGAAGATGAATGGCGGTTTGAACAAAACGAAGCCATCGAAAAAGATAATTCTATATTCATGCCGATCGTTAACATGGATGGGCTTATAAATGCTGCGGGACTTCCTGATGATACGTAAAGCACTGGACCCTCTTTATTGGAGAAGTACAAGACTGACTCAAGAATCCCACTATATCCAAATTGTAAAGGGTTTTCAAAACTGTCTTTTTTCGTACGTCTCATTCAGATCAAGTGCAAGAACAAATGGAGTAATCGGTCTTTCACTGATCTCCTAACATTGCTGAAGGAAGCTTTTCCCGACAAAAATAAAGTGCCACCAAACTGGTACGAGTCATAAAAGATAATCATAAATATCGGTCTAAAGTGTGACAAGATCCATGCATGCGAGAATGACTGTTCTTTGTTCTGGAATGAACATGCCACACTCAGTAACTGCCGCGTGTATGAAGCTAATCGATTCAAGCCTAAGAAAGACTCTCATTCTAGTGATATGCCTGTGAAGATTCTTCATTATTTTCTACTAATACCGAGCCTGCAACAGTTATTTATGTGTGAAGAGACGGTGTCCGAAATGCAGTGGCACCATAAAGCGCCTCGTGAAGAATGGAAAATGAGTCATGCTAGAGATTCGATATCATAGAAAGTTTTAGATGAAAAACATTCTACGTTCAGCACAGACCCTCATAACGTGAGGCTGGAAATTATGAGCGATGGTTTCAGTCCATTTGGGATAGTTCACGGCGGGCGTACTCACCCTACTTGGCCCGTTATGGTGACTATATACGACCTACCGCCATGGAGGGCAGTGTACAAGCGCATATCTTGCTAACCAGTGAATGTTTTACTACATATGGAGTGTAAGTAATAATTTCATCCATTTAAATGTCCCAAATTAAATTTAATCTAACTGATCTAACTTATGTAAATTACGAACAGCTCGAACAAAAATAAACTCGAGTAATCGAATCCTAGGTGGTCGGCCGATAGAATCGAACAAGAATAGAGGCACACTTTCGCCGCTTGGTGTAGACAAGAAGTTGACAGACAATTGAATCGTGAAGAGAAGATTGATAAAGAGGTTCAAGACTTTTTAAGTGGTCCAATTATTGTAGCTACGTTTTACAACGGGTATGGCGTTTTCGGCTACAAATTTGAGATCGAAAGGACGGAATGTATTAGAGCTACACAAAATAGGGCATCGCAACCGTCAACGACAAAGGAAAACCCTACAAAATAATGGTTTTGTGAAAAATGGCTACAACTTAGGATGAGAAGCGAAAAGCTCAAGTGAAGAATGAGCTAAGTCTTGTGAAAAATGGCTACAAAATAATGGTTTTTTTAAAAGATTTTCAAGCATAAAAAATGGTAACCATACATGAATAGTTTAGACAAATGAATTAACAATTCATTTGTCCATGCTATTGACCATCCTCTCTCCACTCCTTCACCACCTCACCCCTCTAACTCATCTATTTATAAAAAATTGAAAATCCAATTATGAGATGTCCTTCTTCTAGAATACATACTTGTATAAATAAAAGAATACATTTCGGTATATATCGATACGAATACCCAAAGAGATAGAATAATACAATAAACATAATACTAGAATATACATATCGAAATACATATATGTAAATTATTAAATCAATACTTAATTTAATAATCCGGCTTAATTCTAAGCCAGCCAGTATTACCATCCGTCCTATTGAAATCCGTGTAGATAGTATACGTATTTAATTGGAACCCTACACGTATTAAAATACTGCCACTACATCATTTGCCTGAACTAGGGAAACCCTCTGTGTGAGACTCTAAAGAATCGACAGTACGCTGGCAGTAAGCTACTGGATAAATCCATAACCATAAGCACGTCGGCGACACTAGCTGTACGTAACGGCTATCCAGGTATCTGTCGAAAAGAAAAATCGAAGAGCAAGCTCATCCGAACCCCTACTGAGCCTATCCGTGAAAATATCCGTACAGTCCGGTCTCTTTGTCTAATAGTATCGCATATCGGGTCTAAGAGGTGGTAAACATCAGACCTTAATAACCCAATAATTCGTGCCGATATGGCTCAGGGCCAATCCGAGATACTACCGATCTAACCATCAGTAAATCTCATCTGCCTTGGCTAAGGTCTTATGATGCTGGCCAACCGAACACAGTGCGATATCGACTCTCTATACTGGGAGAGACGAATCCCTAACAATCACTCACTGCCTCCATGTGGCTCGGGACTGTACCCAACTAAAACCTGTTTGCACGACTCAATAGAACCGTGGTAGGATAGTAATCTAAGTACGGTAGAAACTCACACGATACAAATGACGATCTGAGGTCTAAAGACTAACCTTCACTCATGTCACCTGTGAACTACTATCTGACGATAGATATAATACCGTCTAGAAGTTCTCGGCGAGTTCGTCCAGTGTACCCATCCCATTGAGCACATGTATACGATCTTGGATGCCAGACACCAATGGCTTTAGGACCAACCATCTCCCCGCAGGGTTTCCTAGAACGGCAACAAGGTTTCGGGAGGCATCATCCATGCAAAATTCAAAAAAAATTCATTCTAGCTAACTCTAACCATGAATTATTAACTAGAAATCGTACGGAATGTAATGCAAACAACTTTGCTTAAGAAGTGAGCAAGGAATACAACTTTTATAGACCGGTCCTTCACTTCAATAGCTCCGTGTAGTAGTCCCCTTCGCTGCGATCGTGAACTCTGGACTCTAGAGAGGCTCCCTTAAAGAAATGAACATGCTTGCTTCGAAGATTTCGAGGCCGAAGATGATCTACGTCGAGGAGACACTAACCCAAGCTATCTCTTCACTAATCATGAAATTAGTAAATCAAACACCCTATACTAAATAGCAAGTATTAGAGGATGATGAAGTAGGAATTTTTCTCACTTTAGAAATCATTTTCTCACAAGAAATTATCACTTTCCATTGAAGCTAGAAAGCATGAGAGGAAGAAGAAGATGAAGCAAGTGATGAACTAAAGAATGAACTCATGAGGTTACAAATGAAACCATGGTCAAATAATATCATGGCTAACTCATGTAGAGAATAAACCAAAGCCTATGGTTAAGGGTTGGGTCAATAAATATCCTAAGCTAGACAAACAAGTTGACTTGGTCAATAGTTATCTTGTTTGCACAAAATATCTACCATGACATAAACCAAATGTTTGAATTAGCTTAAAACAAATAAAACCCTAGCTTAACCCTAGCATGGTATAAGTCTCAAACATACATGTTGCATGTGTAACCTAGCATGACACGCTAATATATATCACATATATAATAAGTGTGCAAAAAGAAAACAATACATTTAACATATATTACATATATATCAATGTATCATCAAGTGAGAAAAATGAATACTTAAGTGAGCTAATTTCAGTTAATGTAATGTAATATATCAAATATATAATTATACCTTAAATTATTAAATCAACACTTGATTTAATAATCCGGTCATATCACATAAAACCGACTAATATCAAATGTATCCTTTTATCGAATCAACACTTGATCCGATAACCCAGCTATATCACATATAACCAATCGATACATATATCGCGAGAATAGAATGCGGTATAACATACACACATTAATCTCGATCCCACATATATCACATATGTGCTCCTACTCCATTTCGCTTGAGCCAGGAAAGCTCTGTGTAGGACTCTAAAGACTCGTCAATACGCCTGCAGTAGGTAATGATCATATCAAACACCCACAAACCGCAAGCGGTTTGCTAAACGTAATGTCCATCCGGGTATTGAGCGATCAGAAGATCAACAAGCAAGCCTGCTCATACTCCTGCGAATCCAATCAGTAACACTACCATACAGTCCGGTCTCTTCGTCTGATATGTCGCATATCACAGCCTGGGGGTGGTGTAACGTCAGATCCCAATAGCCTGATAAGTCATGCCGATGCAAGGTCCATAACGGTTCGAGAAACTACTGATAACACTTACCAGTAGATCTCAGCAACCCTGGCCAGGGATTTCCTGTTATGGCCAATCGAGCATAGCGTAACATCAACTACCTACACCGGGAGAGACAAAACCCCTCCTATCGCTCATTGCCTCCATATGACTCGGGACTGTACCCAAAAGCCATCATTCTACACGTTCTATTGAACGTGGTAAGGTGGAAATCAAAGCACAGTGGGAATGACACAAGACTCCATGATGATCTCGGGTCTACAGACTAACCTGTACCAGTGTCACCAGGGAACTGCTATCCGACGATAGGTATAATACCATCTAGGAGTTCTCGGCGCGTCCGTTCAGTGTACCCAGTCTCCACTGAGCATCCGTACACCATCTTTGATGTCAAACACCGATAGATATGAGATCATCCAACGCCCATCATAGGGTCAAGATGCGTATACGCTAGTCTACTCTGGAGTATCGATGCCCCGTCTCGATACTCCCTCGACTAGGAATAGTTATAGGATGTACTCGTTGACTACACTGGCCCCACTAGTATGATCTACATCATAATCGTGGTAGTCAAGTACTCATCCTAAGGGCTTTATCAACATGTATTATAAAGACAATCAGTGTACATGTTAAAATAAAGAGCAACCAGATAGCATACTATCATGTCGAGTAAGAAAGTCCTCCCTATATATGTCCAAGCATCCACTACAATATACATCATATGTACAGTAATGGCCTCTAGGGCATACATATAAGTAACAATCTCCAACTTGCACTAGGGCCATCTATTGTAGTATCTCATACCCAACAATCAGCAGTGGTTGAAGTATCTCATACTCAACCATCCCATAAAAGTCTCTCCTGGGAATAGGCCTTTGTGAGTGGATCCGCCGTGTTGTCCTCAGTGTCTACTCTCCAAAACCTGGATCTTCCTGGAGATCAACCATCTCCATGATCAGGTGATACTACCTAAGAATATGTCTGGATCACAGATGGAACGGGGGTTCCTTGGCATAAGCCACAACTCTATTGTCACACAATGGTAGGAACGAAGTTCATCTCATGAACTAGTGTACATCCAGACTGCCTCTTTGGTAGCATCCTTGGTAGCAATGTATCCAGCCTTTATCGTCTAGTATGTCACGGTATCTAGCTTGGAACTCTTCCAACATACCGTCCCTCCACTGAGGGAAAAGACATGCCTATGACTGACATTCAGTCGACCTTACCACCCTTGAAGCTATCCAATGATTCTCCCCAGGATCGATTGATACCATCTCACTACACCCAGTGAGAATCCTAACATCCACTTAGATCTACCTCATAGATCCAAAACCAGGATTTAGGAGGTATCACCTTGATCATATATGGAGAATCCTTATGATAAGAGGAGATTGATCGAGTGTAGCATAGGAAACTCCTTTCCTATCAAGAGTATGTCATCCACGTACAATACGAGAATCACCACCATACTCCCTACTACCTTTTTGTATATACGAGGTTCATTTATCATTTTGATGAAGTCAAACTCTTTGACTACAACATCAAAACAGATGTTCCAACTCCACGATGCCTGCTTTAACTCATAAAGCAACTTGCATACGTTTCCGCTGCTCCCACTGTCTACGAAGCCCTCTGGCTGTGTACTTATAGACGCTCTCTTATAAATCGCTATTTAGAAAAGCAGTCATGACACCCAACCGCCAGATATCATAGTCATGGTATGTAGTAATGGAAAGTAGGATCCGGATGGACTTAAGCATAGCTACCGGAGAAAAGGTTTCATCATAAACCACACCTGGTCGATGGAGAGAACCTTTTACAACAAGTCTAGCTTTGAAAGTCTCAACTTTTCCATGTACACCAAGTAATATTCTCAAAATATACTTGCTTCTGATGGGGATTTAACCCTCCAGATAAAGCAACCAAAGTCCATACTTTGTTGGTGTATATGGATTCCATCTCAGATCGCATAGCATCCAACCATTCTTACAGAGCCCCCACTCTTGATGGCCTGCTCGAAACTAGTTGGGTCATCATCTAATGATGCAATCCTCGCTTCCACTGTCGTAGAGAAAACCGAAGTATCTCTCAGGCGGATGAGGAACCCTACCAGATCGGCGGAGAGGCTGTGGTTCGTCGAGAACTATTGAATCATGCGGTTCTACCAAATCATCAGCTCTAGTTTGTATAGCTAGAACTCCTTACAGTTCTACCTCATGACCGCTAATTTCTTCACAAGAAATTCCCTTTCCAAAAGGTGGCATGCTGAGAAACAAAACACCACCTTTTTCTCCTCAATGTGGTAGAAGATATTCCCTTGCGAATACTTAGGATATCCAACAAACTTCCACAGAACTGACCTTATCTCGAACTTGTCCGGATTTTTCTTTTAGACATAGGCCGGACAACCCAAATCTTAACGTCCTTAAGAGATGGGCTCTTCCCATACCATATCATATATGGAGTGGTAGGCACCTGATTTGGTTGGAACCCTATTCAACAGGTATGCAGCTTCTCAAGTGCATAACTCCTAAAAGAAATAGGCTACTCAGTAGTACTCATCATAGAGCATACCATATCACATAGGGTGCGATTTGCTCCGCCCCGATACACCGACATACTGTGGTGTATATGGAGGAGAAATGCTGAAAGAGAATCTCATTCTCCTTTAGAATAGTCCAGGAATTCCATGCTCAAGTATTCTCCTCCCTGATCACATCAAGGGACATAATACTTATACCTGTTTTTGGTTCTTTACTTCTAACTTATATTCTTTAAATTTCTCAAAAGCTTCAGACTTGTGTTTCAACAGGAACACATGTGCGAATCTTGAGAGATAATCAGTGAATGTAATGAAGTATAAAGAACCAATCCCGGCATGTGTAGACAGGGGACCTGCATACATCATCATGTATCAATCCCAAGAGTTCACTAACTCGTTCTCTGTTTCCAATAAACGGAGCTAATGGTCATCTTATCTTTGTGACATGACTGGCAAGTTTCACAAGATGTAAATTCAAACTGATTTAAATATGCATCTAAATGTAACTTCAGCTAGTCGGGTCACATTGATATGACCTAGTCTACAATGCCTCAAGAAGGATTCATTCATTTCTGAACTCTTCCTCTTGTGTGTGTTATGTACGTTAAGAACTGTGGTTTGATTTAGAACGTATATGCTTTTAGATAACGTGCCTGAAACGATCAACTTTTGATATAGGAAATGTTCAAAACATTATCCAACAATACAAAATTATATCCTTCTTTACTAAATAAAGAGACTGATATGATATTGAATATCAGGTTTGGTATCTAATAACATTCATTCAGAATCAATGTATTTGGTAATACAGGGTGATAATTGCCAACTGCTTGGCTTGCAACAATTGTACCGTTTTCAACTCTTGAAACCGATCACCCGTTCTCAGTTCTCTACCTATCTGTAGGCCATGTAACAGATTACATATCTAGGATCCTGATCCGGTATCTCATATCCAGGACGTAAAGGATACTGAGAAACAGTTCTCTGTAATGAACACACCCGAAGAAGATACATCATCATGCACTTTCTTCGTTTGGGCGGCACGGAAATTCTCGTAATCCCTAATTTCTTGCTCGGTCTTATAACAGTTATAAGTTGGAGCGGGACCAACGTTCCCCAGCTCAGTATAACTAGCGGGTTCGGTCAATACATCCATATTATTATCTTGATTAAGGCGTGACATGGTCGCTACCTGGAGAGAGAGAGAAGAAAACATTCAGCATATGCTCTTACAAGATTAGATCGGTTATTAATTTATCTAATCAGGACGTCTCCCACTGTTTTTATCAAATCTTCCTTCAAACCCTAAAAGGAAAAACTAGCCGGGATTAATTACACCTTAAAAGTTTGCCAATCTTTCGGCCAGGCCAGTGCCGGTACTTTGAGGGAGGTTCCCCGTGCTTTCGCACAAACCTAATTAAAATAAACCTCGTTTTCCCAGGGGCGTAACCCCGTTAACATCTTTCTAGACACCTACTTGATCGGCTAATTGTAATGAGTAAAACTCTCCCAGGAGTAACTCTTACTCGTAGTGGGTATCGAGATACAACTATCTCATAGAAGCTATGCAATCTCATTGCAAATTTCAACACTTAAAATTCCCGATAATGTTTTTACCCCTAGCGTGCTATGACCTTGACGCATGCCAAATAACTCATAGTCCGCTAGTCAAGTTCAACCCGTGCATTTCCTAATTGAATTAAACCCACCCGTACGACCCTTGACACATGCCAAACAACGCCGTACGAATACCCTAATCCAATCTCATCGTATGCTAGCAGATAAGCACTAGTTAGCTACCGTACACTACGCCGTGACGCATGCCAAACCACCGCAGCACGAATACTAAGTAGTACTTATCTGAAATGACGAAGGGCTACGCAGGTTCTTAAGAAAACCATAAGCTTAATGAACTTGATATCTTTGTAGAATCGAGTGATTTTGAAAAGGATTGCTTTTGAGGATTTTACTAGTTTTGCTAAAGAGGTCACTCCCGGTGAAGGGATCTCGGCTCTTTCCTTATCGAATAAGGTGCAGGATATTTCACAAATACCACTATGAAAAACAAAAAACTCTAAAAATAATCAAAAAACAAACCGAGTTTGTAGCATCTGCTAGTTTCGCTAAAGAGGTCACTCCCGGTGAAGGGATCTCGGCTCTTTCCTTATCGAATAAGGTGCTAGATATTCTACAAGGAGTACCGCTATGCAAAACAAGAACTAGAGCTACCAGTTTTCGAGACAGGTTTCTACAACATTTTTAGGTTTCTTTTATTTCATTAATCTCATTAATGAAGTCCCATTTATTATGCTTCCCAAGCATCACATATGAAACGAAATCAGCAATATTAATTATATCTCATATATATAATATAGGCATTCGTATCAGAATAGTAATATGATCTCATCACAGAACATTGCAGCAGAAGAACTTGTATGAAATATTGGATATACAGGTTTTTCGTGTTTTATATTAAGCCAGTATAAAACACTGATTCCACGGTCGCGATGAATAGCCAAACCCACATCCCTAGACCCCTACTAGAGCGGCAAGCAACCCTACCAATTCTAGAGTTAGGAGACCCGGTCTCGACTCCTCGAGATGGTCTCCCACTGAACCCTAGAACCCGGTTACTTGTGCTCCCCGCCTTGGGTCTATCCTAATGCGGAAAAATAAATAATATACAATGGTGACATCATCCTCAACCTTGAAGTGCCCCAATAAAAGAATATTACATACAATGAATTTTACATGAATGAAAATGAAAAACTCTCATCTCACATAAAACCCCCGGCTATTCAAAATACGACGATCCAATATAACATATCACAGCAACACATAACATCGCATGTCATCAACGTAAGTAAACATGCATATCCCAATTTTCGTTGACATATAGCACCGAAACCGGCGATACACCACATATTACACTTATGGTCGCAGAAAAGAAAGTGAAAAACTACAACAGTTGGAATCCGCAACCACCTTAGACATCACATGCCTAACCAAAAGAATTCCTTAGATATCGCATGCCTAACAATTATAAACCCTGCATTTTAGTCTCGATCTCGAAAACAATTTTCAATATCAAGTCGGACAATTCGACAAGATTCCCGACATTCTGATCGAATACTCGTCGGAAACTTCAGTAGACGGCCGCACCCCTGATACCGTCGACGAAGTGCACTAAGGCGGAACATCGCAGCCGCGAGCACCCGAACGGATGCTTTTGGCGACGGGGTTCTCCTACAGTCACTTGGTCGGGGCTATGAGGCGTGGCTATCTATTAAGTTTACCCGGCGAGTATCCGCGTACACTACGTGATTGCGACGGACTTTTAATCACATCAAAATCCCGTGGCAGCCGATCAAATGAGACTAAATTGCTAGATTTATAACATTCAAATTAGTTATCTCATAACTACATTTGTGGATTCCAAATATTGTATTCCATCACATAATATCCGGACGAACGTTAAACTTTTCGATCGATTCATCAAAGTCCCACAATTTTCCGACAGCTCAACACTTGAGCACAGTTTTAATAATACCCAAAATATTCCACAGTACCTATGCACCAGCCGTAGAAGGGCAAACCCAAGCCTCACTCATGTTGCCACGGAACTACGGCAAACCCTAAGATTTGACCGCGGTTCCGTGATCCAAAAAGTCGAGTTAGGGTTTCATTCTTCTAGAGGGTTCATAGAATCACTTGCATGTTTTTCCGAATACGTTAAACTTGGAAAAATGGGTTTTTAACATTCGATCGAATTTTTTAACTTCGTCTAGACAACATGAGAATAACCCGAAACAATGTTAAAACTACGAATATGAAACACTCCGAATTGTTTATAGTGTAAAATTACATCACATGCAAAATTAGCAAAAACAAACAACACCTGAAACATCAAAACCAAGTTTTTGGAACACCCAAAATTTTTCAGGGGGTGCTCGGTTTTGACCGAGATCACATAGGTTGGGGCCGGCCACTTTTTCATGAATTCCCCTGAATTTTTTTTGGTGTTCATGATATATCTCATACATCACTCTGTACTTGTTTGTAACTTTTTTTGAACAACTTTTAAAGTTGATAGAAACTTCATTTTTCGGTTTCAAGTTTCGGAGTATTTCGGTTTCGTAATCTTAAAAAAATCCGTATAAATTTCTAGCATGGCTCTGATACCACTGCAGGGTTGCCTAGTACGGCAGCAAGGTTTCGGGAGGTATCGTCCATGCCAAATTCAAAAATTTATCGTTCTAGCTAACCCTAACCATGAATCATTAACTAGAAATCGTACGGAAAGTAATGCAAACAACTTTGCATAAGAAGTGAGCAAGGAATACAAGCTTTGCAGACTGGTCCTTCACTTTAATAGCTCCATGTAGTAGTCCCCTTCGCTGCGATCGTGAAATCCGGACTTTAGAGAGGCTCCCTTGAAGAAACGAACATGCTTGCTTCGAAGATTCGAGGACTAAGATGATCTACGTCGAGGAGATACTAACCCAAGCTATCTTTTCACTAATCATGAAATTAGTGAAGTAAACACCCTATACTAAATGACAAGTAGTAGAGGATGATGAAGTAGGAATTTTGCTCACTTTAGAAATCATTTTCTCATAAGAAATCATCACTTTCCATTGAAGCTAGAAAGCTTGAGAGGAAGAAGAAGATGAAGCAAGTGATGAACTAAAGAATGAACTCATGAGGTTACAAATGCAACCATGGTCAAATAATATCATGGCTAACTCATGTAGAGAATAAACCATAGCCTATGGTTAAGGGTTGGGTCAATAAATATCCTACGCTAGACAAACAAGTTGACTTGGTCAATAGTTATCTTGTTTGCACAAAATATCTACCATGACATAAACCAAATGTTTGAATTATCTTAAAACAAATAAAATCCTAGCTTAACCCTAGCATGGTATAAGTCTCATACATACATGTTGCATGTGTAACCTAGCATGACACGCTAATATATATCACATATATAATAAGTGTGCAAAAAGAAAACAATACATTTAACATATATCACATATATATCAATGTATCATCAAGTGAGAAAAATGAATACTTAAGTGAGCTAATATTAGTTAATGTAATGTAATATATCAAATATATAATTATACATTAAATTATTAAATCAACACTTGATTTAATAATCCGGTCATATCACATATAACCGACTAATATCAAATGTATCCTTTTATCGAATCAACACTTTATCCGATAGCCCGGCTATATCACATATAACCAATCGATACATATATCGCGAGAATAGAATGCGGTATCACATACGCACATTAATCTCGGTCCCGTACATATCACATATATGCTCCTACTCCGTTTCGCTTGAGCCAGGAAACCTCTGTGTAGGACTCTAAAGACTCGTCAATACGCCGGCAGTAGGTGATGATCATATCAAACACCCACAAGCCGCAAGCGGTCTGCTAAACGTAACGGCCACCCGGGTATTGAGCGATCAGAAGATCAACAAGCAAGCCTGCTCGTACTCCTGCGAATCTAATCAGTAACACTACCGTACAGTCCGGTCTCTTCGTCTGATATGTCGCATATCACAGCCTGGGGTGGTGTAACGTCAGATCCCAATGGTCTGATAAGTCATGCCGATGCAAGGTCCATAATGTTTCGAGAAACTAATTATAACACTTACCAGTAGATCTCAGCAACCCTGGCCAGGGATTTCCTGTTATGGCCAATCAAGCATAGCGCAACATCAACTCCCTATACCGGGAGAGACGAAACCCCTCTTATCGCTCATCGCCTCCATATGACTCGGGACTGTACCCAAAAGCCACCGTTTTGCACGTTCTCTTGAATGTGGTAAGGTGGAAATCAAAGCACAGTGGGAATCACACAAGACTCTATGACGATCTCGGGTCTACAGACTAACCTGTACCAGTGTCACCAGAGAACTGCTATCCGACGATATGTATAATACCATCTAGGAGTTCTCGGCGAGTTCGTTCAGTGTACCCAGTCTCCACTGAGCACCCGTACACCATCTTTGATATCAAACACCGATAGATATGGCATCATCCATCGCCCATCATATGGGTCAAGATGCGTATACGCTAGTTTACTCTGGAGTATCGGTGCCTTGACTCGATACTCCCTCGATTAGGAACTGTTATAGGATGTACTCATTGACTACACTGGCCCCACTAGTATGATCTACATCATAATCGCGGTAGTCAAGTACTCATCCTAAAAGCTTTATCAACATGTATTATATAGACAATCAGTGTACATGTTATGATAAAGAGCAACCAGATATCATACTATCATGTCGAGCAAGAAAGTCCTTCCTATATATGTCCAAGCATCCACTATAATATACATCGTATGTACAGTAATGGCCTCTAGGGCATACATATAACTAACACTCCCCTCGTTGGGGTCTAGAAACGTATACACCAGTCTACTCCAGAATATCGATGCCTAATCTCGATACTTCTAGACCAAGAACATTTAAAGATGTGCTTATGGACTACCCATCCCCCACATATATGATTGCTATTATAACACAGGTAGTCAAGCAATAATCCTACAGGCTTTATCAACATGTATTAGCAATACGTAATAACAAGTAAAACATATACACATGTTAAGATAAAGACAAACCAAATAGCATACAATCATATCGAGCAAGATTGTCCTGTACATACATATGTCCAAGCACCCACCATATATATACAATAATGTCCTTTAGGGCATACATATCCAACAATCTCCCATGCACTATGGCCAGTTATTGGCATATCGAGTACCCAACGTCTGCACTAGGGCCAATTGTTGGTGTACCGTATGCCCAACATCTCAAATAGTCGTTTGAACTATGTTTGAGGGAGGGCCTTCATGAATGGATCCGCCATATTTTCTTTTGTATCTACTCTCCGCACCTCGATCTCCCGGCGATCTACGATCTCCCTGATTAGGTGATACCGCCTCAAGATGTGTCTAGATCGCTGATGGGAACGTATTTCCTCCACTAAAACCACAGCCTCATTGTTGTCTCAATACAAAGGTATTGGATCAATAATGGAAGGAACCACCTCAAGTTCAGTAATGAACATCTTCATCCAGATCGCTTCTTTTGTGGCATCGTTGGTAGCAATCTATTTAGCCTCCATCATCGAGTCTGCAATGGTGTCATGTTTGGAGCTCGTCCAACAGACCATCCCTCTGTTGAGGGTAAACACATAACCCGAGACAGACTTGTTGTCATCCTTGTCACTTTGAAAGCTTGAATCGGTAAAAGAGTCTCCCTGGAGGTCTCCATTACCGTATACTAAGAACATCTCCTTAGTCCTTCTCAGGTACTTGAAATTGTTTTCACAGCTATCCAGTGTTTCTTCCCTGCGTTTGACTGATATTGGCTCACCATGCTAAACACATAAGCTACATCTGGTCTGGTACATAATATCACATATATTATAGATCCTACCATCGAAGCGTAGGGTATAATACTCATGCGAGCCCTCTCCTCATCAGTCTTTGAAGACATCTTTTTGGAGAGAGTGATTTCCTTCTCAGGTACTTGAAAATGTTGTTCACAGCTATCCAGTGTTTCTTCCCTGTGTTTGACTGATATGGGCTCACTACGCTAAACGCATAAGCTACATCTGTTCTGGTATATAATATCACATATATTATAGATCCTACCATCGAAGCATAGGGTATAATACTCATGCGAGCCCTCTCCTCATCAGTCTTTGAAGACATCTTTTTGGAGAGAGTGATTCCGTGCTAAGCGGGAATATTACCGCGCTTGGAATCTTCCATACTAAATCTCTTTAGTATGGCGTCTATGTACCTATACTGTGAAAGTCTCAACATTCTCTTGGATTTATCTTTGTAGATCTTAATCTCCAGAATATAGGAGGAATCACCTAGGTCTTTCATGGAGAACCTATATGACAAAAACAGCTTGACCGATTGCAGCATAGAAATATCATTTCCTATCAGGAGAATGTCATCGACGTACAGGACGAGAAATATGACAGCTCCCCCTACAATCTTCTTGTAGATACATGGCTCATCCTAATTCTTGATGAAGTCAAATTCCTTGACCGTCTCATCAAAATAGATGTTCCAACTCCGCGATACCTGCTTTAATCCATAAATGGATTTAAGTAACTTTCACACTTTCCCGCTGCTCTCACTGTATATGAATCCCTCCGGATGATCCATATAAACGAACTCTTCTAAACTTCCATTTAGAAAAATCGTTTTAACGTCCATCTGCCAGATATCATAGTCATAGAAGGCAACAATAACAAGTAGGATCTGAATGAATTTCAGTATAGCCACTGGAGAAAAGGTTTCGTCATAGTTCACACCTGGTCTTTGACAAAAACCTTTTGCAATAAGTCTAGCTTTATAGGCTTCCACCTGTCCATTTACACCAATTTTCTTCTTGAATATCCACTTGCATCCAACGGGTTTTACCCCAGGAGGAGAAACATCCAAAATCCAAACTTTATTGGTGTACATGAACTCCATTTCGGATCGTATAGCATCTATCCATTTCTCATCCTAATTCTTGATGAAGTCAAATTCCTTGACCGTCTCATCAAAATAGATGTTCCAACTCCGCGATACCTGCTTTAATCCATAAATGGATTTAAGTAACTTTCACACTTTCCCGCTGCTCTCACTGTATATGAATCCCTCCGGATGATCCATATAAACGAACTCTTCTAAACTTCCATTTAGAAAAATCGTTTTAACGTCCATCTGCCAGATATCATAGTCATAGAAGGCAACAATAACAAGTAGGATCTGAATGAATTTCAGTATAGCCACTGGAGAAAAGGTTTCGTCATAGTTCACACCTGGTCTTTGACAAAAACCTTTTGCAATAAGTCTAGCTTTATAGGCTTCCACCTGTCCATTTACACCAATTTTCTTCTTGAATATCCACTTGCATCCAACGGGTTTTACCCCAGGAGGAGAAACATCCAAAATCCAAACTTTATTGGTGTACATGAACTCCATTTCGGATCGTATAGCATCTATCCATTTCTCAGAGTCCCTACTGGTAATGGCCTGCTCGAAACTAGTAGGATCATCTTCTTATACGATGCAATCCTCTTGATCCCCGTTTATGAGAAAACCGTAGTATCTCTCGGGCGGATGAGAAATCCTACTAGATCTGCAGAGTGGCTGAGGTTCGTCCGGGATTATTGAATCATGTGGTTTTACCAAATCTTCAGTCGTTGTTTGTGTATCTAGATTTTTTTTCCGGTTCTACCGCGCTCCCTTTTTTTTTTATTTGCAAGAAACTGCCATTCTAAAAAGGTGGCATTCCTAAAGACAGCAATCTTTTGTTCCTCTGCATGGTAGAAAAGATATCCTTGCAAATACTTGGAATATCCCATAAATTTACACAACATTGAACGTGCCTCAAGTTTGTCCGGATTCTGCTTTTTAATATAAGCCGGACACCCCCATATCTTAATAAATTTAAGACATGATTTCTTACCACTCCATATATCATATAGAGCACTAGGCACGGATTTGGACGGAACTTGATTCAATAGATATGCAGTAGTCTCTAGTGCATATCTCCAGAATGAAAGAAGCAATTCAGCATTACTCATCATGGAGCGAACCATGTCTAATAGCGTATGATTCCTCCGCTCCGATACACCTTTGAGTTATGGTGTATACGGAGGAGTAAACTGAGAGAGAATACCGTTCTCTTTTATGTAGTCGAGAAATTCCGTGCTTAAATACTCCCCTCCTCTATCGGATCGGAGGATCTTGATACTTTTACCAGTCTAGTTTTCTACTCCGTTTCTTTATTCTTTGAATTTCTCAAAAGCTTCAGATATGTGTTTCAAAAGATACACGTATCCGAACCTAGAGAGATCTTTAGTGAATGTAATAAAATACGAAAACCCACCCTTTGCATGCTCTCACGCCTCGCTTCCTAAAAGACGGGAGCAGGAAACATGACGAGGCCCGCGACGTATTTATTCCGAGAAGGTTATTGTTCTCCGCCGAAACACAGAGACGCGACCGCGTAGGTTCGTCTTGCCTGAATTTCGAGGGCAAATGCTATTAGGTGCTATCCGTACACCTCTCTGAAGATGCCAAGTCGATTTATGGCACCGTTTATCGAAGGTTTAGACAGATGCGGCCGATGTAGCAGACTTCGTAAGATTCCCCCTCATTTGAGGGGTTTTTGATTGTGGGGACGCTCTTCCCTGCAGGCTCAAGCCCCTGCAGCTAATTACGCTACCGCATCGCGGTAACAACTTTCTCCTTTTCCAGATGGTCACTTCATGTCATGTGTGTTTGTTTTGATTTTGGTTACCCGTAGATTGTGTACGGAGACTAATTTATGTTGCCGCCCGTAGGGCGTGGATTTGTCTAAATGCGTATTTTCTTAGATTTGGGTTTTGATTTGGGTTTACGGATACGTTAATCTCATTTGAGACTAAGATCAACTTAAACGTTTGTTAAGGATACGTTAGTCTAATTTTTAGACTAAGATCAACTTAACATTTGTTAAAGACACATTAGTCTAATTTCAGACTAAGATCAACTTAACGTTTGTTAAGGACACGTTAGTCTAATTTCAGACTAAGATCAACTTAACGGGATCATTTAGATCCAACAAAAGAGCATTTGGGCTCAATTATTTAGTTTAGGGACATTGCGATCCATTAGTTTAGGGACGTTACGGTCCAAGGTTAAGGACATCATAGTCCATGGGCTTAAGGATCCCACAGTCCAAGGTTAAGGACATCATAGTCCATGGGCTTAAGGACCCCACAGTCCGAGGTTAAGGACGTCATAGTCCATGGGCTTAAGTACCCCACAGTCCGAGGTTAAGGACGTCATAGTCCATGGGCTTAAGGACCCCACGGTCCAAGGTTAAGGACATCATAGTCCATGGGTTTAAGGACCCCACAGTCCAAGGGATGTTTGGTTGTTGGGACCCGTCACCTCTCTGATGTCGCTGATGGATTACAACGACAAATATCAGAGGTGTGAAGAGATGTACCCTTGAACCAATTTTGGTTGGGTGATCTGTAGTTCAATCGGGACTAAGATATCAGATTTATGAGCATATGGGCTCAATTGATCTGAATGATGGGTTTATGGCCAACTTGGGTTCGACCCACTCAGTTAAAATGTTAAACATTTGACAATGCTGAGCATTGGTTTGGATTCTGACAGCCTTTCTGTCTTTTATTGAATGCTGAGCATTCATCATAGCTCTAGGGCTTTATTTATAGAACAATTTATGTTCTTTTTAGCGCACACGTGAGGAGAACGTAGCGCGCTTGGCGCTTTGCGCCAGTCAAAGAGCGCAGAGCGCTTCTGCTGGGTAGCGCACACGTGAGGAGCACGTGGCGCACTTGGCGTTGTGCGCCAGTCCAAAGAGCGCAAAGCGCTTCTGTTCAAGTAGCGCACACATGGGAAGCACGTGGTGCGCCTGGCGCTGAGCGCCAGTCCATGAGCGCAAAGCGCTAGTTTATGAGCGCAAAGTGCTATTTGTTCAATGGCGTACATGTGAAGAACACGTGGTACGCTTGGCGCTGGGCGCCGGCCCAAGAGCGCAAAGCGCTATTTGATCAGCGTTATGATCTGAGAAATAAATTCTCGTTTATAAGAGACGTTGTCTCAAGATTCTAAGAACAAAGTTCTTATTTTATAGGAGATATTTCAATCTCTTATTTTGATGAAAGGCTTTGCCTTTATGGATCTGTGATCCTAAGAGAATTGAATTATTCTCCCCCCTTTTATAATAAGATGTTCATGATCTATTTTTGTAAGAGACCATAGTCTTATAGATCTATGATCTGTGAGAAGAATTATGTTCTTCTTCTTATGATGAGATCCTTTGATCTCTTTGTGAAAGACCTTAGTCTTATAGATCTATGATATTAGAAAAAGAAGTAAATTCTTTTTTTTGTATGAGACGATTTCGTCTTTCTGTTCTTTTTACCTTGAAGAAAATTTTCTTCTTCTACTGAGAGCTTGCTCTTCTTTCTGAGATTTCTCAAAGTTTATAGGGGGGTTCCTCTATTTGAGACTTGAAGTCTTGGGGCCTTTATATAGGGCATGACCGATTTGTTCAATTCAGTTAAGGAGATTTTTTCTCCAATTGATTTGGGAATTTCCCCACCGTTGGATCTTTGATCCAAGGGCTTCTATTTACAGAAGGCAATTTTCTTGTTTTTAACAAGATTGGGAAATCTTTCCCCATACAGAATTTATTCTGTAATTTTGGTGATTTTTAATCACCTTTGGATCATTGATCCAACGGTGCTCTGATTTACAGAGCACAGTCTTCTTGTTTGGAAAGATTTTGAGGAATCTTTCCTTAACAGAATTTTATTCTGGTTAATTAATGATTTATCATCTTTATTGGATCTTTGATCTGACGGTGGGGAGCTTTTAGTTCCAGCACTAGCGCACTCGTGCTTTGCACGTGGTGCGCTGCTTAGAGTGCAGCGCACTTAGCGCTAGCGCACACGTGCTTTGCACCTGGTGCGCTGCTTAGAGTGCAGCGCTCGTAGCGCTAACGCACACGTACTTTGCACATGGTGCGCTACTTGGGGTGCAGCGCACCTGACGCTGCTATGAAGCGCTGCTTCATTTCAAAATTTGAAATTTGAACAGAGCTTTGCTCTGATTGGGGGAAACAAATGCCCCCCATCGTTGCACTTACGTGGTGCACACGTGAGTGTAGCGGTGGCAGTATCTACACCCTTGGATCAACTCAGAAGTTGAAACGGCATCTCAATGCCTATAAATAGGACCCTTGGCCCTTGAGATGATTTCTGTTCATCTTCTTTCTTTCTGAGAATTTTTATTCTCCTTCAAAGCATAGCTCTTTGTTTTAAGAACTTTCTTAAGGACAGAACTCTGTTAAAATTTAGTTAAAGATTAAATCTTATAAAGGATTATTTAATAATCCATGGTTTCACCCATTAATAGAGCTTTTTATCTTCTCAGATCATAGATCTTCAAGAAAACTTTTTTAGGGTTTCTCAACAGAGCTTTGCTTTTATTAGATCATAGATCTTTCTTAGGGTTTCCTAACCCATAACAGAGCTTTGCCTTTTTTTTTCCAAATCATATAGATTTGTTAATTTCTTATGAAGAACTCTAAGAGTTTGTTTATAGATCTTGAAGATCTCAGAATTTTAATTCATTAAAAATTTTATTTTAATTTTTCTGATGGGTTATTCCTTCATTTTTACAGAGCAAGGCTCTTGAGGAATTTTTATTCCTTTCATCCTCAGAGTTGACAGATGCCACTCTGTTATAGAGCGCTGCTCTCAATAGGAGATTTACTCAATCTTTTGAGAATTTCCTCGTTTAATGACAGTCTCCTCAAATGATGAGATTGTTTTATTAATGATGAACTGTCATCTAGATTATGTAGGTCCCCTTTGGTCCCTTTTCACTGCATTGCGGTGCGGTACGAATTTAAAGTACCTAGTGATAGAACTTAATCTGCAGCATTGGCGGCTGAAAATTTATTCTTTTCTGTGCAGGTACTATGTCTTTCGACACTTCCTTCCCGTTCGTCCGTTCGGAAGGCGGATTCCCCGAAGCGCCCGTAGACCGAGAAGTTTTTGCACTGATCAAAGACCATGATCCGGAGCACAAGAATCTTCATCTGTGGGGAACATGGTACAACCAAATTATCAAAGGTCGTCGGAGTTTTTCTTGCGCGACACCTTCGGATCCTATTTCGACGATCCCTTATGCAGATGCACCCCTGATAAACTATACTATAGAGGAGGTGAATTGGACTTCAGTGGGTCTCCTTCGGCCTTCTATGGCCGCAATACCCATGCAGCCGCCGGTGTCTTTGGACAATTTAGGGCGGCGCATATGTCAGGGCGAGTCGCGCCCTTGGGGACAACCATACAACATAGAACTAACTCCCCGTCACCCGGCCGGATATCTGCAGTGGGCCCGATACATCTTATCAGTGAAGAAGTCATGACTGCTAAGGCTCAGATTGTACCCTGCGATCTATGCTTCTTTGTTCCAGTATTCCACACATCCTACATGGTGGGTTAAGGCATTTCTGGAGCAATGGAACATTCCGACCCACACCCTCCTCTTATTGGATCGAGAAGTCTCCATTTCCTTGGAGGAATTTGCTGAGATATCTGGTTTACCTTTTAGGGGAGAACATTCCGAGGAGCTACTTCCTTCGGATGAATATATTTTTTCCACCAAATCAATGGTAATGGGACTTATCCCGGAAAACGCTATTCAACACCAATTCCCGAGTTTGATAAAGGTGTTGAATATCTATGAGAGCCACTTTCTCGAATCCGGAGGCCGCGGGGTTAATTTCACAGATTTCATCGCCCGTTTTCTCCGCTCGGAAGTATTGTCGAAGGAAGCAGCGAAGTTCGCCAAACTTGACGATCCTTTTGGCTTAGGTTTGGGCAACCTGCTGACGGTGGAGGCGGATCAGAAAAGTTTCTTTCTTCCCGACACCCCGGTCGTCCCTTTTGCAGAGCTTGCAGCTCTTTGGATCGACGAAGAAACGTTCTTTTTGGGGTTTCTCGGGTTATGGCTGAGCTAGTTTGCGCTTCCGATGCACCCTCGCCGTATGAGGCCGTCCGTTTTTTTATCGAGCTCACCGAATGTTTGCTGGGATACAAGTTGCCGTCGGATCGCTGGGTTAGCCCATTTATATCACGGCTTCAGCTTGGCAGCAGACACTACCGAACCAGGGGTGCAGTACGTGAACTTCTCGATGCATTATTTTATGTCCTGGATCGAGCTACATATACTTGGCATCTTCGGTATCCACAAAAGGCCTTGCTTCTATGACAAGTGTAATTTCCCTCGGATCATGCGGCTAGTCGACACATCCATTGTAAACCCGACACCGCGGGAAGCTAGGGGCTTGCTCCTTCGTCCGCGCACGGTTGGAGATGGCATGTCCTTCACCGATAAAATTTTGACCGTCGGCCAGGAATCTGCGAAAACGGTGCTGCCATTGCAGGACATTTTTAAAGACGGGGCCTCTATCTTGAAAGCTCGGGAGATTCTTCATCTATACTCCATCAGGCCGGGCTTTCTCGTGTTTAGGCAGAATGATTCGGCGTTGTTCATGAGATACAACCCGCATCATTTCGCCCAGTAGTTAATCTATAATCAGGGCGTCCCGCTTGAGGATTTCTTGGCAGAACCGATCGCTACTGAAGAGGGTATCCGGAGCGCACTGCATCATTTTATGCGCCTAAACACAGGGTCCAACTTCTTCATCAGTAAACCGAGCTGTGTTCCGAAGGCCCTGAACGTGTATGTGGCGTGGTATCAACATTCGATGGGCGCTGTCATTAGGGAGGAAAAGCGATTGATGCTTGATCTCAACGGTACCGCCCCGGCTGGTAACCTCGCCGTTCCCTTGAAACGACGGACCATTGTCTGTCCTCCCTTGAGGGAAGCTGCTGTGGCTGTGGCGCCACGTGATATGCCTAAGCTACTGATACCCCGTGCTCCCGTTGAAATGGTCGTTGTGGCTTCTCCTGAGTCCGGCTTGGGTGCGGAGATCGGGACTCGCCGTCCGAAGTTGCCCGCTAAACGCAAGCTTGTGTTACCGGCGCCGGTACTCGCTCGCAGAATAATAAGAAGAAGAAGTCGATTCTTTCTGCAGACGTTGTACTCGGCAAGGAGCCCCATGCTCCTTATAGCAAAAGCTTAAGCGAATACGGGACCAATGAAGGTTTATTCATGGCGCCAGATAATGCTGATCTAGAGGCTGCAATCGCAGCTTCCGAGCGACTAGCTAGCCACAACGCAGGACTGATCATCCTCGCACAGTCAGGTAGACTCCAATCCTATCTTTCCGCTGTTACGTTTTTATTATCATGCCTTGACTGACACTTCTTCTTCAACAGGCATCTCTACTGAAGAAGCTCTCGTAGCTTCCCTCAAGGCTTTTGAGGAGGAAGAGAGGCTTCGCGCTTCGTTGGGCCTTGGTATATTTCGGCTCATTATACCCTCATTCCCTTTTCCTTCACGGATAGTCTGGCCCTTTTTTCATCTTATCGCAGGGACTACTTCGACCCAAGTTATCCCGAGTGCCGTGCCGATTTCACAGGGTGGTGCGGAGATGCTTCCAAGGCCGGCTACCGAAGTTCCAACTTTCCCAGTATTGCCAAAAGAGGCTTCACTTAAGAAACCGATGACAGATGCCATAACGGCCCCAGAAGTAGCTCCTGGCACGGGCGATTACGTCTCCTTGACAGAGGTTCTAAGAAGATCAGCTCTTACGGCCCAGGCGGAAAGGAAGCACAAGAGGCGTGCAACGAGAGGACGTAACGCCGCCTTGGCCGTAGGTGCAGGATCGAGCGCTACTTCCCCTGTCCCTGGTTCTTCAGAGGGTGCTCCGGCCGCCCTGTCTATCGCTCATAGACAGACGCTACACGCGGCTCGGGAAGCAATTGAAAAGCCATCCTAAGGTAACGTAACACCGGGTCCTTTTGTCAGAATTTGATCTTCAGATTCTCATATATCTTACCCTGCAGGGCCAGGTCCTGGTGAGTAGGCGGCGGGTGAGATGACGGCAACCACTGAGCCCGAAGCGGCTACTCTTTCCCAGGAGTCCGGGACTGCTCCAATTGCCACTCTTTCCTCTTGTGGTTCCCTGCCATTGCCTGGCATCGTGAGTGTCACGGCAGCTCTCGTGGAATCAGGGGACGAAGCTACGAGCGGCGAAACTATCCCCCCAAATGAGATCGAAGAAGTCGTGATGCTTGGTGATGCTTCCGTCACCGTTTTGGCTGATGACCTGTCTGGTAGGTCTTGGATCGCTGCATTCTTTTCGTTTTGCAACCCTTCTGATGACATCTTGTTCCTTTCGAATGTAGGTGTGGTGAGCATTGAGATTGTGACACCTGAAAAAGCACCACCAGCTGCCGCTCTGAGGGTTATTGCCCCTTCGTCTCCTATTATATCTTCTTGAATGTTGGAAGGTATGGGTTTGTGATTAATTTAAATTAGGGACAACATCTTCCGTGTACTGACCATGTATCATCGTGATCTTGTAGGAGTTCTCTTTGATCACCTGTATCAGGTGCTGAACCCACACTTCTCCTTTCAGTCGGAGATTAGTCTGCCGGCTAGTGCCGGTGAGTATCTTTTCTAACCGACATCCTTTCTTTTCTTTAATGGGCAGCCATGTCGTTGCTAATTCTTCTTTGCATTACTTGTAGCCTTACAAATTCAAGGAGGGGACGAGGGTATCGTCGCGCCACCGGTACTCCTATCTTTGCCCCCTGTTGCAGCCGGTATAGCAGACTCTATTGTTTGTGTATTTTTCTTTATTTCTTGAGCCGACATCTGACTATGATTTGTTTTGCAGCGGTCGCACCGACTCCAGCTCCGTTCGAGTCTCGCATCATAATGCCGACAGGGCCCTTTTCCAGACGTCCATCTTCAAAAGGCGCTGTGACCAGTCTGCGTATGTTGAGTGAATACATCGAGGAGCTTGATGCGGAGGCCCCTACATTCGCTGTGGATTTTGCTGCCGAGGTTAATTCAATATTGGCGACGCTTGTGAACTTCCATAACGAAAAGGTCGTTAAGTCTTCGGTTAACCACTGCAGGAAGATCGAGGCCTGCCTGCATGAGCTTGAGCTTAGGCGTCCTGCTCCGAAGGTATTAGCTTTGAACTTCCAGCGAGCTGCATGGGTTGAGCAGAGCGTTCCGTCGCCATTTCGAATGAGAGGCAACCTTTAAGCGAAAGGAACGTGAGGCGACTTCCGCTGAATCTGTTCAACTGCGCGCTGAGGTCGCAGCAAATACTGCCCAGCTGAACTCCATCTTTGAAAATATTCAACGATGTATCTCTGATGGGCTGGTGCTGAGGAAGAAGCTTGATATTAGTGAGCAGGTTGCGCAGAGTCAGGAGGCTACCCCGCAGAAAATTGATCAGAAACTTTCATCCTATCTGCAGCAACGGGCCCAAATTGAAGCAGAGCTGGTCGCGGCGGCTGATCGTGAGAAAGAGTTGAAAGGAGTGCGCGAGCAGCTAGCTGATTTATTGAAGATGCCTCCCTCTTAGTATCTATTTTTGTATAGATTGAACACTTGTAATCTTTGAATAGTATGTATCCATTTTTTATTCTTTCATATGATTCAACTTGTACTCCATTGAATTCATGAATAAAAGATACACATTTTTTGTTCTACTGTTGCTTTCTTCTCTTTGTTGTGTCATTGACATGCGATTTTAGAAAGTGTGGCCTGTAGACAGTAGATGACGGTCCATCTTGGACTCTTTGCAGGGTAACGATGGCTTAGGAAGCAGTTCAGGTCTGCTGCCTAAGACTTTTCAATTTTATGAGCCGTGAGGGTCTCATAAAGATTTTTCCCCCTACGAGTCGAGAGGATCTCGCAGGTGTATTTTCTCCTTAAGAATCATGAGGATTCCTAAGTGTGTTTTCTCTTGAAAGTCGTAAGGATCTCCCGAGAGAATTTTCTTCTTTACAAGTTGAGAGGACTTGTAAGTGGTTGTTTCCTTTCTTGTCGATGTTTGACTTAGGAGAGAATCCTAGCAAGGTGAAGATCCACTGGATGGCGGGTGGAGTGGAAGCAATTAGGGCTTTCGTCTTACCTGGCAGAAGTAAGAATTGATAGTTGACAAGAGTAATGCCGAAGAAAGGAAGTTTTCATGCCTCAAGCCGGAGATGGAGACCGTCCTGTGGCCTGTAGAAAATCTACTTTGATCTCTCTGCGAGGCAATGATGGCTTGGGAGACAGGGTTAGGATCTGCCACCTAAGACTTTTCAACTTTATGAGCGTGAGGGTCTCATAAAGACTTTTCTCCCTACGAGTCGAGAGGATCTCGCAGGTGTGGTTTCTCCTTAGGAATCGTGAGGATTCCTCAGTGCGTTTTCTCTTGAGAGTCGTAAGGATCTCCCGAGAGAATTTTCTTCCTTACAAGTTGAGAGGACTTGTAAGTGGTTGTTTCCTTTCTTGTCGATGTTTGACTTAGGAGAGTGTGGCCTGTAGAAAATCTACCTTGATCTCTCTGCGAGGCAATGATGGCTTGGGAGACAGGGTTAGGATCTGCCACCTAAGACTTTTCAACTTTATGAGCCGTGAGGGTCTCATAAAGACTTTTCTCCCCACGAGTCGAGAGGATCTCGCAGGTGTGGTTTCTCCTTAGGAATCCTGATCCTAAGTGCGTTTTCTCTTGAGAGTCGTAAGGATCTCCCGAGAGAACTTCCTTACAAGTCGAGAGAACTTGTAAGTGGTTGATGAGTTGACCTGCTCCCGAGTCAAAGCATTGCTTTGGCGGGGAGTTCGAGGGTTTACTCTGGTTGTTTCCCACGGAATCAGGATTGACTCTGGCCCTGTTCTACGGGGCCAGGAGGGGTTGACTTTATCCGCATTTCACGGAGTCAGGGGTTGACTTTATCCGCATTTCACGGAGTTAGGGGCTGACTTTATCCGTATTTCACGGAGTCAGGGGTTGCTTTATCCACATTTCACGGAGTCAGGGGTTGCTCTGGATGTTTTCCACGGGATCAGGATTGACATTAGATGTGTTCTACGGGACCAGGAGGTGCTCTAGACGTTTCCCACGGGGTCAGGATTAACATTAACCATGTTCCACGGGACCAAGATTTGCTCTGTACGTTTCCCACGGGGTCAGGATTGACATTAGCCGTGTTCTACGGGACCAAGATTTGCTCTGGACGTTTCTCACGGGGTCAGGATTGACATTAGCCGTGTTCTACGGGACCAGGATTTGCTCTGGGCGTTTCCCACAGGGTCAGGATTGACATTAGCCGTGTTCTACGGGTCCAGGAAGTGCTCTGGGCGTTTCTCACGGGGTCAGGATTGACTTTAGCCGTGTTCTACGGGACCAGGAGATGCTCTGGGCGTTTCCCACGGGGTCAGGATTGACATTAGCCGTGTTCTACGGGACCAGGAGGTGCTCTGTCTGTTGTCTGTGAATCGTCGAGGTTTAGAACAGGGACTTTGCCATGGCTCCAAGGTTGATAGTCGTGTCTGAATCCTGCTGGGATGAAGAGAAACGCTGTTGGTGATCTCTAGGCTGTCTGTGACCGTCGTGATTTGGAACAGGGACTTTTCCGTGGCTCTAAGGTTGATTGTCGCGTCTGAATCCTGCTGGAATGAGGAGGAACGTTGTTGTGAGTCTCTAGGCTGTAGATGCGGCCGTCGAGACTTGGCTCTCTTTCAGATGGAGCCTGGTGGGAAGGTATGGTTCCCTTTTTGTTTGTGCCCCTGGATTGTATACAGGGATCGATGTGATCTCACCTGAAGGGCAAAATGTTTCATTTTATATGTTTTTCTTTCCGCGATGCTCTATCATTTCAGCTTTTATATCCCGAAAGTCGCGATTGCCCAATCATTTCGGCTATTTTTCATGGTGCCCAATCATTTCGGCTATTTGTTTTATTTACTCCCTACTTTTTATTGCGAGTTGCCTAACCATTTCGGCTATTTTGTATGCATATATTTTATTTGCTGATTTTGTTGCAAGTTGCCCCATCATTTCGGCTATTTCATATGCATTTGTGGCTCGCTAACTTTTTGCTGCGATTTTAGGATTTGATACCGATTTAGGCATCAGCATCGCTACAGCTGGGATATTGCCAGGAGCGAATTATTATTTGCCTTGAATGGACTAGGAACTTGATACTGGTGTAGGCATCAGCATCGCTACAACTGAGACATTGCCAGGAGCGAATCATCATTTGCCTTTGTCAGTTCGAACAAAGGTGGCTTAGCAAACAGGGTTAAGATCCTGTCGACTAAGGCTTTTTGACTTTACGAGCCGTAAGGGTCTCATAAAAGTATTTCTCCCTACGAGTCGTGAGGATCTCACAGGTGCATTTTCTCCTTAAGAACCGTGAGGATTCTTAAGTGTGTGTTCTCTTATAAGTCGTAAGGATCTTACAAGAGTGTTTTCTCCTTTCAAGTCGAGAGGACCTACAAGTGTTTGTTCACTGTGTGAGCATATCCCTAGTCGCTGGTGGGACTCTGTTAGGGAAATGTTTATTCGTTCCCGTGGATTGTATACAAGGGTCAATATTGAACCGCTTGTAGGGCGGTCTGGGAAATGTGATGGCTTAAGAACAGGTTCAGATCCCTGTAGGTTAAGGCTTTTGAATCTTATGAGCCATGAGGGTCTCATAGGGGAATTTTCTTTACGAGTCGTGAGGATCTCGTAAGTGTGTTTTCTCCTTAGGAATCGTGAGGATTCCTAAGTGTGTTGCTCCCTTTGTGAGTCGTAAGGATCTCACGCAGGTTTTTTCTCCTTACAAGGTCGAGAGAACCTTACAAGTGTCTTTTAACGAGATTGCGCCCTTTCGGGTTTTCACAAAACTCGCCGGTAGTCCTGCTGTTTTTACTCACGGAGCCCCTTCGGGTTTTCATCCGTGCCCATTTTTCTTGTGGACGTACCCTTTTTTTAACGAGTCTGTGCCCTTTCGGGTTTTGACAAACATCGCCGGTAGTCCTGCTATTTTTACTCACGGCGCCCTTTCGGGTTTTCATCCGTGCCCATTTTGCTTATGGACATACCATTTTTTTAACCTTGAGATGTTGCGGTTCGTAGTAGTTTATAGACATCTCGGTCAATTGCAAGTTTTAGGACATTGCGGTCAATCGTTAGTTTAGGGACGTTTTGGTCCGTTGTTAGTTTAGGGACATTTCGGTCCGTTGTTAGCTTTAGGACATAGTGGTCCATCATTAGTTTAAGGACGTTTCGGTCCGTAGTTGCCATATTTGAGGTGAATTTCTAGTTTACAGACTTTTCGGTCCGTAGTTGCCATATTTGAGGTGAATTTCTAGTTTACAGACTTTTCGGTCCATGGGACTTTCTCTATGAATGAGCACGATGCCCCCGGCATGTTCATCTTTTCCGGAGCATGTGGTTGTGGCGGGTTCATCTTCCAGTTTTCGGACAGCGCGAAATCGCCACCCAATTTTTGAAGATGTAGCAATCTTTGATCGGATGGCCCAATACTCGGTGGTAGGGGCAGTAATTATATAAATCCCCGTTACCATCTTAATAAAAGTTTTTCCTGTTTTTCCAAATCCCAGAGATTTACTTTTCCTCGTAATTATTTTGTAGAAGGTGGCGGCTTGAATCTCAATATTTATAATTTCCATAACCCTAAAAGTTAAGACCAAAATTTTAACAACAAAACCCTAACCCACTCATTCTTTTCCTTTATTAAACCCTTACTAAATTCCCTCAGCCCAATCAAAAAAATTCCTTAATAAATTCCTTATAAACAATCCCCAGCCCGTTCCTTATCTCAGCCCACCAAGTTTTTTTTAAGGGATTATTTTTACGAGCCCAACCCATCTCTTTTTCCCACTTCCTTGGCCCGCCCGCACCAGACCCGACCCGACCCCTTCTATTCATCTTCCCCCTCCTCTAACGGTAAAATCCACTGTTCACACGCGCGATCCCCTCCTCCGCCGCGTTTCGCGTCCACGCTCACGCCCCCGCTCCTGCCGTTACACCCATGACTTCAACCCCGTTCTCTTCCTCACGCCCCCATATCTCTTCTCTACCAATTCAGAAATCCCTCATCTCTCTCTCCCTCACAAAAAAAAACTCACCGGGCACCATTTTTTCCCCTCACTTCGCCGCCGGGGACGACCCTCGACAGCCCTCGGCAACCCTCGCTCGTTCCTCCTCCACCAACCCTCTCCCTCTACAACTCCACCTTCTTTAACCCGAGCCCCTACCGAGCCCCTGCACACCAACCCAGTGCACCCAAGCCAACCACCACCGTGCACTCTCGATGCCGACGAGCCCCCACGGCACCTGAACCACATCGCCGATCACCCTACGACCTCCTCAACATCATCACCATCACAGCAATCCCCTAGCCCACTGCTTAACCTTTCCCTCTCTTCAAAATTCCAAAACCCATTCTTTTGTTCCAAGCATTTCACTGTGCACATCGCCGGAGCGACGACCGCCGACATCGTCGACCCCAGCAAGTCCCAGGCCAACCACAGAGCACCATTTCCGCTTCCAGCAAGCACTTGACGGCTCCGGGCAATTCCGACATCAAACCCGTGTCTCGAGCCAAGCTCGCGAGAATCCGTTACACGGCGTACGTCACGCGTTCGTGACGCCACTGCTGCCGTACGACCCCGAGACGTTTCCAGGCAAGTGTTTACTTGCTTCATGCTAAAATAATAGTGGTACAAACTTAAATAATCTAGTTTACGAATTTACTGATTCCCGATACGTATTGTGACCTAAGTGTTCGATGCTAGATCCCAATGGAAATAATAGTTTATTTTGACGGAAACTGATATTTTCTGTTGGCCCATTCTATGATAAATATCGTGTATGAATCTCGCTGGAAAATACGATTGTTAGTGACAAAAATTGATACCCCCAAATATGCCGTTAAAACTAGAATTCTCTCGTACCTGAAAACGAATAAAATCACCATAAATCATGTACATACTGGAATGATATGTTCGAGGGCTTAAATCGAAGCCGACTCGACGAACTTTAACCCTATATAAAATTTTAATGATTTCTGTTCTGTAACTGTGAATATAATTAGATCGGAATGCGACTCTGGACTGCGGTCCAGAGCGTTTCTGATTATTGTGTTCTGTCCAAAGACCTGTGTCACTGTGTTTCCTGAAGTCGTATGTTACGGAACCCTGCAGTAGATTAAAGATAATTCTGTTAGTTAAACAAAACTGGTGGTTCCATTCCGATTCATCGCCGTTTGCTATTTTAAACTGTATTTAAAAGGGCAGAACGTATAACTGTCCAGAACAGATTCTGAAATGACATACTGAGGTTAAACTGTGTATAACTTTCAACGTACAGATGCGATTGAGGATCCGTCTATTGAGTTGAATACTCCATTGAAAACCCTAGATTTCATTTAACTGTAATATCGCTAAATTCTGAGCCCAACTGGGTGCAATTCGTGTCGCGAAACGGACGTTCAGTTCTGAAACTGAATTTCCAGCCGCGAGCACTTAAAATGAAACAGCTATATCTTGAAAACCGGAATCCCGATTGAACTGAAAAAAATTTTGATGAATTGATGACTGAGTGTTCTATTTATCTTGCTTGTATCATTCTGCTGAATTCTTAACATATTAATTTATGCAATTTATTTTAGTTAACGACATGCATGTTGATTCATAACATACAGAGCTTATTGGTAGCATACAATACATATATCATACCCTTGCCATATACTCAGTGTTAGTGCGTGTGGACATTGCATTATCGTGCGTGATAGATGTTGGTTTAGGAGTGACGAGTACACCAATGGAAAGTGAATATTCGTGACAGTGATTGATACAGTGAACAATGATGAAACCGTGCCATTGGTATACTTGTACACAACTAGATCAATATCATAAATAGTGTAAACCTGGGGAAAATGGGGAAATCAAAGTGGAAAGAGTATCGTATTTAGCGGGACCATGTTTAGAGGATGATCATTCGAACCGTGATACTGATACGTGTAGGGTAGGATCTAGCGATCCGGCCGACAGGGTTATGTCCCGGGCATGTGGGCTGTTGTCTCGGGTATGTACGAGACTCCTGTTAAACATGATTCTCCTTCCACTATGTGATTTCAAACATGACCTAGAGACCGATAGGGACACATAACATATTCTGCATCATATAGTGACATAGTGATTACTTGCATTGTTCCTACACCAGTATTACCTCATATACCTGTTTCATCTTATTATAATAATATTGTTATTGTGTCGCTCTAACGACCTGAGTATGCATGCTCAGATTCCGCGGGAGGACCAGCACAGGAGACGGATCTATCCTTTGAGTTCACGGAGATATAGTTTGGTGTTCCTTCTTCATTTACTGCTTTCCATAAAAGTGATCGTGAGATTGAACTTGGTTAGTTATTGTTCTTATTATCTGTAATTTGTGAACAATGGAATTTTAATGTAATAAATTAGTGATGTGATTCCTTTAATACTGTGCTTTATTTACTGATTACCATGCAGTGCTAGAAGCCGAAGTGTGACTACGGCGGGATGATTCCTTGACCGTAGGAGCATGGCTGGCCTAGTCATCCCTCGTTTTCCGTAATTTGGGAAGCGGGGCGTGACATGGTTTAGTTGGTATCAGAGCCTGTGTTTAGTATCAAGGAATAACATTAACTATACTGTATTACGTTATTCTTGTTTCACTACTCTTGATTTTCATCCATGAATCTGATCCTATCCTTTTGAACCTTCCAGTGATATGACGTCCCCGAACGACCCCTCCCCGGACTCCAGCTCTCAGGACCGCACGGAAAGAAAACTCAGTGCACTGACCACTCTCGCGGAAGCTCAGGAAAGGAAGACAGATTTACTCACTGAGGGACTCAGGGAGATTACCGCCGCAGGAGGACCCTCCGCACTTATTACCGCCCCCGAGGGTGCTACTCCACCAGCTTATCAGGCTAGGGCTGGTACCGTATCAGACTTCCGACGGTTACACCCAGCTGCATTCACAGGGCTAGCTGAAACCCTTGAGGCTGAGCAATGGCTGGTAAACATGGAGAATTTATTGACAGCCGCTAGGGATCCAGAGGAAGACAGAGTGGACGTGATAAAGATTCAATTAGAAGACGAAGCCCGTACATG
Source organism: Agapanthus africanus (assembly GCA_030015575.1). Taxonomy (NCBI): domain Eukaryota; kingdom Viridiplantae; phylum Streptophyta; class Magnoliopsida; order Asparagales; family Amaryllidaceae; genus Agapanthus; species Agapanthus africanus. The sequence goes on from JASDDO010000022.1 coordinate 462,022,560, forward strand.
GTGGTCGGTGGAAGAAAGCAGACTTGACGAGCCGATTGAATGGAGCAAGTTTAAGGAGTGCTTCTTAGATCATTATTTTCCTCCCACAGCCAAGGAAGAAATGGAGGAAAGGTTTATTCTTTTAAAGAAGAATGGACGCCCAATGGACGTATATGCGGCAGAGTTCAACCGTCTGAGCCGCTTTGCTCCATACATGGTCAAATCAGAGGCCACCAGGGCCAGACGCTTTCTTCGGGGGTTAGATTTCGAGTTGCAGCAGTTGATTGCATCGTTGGGTTTGCAGACTTTCGCACAGATACTCAACGCGGTGAGAGTTCAGGAGCAATTGATTAACAAGTTCAGAAGACCCCCAGTCGTTCCAGCACGTACCCACGCACCTTCTCGAGGAGCCATACCGGTTCACAGAGCAGGAACGACACAAATGAAGCGCCCGTTCGTACCACAGCATCGCCCCCAGAGACAGGGCGTAACTTGCGGCTATTGCGGTAGAGGAGGGCATACCCAGAAGGACTGTCGCCGTGCCAAGGGACAGTTCTTGATTTGCGGTTCCAGTCAGCACAGGATTAACAGTTGCCCTGAGCGAGCAGAGATACAGGGAGGTTCTGGACCGCTACAGCAGAGGCCACAGGAGCAGAAGCAACCCTTTACAGGTCGCGGTCAGGGACGGGCTTTCACCTTGACCGCCGAGCAGGCAGAAGCGTCAGGAGACGTGGTTACAGGTACTCTACTCGTACATTCCTTGCCAGCTAGAGTACTATTTGATTCGGGAGCATCGCATTGTTTCTTGTCTGAGCATTTCACTAATACACACTCAATACCATATGAACCACTAACCAAGGGATGGGAAATTCATACGGGTAATGGCATTATAATATCTAGTCGAGAATGTAGATTATGCCCAGTTGTAGTGTATGGCAGGGAATTCTATGCGAATTTCCTTCTGATCTGGACTGGCAGTTACGACGCAATTCTCGGGATGGATTGGATGAGCACTTTCCATGCAGTTATCGATTGTCGTGCAAGGAAGGTGATCTTCCGCATCCCCAATCACCCGGAGTTTATTTTCGAGGGCGGAAGTGAATCTTTGGAGCCAGCTAAGTATAGAGCCAAGCCTAAGGAACTGACAGCTATGGAGATTGATAAGAGCCCAGTCCCAGAAATTGTTCGGGACTTTCTGGATGTATTTCCTGAAGATCTACCAGGTCTACCACCTCCTCGAATTTTGGAATTCTCAATCGACTTGACTCCAGGCACAGCCCCAGTATCCAGAGCCCCATATAGAATGGCACCAGTTGAGTTGGCAGAGTTGAAGAAGCAGGTTGAAGAACTTTTGGAGAAGGGATTTATTCGGCCGAGCGCTTCACCGTGGGGTGCACCAGTCCTATTAGTAAAGAAGAATGACGGATCGCTGCGAATGTGTATAGATTATCGGGAGCTGAACAAGGTCACAATAAAGAACAAGTACCCAATACCGCGCATTGACGACCTATTCGATCAGCTAAGTGGAGCCAAGGTATTCTCAAAGTTGGACCTCCGTTCTGGATATCATCAAATCAGAGTAGCAGCCGAAGATGTATGCAAGACTGCTTTCAGGACCCGATACGGACACTACAAGTTTCTTGTTGTAAGTCCACGTTGCCCACCCCGGTGCTTACGGGGAGGCGGAAAACATAATAAAAAACGGATTTTTATTGACTTAGGCAACATGGACCATGCATGTGAGGATCTTTGCTAAACGAAAACTAGCAAAAGCAAACTAACAACTAGCTAAGTTGTAGAAAGGTTATACCTTGAGCTCGAAGTCCTTCTCTCCTTGCTCGTCGGAATGGTAGAAAGAGGTCACCTTGCTTGTCTTCTCCCGTCAAAGAAGGATCCACCCGAAAGCCTCGACCTTTAGCTTCAACTCCAAGCTAGGAGTAACTAGAGTGCAAGAAATGCTAAGACTTGAACCCTAGAAGAGAGTAGAGAAGATCAAGTGAAGGTTTTTCTCAAGCTTTTTGTTTCTCAACACATGAGAGGGAGAGAGCTTGAGGGAGAGGATGAGCAAGAGAGAGAAATGATATGAGAGAATGAATTATTAGTGAGCCATTCTCACTAATATGTGTGTAATATTTTAATTCAATAATTTGCTTGAAAATTGTCATGGTTGTAGCAAGACATGACCATTATCATTTCAACATTAATGCAAATTGCAAAGATCAATGAGCATCTTCCAAATGAAATGATTATGGTCAAGTTGTCAACTAGGTCAACAAGTCAAAGAAGTCAAATGGTCAATAACAACAACCATGCACAATTATTAAGCTAATTATCAATTAACTATAATACACACAAAAGCAATGGGGTTAATAAAATGACAATAGTCATTAACCCTAAACAAGGTCCTCTCCCTCAATCTCAAGCAACTGTGCATACGCACCCGTATTCGTGATCCGAGGAACACGAATACCCTGAGAAAAACCAATCTCAAATCATATACTAGGATCTGGCTTAAACCAAAGCCCGCTAGTATAAACTGTCCGGACAGCAAACGTGCACAAGTGCGCGGATGCGAACGAACCCTGTTGCAAAACCATGCGACCTCTACTCATTTTGCCTAAAGGCGAATAGCTCTCTGTGTGGGACTCTAAAGACTCGACACTTCGCTGGCAGTGGGTTTAACCACAGACCGCAAGCGGCACTAGCTGTACGTAACGGTCCCCAGGTAGATGTCGATAAGAAGACTGACGAGGTGAACCCCATCTGCACTCCTAGTGAGCCTGAATGTGACAGTCTCCGTACAGTCCGGTCTGTTCGTCTGATACATCGCATGTCGGGCCTAGGGGCGGTAAAACGTCAGTCCCCTAATAGCGGTACAAGTCGTGCCGGAGTGAAGCCCAAAACACCCTGAGATAACACTGGAACCTACCAGTATATCTCGCTTGCCCTGGCCAGGGACTACTCGTGTAATGGCTCTCCTAGACACAGCGCGATGTCAACCCCCAATACCGGGAGAGACGAATCCTTTCTAACCGTCACTGCCTCCAAGTGCTTCGGGACTGCACCCAACCACCACCTGTTTGCACGACTCCTTTGAGCCGTGGTAGGGTAGTGATCAAAGTGCAGTGGGAACACACTCGAGGCGAAGTGCCAGTGTCAAGTCAGCGGACTAAGCTGTACTCATGTCACCTGGGAACTGATAACTGACGATAGGTATAATACCAACTTGTCAGTTCCCGACGAGTCCTGTCCAGTGTACTCGTAACCCAACGAGCACCCGTATACTATCTCCAAGACGACGTACTGATGGCTGTGGGACAGACCATCTCCCACACTGGGATGAGAAGCGCATACGCTAGTCTACTCCGGAGTATCGATGCCCTGTCTCGATAGTCCTGCGACTAGGGACCTGTATAAAGATGTGCTTATAGATTACCCAGCCCCCACTAGTGTGACTGCCATCACAACGCTGGTAATCAAGCAAAGATCCTAAGGGCTCCACTAATGCGTATAAGTGATATACTGAAATAAACACAAGTACACATTGAAGTAGAAACAAACCAAGTAGCATACTACTATATTGAGCAAGATTGTTTATACAAGGTGAATATCCCAAGCTTCCATCAAGTAATATACAAACTAGTATGATACAGTAATGGCCTCTAGGGCATATACACTAACAATCTCCCACTTGCACTAAGGCCATGAACTGGCGTATCGAAGACCTATCATCTCGATCAGCCGCTCGAACTGAGTCTGGGGTAAGGCCTTGGTGAATGGATCTGCAATGTTCTCTTCTGAAGCAACCCTCCGAACCTCGATCTCCTTGCGATCCACGATCTCCCTGATCAGGTGATACCGCCTCAAGATGTGCCTGGATCTCTGATGGGACCTGGGTTCCTTCGCTAAAGCTATTGCCCCGTTGTTGTCGCAATACAGAGGTATTGGGTCAACAATGGACGGAACCACCTGAAGTTCTTTTAAGAACTTCCTCATCCAGACAGCTTCTTTTGCGGCATCAGATGCAGCGATATATTCCGCTTCCATAGTCGAGTCCGCAACGGTTTCCTGTTTGGAGCTCTTCCAACACACCGCCCCTCCATTGAGGGTAAAGACGAAACCCGACATGGACTTGGAATCATCCTTGTCACTCTGGAAGCTGGAGTCAGCAAAGGCCTCGATCTGGAGGTCTTTTCCGCCATACACCAAGAACATCTCCTTAGTCCTTCTCAGGTACTTGAGAATGTTCTTTTCCGCTATCCCGTGTTTCTCCCCAGGGTTTGACTGATACCGGCTTACCACACTCAGTGCATAAGCTACATCCGGTCTGGTACACAACATCGCATACATTATAGAGCCTACCGCAGAAGCGTAGGGTATAATAGACATGCGATCCCTCTCCAAATCAGTCTTGGGAGACATCTCTTTAGAGAGGGTGATCCCGTGACAAGCCGGCAGGTTACCGCGCTTGGAATCTTCCATACTGAATCTCTTCACTATGGTGTCGATGTACCTGGACTGAGAAAGTCCTAATATCCTCTTGGATCTATCACGATGGATCCGGATCCCCAGGATGTATGAGGCATCACCCAGGTCTTTCATGGAGAACCTGTGCGACAAGAACCCCTTGACAGATTGTAGCATAGGAATGTCATTTCCTATTAAGAGAATGTCATCCACGTATAAAACGAGGAATACTACAGTTCTCGCTACAAATCTACTATAGATGCATGGTTCATCTGGATTTTTGATAAAGCCAAATTCCTTGACCGTCTCATCAAAACAGATGTTCCAACTCCGCGATGCCTGCTTTAGTCCATAGATGGACTTAAGCAACTTGCACACCTTTCCGCTGCTCCCACTCTGAATGAAACCCTCTGGCTGATCCATATAGACACACTCTTCTAAATTTCCATTTAGAAAAGCGGTCTTTACGTCCATCTGCCAAATCTCATAATCGTGGAAGGCAGCAATGGCAAGAAGGATCCGAATGGATTTCAGCATAGCCACTGGAGAAAAGGTTTCGTCATAGTCCAAGCCAGGTCTTTGACGGAAACCCTTTGCTACAAGTCTAGCTTTATAGGTCTCAACCTGTCCATCTACACCAATCTTCCTTTTGAAGATCCACTTGCATCCTACGGGTTTTACCCCGTCTGGAGCAATGTCCAACGTCCATACTTTGTTGGTGTACATGGACTCCATTTCGGTCCGCATTGCATCCAGCCATTTTACCGAGTCAACGCTCTGAACGGCCTGCTGGAAGCTAGTAGGCTCATCATAATCTATGATGCAATCCTCTCTATCCCCGTCTATGAGAAAACCGTAGTATCTCTCGGGCGGATGAGACTGCCTACTACTTCTGCGGAGCGGCGTAGGAATGTCCTGTTCATTTGAACCCTCTGGTTCCACTAAGCTTTCAGTAATAGTTTGTGGTTCTGGAATTTCTTCCAGTTCTACTGCGCTCCCACTTATTTCTTTTTCTAAGAACTGGTATTCTAGAAAGTGGGCATGACGAGAAACAAGAACTTTTTGTTCCTCTGCGTAATAGAAAAGATACCCCTTGGAGTTCTTTGGGTATCCCACAAACTTACACAGTACTGAGCGCGCCTCGAGCTTGTCCGCATGCTGCTTTTTGATAAAAGCTGGACTTCCCCAAGTCTTAATGTGACTGAGATGGGGCCTCTTCCCACACCACATCTCATACGGTGTTGTAGGCACAGTCTTAGTAGGAACTCGGTTCAAAAGGTACGCAGCTGATTCTAGCGCATACCCCCAGAAGGATCGCGGTAACTCAGCGTTACTCATCATGGACCGTACCATATCCAATAGGGTTCGGTTCCGTCTCTCCGATACACCGTTGTGTTGCGGAGTGTATGGAGGAGTAAGCTGAGAGAGAATTCCGTTCTCTTTTAAATAATTCAGGAACTCGGCACTTAAGTATTCTCCACCTCGATCCAATCTTAGAATCTTGATACTTTTGCCGGTCTGTTTCTCTACTTCATTCTTATATTCCTGGAACTTTTCAAAAGCCTCGGACTTATGTTTCATTAACAAGACATAACCGTACCTTGAAAAATCATCCGTAAAGGTAATGAAGTAAGAGTAACCGCTTCGCGCATGTGTAGACATTGGACCGCACACGTCGCTGTGTACGAGTCCCAAGAGCTCACTCGCTCTTACTCCGTGTCCAGTGAACGGAGTCTTTGTCATCTTTCCCATGAGACAAGATTCACAAGTGGCATAAGACTGATACTCGAACGGATCCAAGTATCCTTCTTTATGTAACTTAGTCAACCGTGTCTCATTGATGTGACCCAGTCTACAATGCCATAAGAAAGCCTGATTGATATCAGGAGACTTTCTTTTGTGTGTATTCTGGACATTGAAAATCTGTGGTTGGTTTAATACGTATATACCATTGCTCAGTATACCTGACCCAATCAGAACTTGATTAAGGTGAATGTTTACAACATTACTTACAAACGCAAATTCATAACCTTCTTTAGAAACCAAAGATACAGAAATGATATTACAAGTTGCGTTGGGTACAAAAAAGCAATTACGCAAAACCAAAACATGCCCATCTGTCATTCCCAGGTGATAGTCCCCCACGGCTTTAGCATCCATGCTAGCTCCGTTCGCAACTCTGAGGGTCATGTCACCTGCCTTCAAAAACCTACGATTTATCAACGCCTGCAAAGAATTACAGATATGAGATCCTGAACCGGTATCCAATACCCAGGAAATAGAGTTTATAGAAAGACAGTTTTCAATAACATACACACCTGAAGCTGAAGCCGCAACCTGCTTCAGTTCCTGTGTCCTGGCCATCTAAGCCCTGCAATCTTTCTTCCAGTGTCCACTCTTATGACAATAGAAGCATTCCTCCTTTCCCACAAGCTTCCCCGCAATCTTTGTTGCCATTTCTTTTCCCTTCGTACCCACTTTACTAACACCGCCTCTTGGTTTGGTGGGGGCTTTCTTCCTCTTTCCCTTGGCTTTTGCCTTGGACCTAGAGGAAGAAGATCCTCCTACAAACAAAGTGGGTGTTTCCCTACCTTTCTGGAGGGTGCCCTCTGCGCTCCTCAGCATGTTGAGGAGTTCTGAAAGTTCAACTTCCTTTTCTTGTAAGTTGAAGTTCAGTATGAACTGGGCGTAAGTGGATGGAAGGGACTGGAGAATTAAATCCGTATAGAGTTCACTTTCCAACGTGGTCCCAAGTTCCGCGAGCTCCTCAATGTAGCCAATCATCTTAAGCACGTGGTCCGCTACCGATGATCCGACGGCCAACTTTGCCGAAAACAACTTCTTCGACACTTCGTATCTTGCGATACGAGACTGCTCTCCATACAGTTCTTTTGTATGAAGAAATATGGATTCCAAGTCCATATTCTCGTGCCTCCTCTGATGTTCATTGTCCATCGAGGCAAGTACGAGGCACCTGGCCTTCGCGCTATCAATCTCCCAAGTCTTACGGATTTCCTTATCCGCGACGCTGGAGGTGGGACCTGGGACGGGGGGAGCTTTGGTGGTAAGAAGATACCCCAGCTTGTCGTAAGTGATTGCCATCTTGACATTCCTGAGCCAATCTTTGTAGTTTGGCCCTGTCAATATATTTTTATCTAGAAGTAACTTAAGTCCAGTCATGTCGATTGGTCGTTGCAATTAGGAGAGAGAGAAGAAACACTTTAGCACGATGCTCTTGCAAGTTTAGAATGGTTTTTAGTTTTTCTAAACAGGATGGCTCCGACTGTCTCTCGAATCCCTCCTCAAACCATAAAGGAAGAATTAGCCGGGATCAATCCCACCGCACAATACTTGCTTAACCGTTCAGCCAGGCCAGTGTCGGTACTTCGAGGGAGGTTTTCCAACGCTTTCGCGAAGTTCCTTAATTAAATAACCTCTTTTCCCTAGGGGCGTAGCCCCGCTAACACCTTTCTAGGCACCTACTAGGTTTATAGCATTGATCGTTTAGTGAGAAATTTCCCGAGGAGTAGCATATACTCACAGTAGGATCGGGATCCAAATATCATCGCGTGACGAAACTGAAGGAATCCTACCAGAATCACCACACTCCAAATGGTATGCAAATCTAGCAAGTTTCAGTACTTATGAAACTCCCGATGTGGATTTTTGCCCCATGCTCTTATGACCTTGACTTTGGCCAAAATATCATAAGTCACATGTCAAGTTCTGCCCGTCACTATCTAGGTTAATTTAGATCCATCCGTACATACCCTTGACTTTGGCCAAAATGGCAGTACGACTGTCCCAAACCAACGCATCTATCTATGCTACACATGAACACCCAATAGCTACCAATCACTATGCCTTGACTTTGGCCAAAATACATAGCTTGAATACCATTGCCTATTCATGCGAAACGACGGAGGGCTACGAATGGTTTTGGTAAAACCGTGAACGTAGTGAACTTGATATAATCGATGGAACGAGATAGCTTTTAGAAAGGAGTGGCTCAAGCTCCGCATTTAAAAGTTAGTTTTGAAAAGAACCGAGTGGTTTTTCGAAAGTGTTCCAACGACTTTAACTTGGTTTATTATCTTGCATTAGTTCTTTTAATGCGTGATATTCTTGCATTAGTTCTTTTAATGCGTCCCATCATTTAATCCTACCATTGCAGAAAACAACCAAAATATGACGTACGCTTATGCCATTCGCATTCGCCACGGGGTCCCGTCATCACCCGTTAGGTTACTTAACTAACGACAGAGCGGGGGCTGGGCTAGCGCGGCTGTAAAACATAAGCAACGCCTAAATAGAAAGCAATGATAGACATTACAGATCACAGATGAATACATTGGATATACTAGCAATCCGCAATCCTTTCGAGCCTGGAACGAAAAGCGGATTACACGGTCGCGGTGAATGGCCAATACCCCACCCAAGACCCCTACGGGTGCGGCAAACTACCCGTCAAGTACCCGGCAGTTTGTGCACCCCTCCATGGGTCTATCCTGGGAGCAAAAACAGTAAAAAGAATTATACAATGACGGCTACAACCCCGACCCGGTTGTGCGGCCAAACAAATAATATTATTACATCAATTTACATTTACAATGAATGAAAGAAAAACAAAAGCTCATCTCACATCCACCCCGGCTATTCACCCGCGACAGTCCAACACATTCATATACACATTCCAATATCAAACACGGATCATGTATAACCCCGACCAATCGACTTATAGCGATTAGCCGACGTTCAATACATGCAAGCATCACAGATATAACCGATATAGCCAAAGTGCAGTGAAGTTCGGAAAAATACGGAATTATAGGACCCCAAAAGTAAATTTCTGTTCTGGAAAATCTGGGCACATATAATATATCTTAAAAATCCCAAAACCAACACAGAGACACACTGCACGAAAAACGATGCAGAGAGGACAACAAACGGCGGCGGTTCCGCGGCACATGCCTACCTCATGCCGCGGAACCGCGGCGGTTTGAATGAATCATGGGATCGTTTTTCTTGGGTGTTCACACAAAACCCTGAGCCGAATTTAGGTGTATAAGAAATCTCGTTTTGACCAGAAAAATTTTTAACAGAAACTAGGGTTTTGTAAAAGTTTGGTTTTTGGATTTTTCGGTTCCGAACTTCGTTACACTTCACTACCAAGCTAGTTTGTGTTTAGTTAGGCTCTGATACCACTGTAAGTCCACGTTGCCCACCCCGGTGCTTACGGGGAGGCGGAAAACATAATAAAAAACGGATTTTTATTGACTTAGGAAACATGGACCATGCATGTGAGGATCTTTGCTAAACGAAAACTAGCAAAAGAAAACTAACAACTAGCTAAGTTGTAGAAAGGTTATACCTTGAGCTCGAAGTCCTTCTCTCCTTGCTCGTCGGAATGGTAGAAAGAGGTCACCTTGCTTGTCTTCTCCCGTCATAGAAGGATCCACCCGAAAGCCTCGACCTTTAGCTTCAACTCCAAGCTAGGAGTAACTAGAGTGCAAGAAATGCTAAGACTTGAACCCTAGAAGAGAGTAGAGAAGATCTAGTGAAGGTTTTTCTCAAGCTTTTTGTTTCTCAACACATGAGAGGGAGAGAGCTTGAGGGAGAGGATGAGCGAGGGAGAGAAATGATATGAGAGAATGAATTATTAGTGAGCCATTCTCACTAATATGTGTGTAATATTTTAATTCAATAATTTGCTTGAAAATTGTCATGGTTGTAGCAAGACATGACCATTATCATTTCAACATTAATGCAAATTGCAAAGATCAATGAGCATCTTCCAAATGAAATGATTATGGTCAAGTTGTCAACTAGGTCAACAAGTCAAAGAAGTCAAATAGTCAATAACAACAACCATGCACAATTATTAAGCTAATTATCAATTAACTATAATACACACAAAAGCAATGGGGTTAATAAAATGACAATAGTCATTAACCCTAAACAAGGTCCTCTCCCTCAATCTCAAGCAACTGTGCATACGCACCCGTATTCGTGATCCGAGGAACACGAATACCCTGAGAAAAACCAATCTCAAATCATATACTAGGATCTGGCTTAAACCAAAGCCCGCTAGTATAAACTGTCCGGACAGCAAACGTGCACAAGTGCGCGGATGCGAACGAACCCTGTCGCAAAACCATGCGACCTCTACTCATTTTGCCTAAAGGCGAATAGCTCTCTGTGTGGGACTCTAAAGACTCGACACTACGCTGGCAGTGGGTTTAACCACAGACCGCAAGCGGCACTAGCTGTACGTAACGGTCCCCAGGTAGATGTCGATAAGAAGACTGACGAGGTGAACCCCATCTGCACTCCTACTGAGCCTGAATGTGACAGTCTCCGTACAGTCCGGTCTGTTCGTCTGATACATCGCATGTCGGGCCTAGGGGGCGGTAAAACGTCAGTCCCCTAATAGCGGTACAAGTCGTGCCGGAGTGAAGCCCAAAACACCCTGAGATAACACTGGAACCTACCAGTATATCTCGCTTGCCCTGGCCAGGGACTACTCGTGTAATGGCTCTCCTAGACACAGCGCGATGTCAACCTCCAATACCGGGAGAGACGAATCCTGTCTAACCGTCACTGCCTCCAAGTGCTTCGGGACTGCACCCAACCACCACCTGTTTGCACGACTCCTTTGAGCCGTGGTAGGGTAGTGATCAAAGTGCAGTGGGAACACACTCGAGGCGAAGTGCCAGTGTCAAGTCAGCGGACTAAGCTGTACTCATGTCACCTGGGAACTGATAACTGACGATAGGTATAATACCAACTTATCAGTTCCCGACGAGTCCTGTCCAGTGTACTCGTAACCCAACGAGCACCCGTATACTATCTCCAGTACGACGTACTGATGGCTGTGGGACAGACCATCTCCCACACTGGGATGAGAAGCGCATACGCTAGTCTACTCCGGAGTATCGATGCCCTGTCTCGATAGTCCTGCGACTAGGGATCTGTATAAGGATGTGCTTATAGATTACCCAGCCCCCACTAGTGTGACTGCCATCACAACGCTGGTAATCAAGCAAAGATCCTAAGGGCTCCACTAATGCGTATAAGTGATATACTGAAATAAACACAAGTACGCATTGAAGTAGAAACAAACCAAGTAGCATACTACTATATTGAGCAAGATTGTTTATACAAGGTGAATGTCCCAAGCTTCCATCAAGTAATATACAAACTAGTATGATACAGTAATGGCCTCTAGGGCATATACACTAACACTTGTGATGCCGTTCGGTGTTACCAATGCCCCAGCAATATTCATGGACCTGATGAACAGAGTGTTCGCAAAGTACTTGGACACGTTTGTCGTTGGGTTTATCGACGACATACTTGTCTACTTGAAGACCCGGGAAGAGCACGCTGAACATTTGCGTACGGTACTACAAATTCTTCGGGAAGAGAAGCTGTATGCGAAGCTGAGCAAGTATGAATTCTGGCTCGACAAGGTACAGTTTTTGGGACATATTGTTTCGGGAGAAGGCATCTCGGTGGACCCGGCAAAGATAGAATCCGTCAGAGATTGGCCAACACCGAAGTCAGTGGCCGAGATCAGGAGTTTTCAGGGATTGGCAGGTTATTATCGGAGATTCGTCCAAGATTTCTCAAGAATCGCGGAACCATTGACGAGGCTGACACGGAAGGACGTGCCGTTTACATGGACAGAGGAGTGCACTCAGGCATTCGACACACTGAAGCAGAAGTTAACCACGGCACCTATACTTACAGTACCAGATGATTCCGGTGGTTTGGTGATACACAGTGATGCCTCAGGGAAGGGTTTAGGTTGTGTTCTAATGCAGCACGGCCGAGTGGTTGCTTACGCCTCTCGACAACTGAGAAACCATGAGAAGAACTACCCCACACACGACTTGGAGTTAGCAGCGGTAGTTTTTGCATTGAAGATTTGGAGGCACTACCTATTGGGTGAGAAAGTGGAGGTGTACACAGATCACAAAAGTTTGAAGTATGTTTTCACTCAGAAGGAACTAAACATGAGGCAGCGCCTATGGCTGGAGCTGATGGCAGATTATGACTTGGACCTTCAGTATCACCCGGGGAAGGTAAACGTTGTACCAGATGCGCTTAGTCGCATGCCAGCGGTCATGATGTTGACCGATCAGAGGAGCATTATTGAGGATTTCCAGAAACTTGAACTTGAGGTCGTTACGCCGAACGCACTCAGTCAATTTTGGCAACTACAGGTGCAATCTTCCCTGGTGGATCGCATCAAGATTGCACAAGCGGATGATCCCCGATTACAAAAGTTCAGAGAGCAAGTGGAAGCTGGACTGAGAACGGATTTGATTATACATGAAGATGGCTCTCTGAGATTCGGTAGCAGACTCTGCGTACCTAAAGGAGATGTTCGAGAAGAAGTTTTGGCCGAAGCACACAGTTCAGCTTATTCTGTGCATCCAGGAGGTACAAAAATGTATCAGGACCTAACGCAACACTTTTGGTGGAACGGAATGAAGCGGGAAATTGCGAGGTTTGTATCCAGATGTTTGGTATGTCAGCAGGTGAAGGCGGAATATCAGAGGATAGCAGGATTGTTACAACCACTGCCGATACCGGAATTGAAGTTGGAGCACATTACTATGGATTTCGTGACGGCCTTACCACGGAGCCCTAGGGGCAATAACGCTATTTGGGTTATCGTCGATCGCCTCACAAAAGCTGCACACTTCCTACCTTTCCGAGTGGGACAGTCGAAAGAATCACTGGCAGAAAGATATATGCAGGAGATTGTACGACTTCACGGTGTTCCAGTCAGCATTGTGTCAGACCGAGACACCAGATTCTTGTCACACTTTTGGAAGAGTCTACAGGAGAGTTTGAGAACCCGCCTTAAATTCAGCACAGCTTATCACCCACAGACGGATGGACAATCCGAGCGTATGATTCAGACGCTCAAGGATATGTTGAGAGCTTGTATGTTGGACTTTCAGGGTTCCTGGGAGGACCATCTGCACCTAGTCGAATTCTCTTACAACAATAGTTATCAGGCTAGTATTCAGATGGCTCCTTTTGAAGCACTATACGGGCGGAAGTGTCGATCCCCGGTATGTTGGGGTGATGTAGGAGAACGAAGACTACTGGGCCCCGAACTCATTGTTCAGACAGTCGACAAAGTCCAAATGATCAGACAGCGTATCAAGGCGGCTCAGGATCGACAGAAGAGTTGGGCAGATACCAGCAGAAGGGCGCTTGAATTCGAAGTCGGAGATCATGTGTTCTTGAAGATTTCCCCTACTCGTGGAGTTATCAGGTTCGGAGGTCGGGGAAAGCTTAGTCCCCGTTTTATCGGACCTTTTGAGGTGCTAGAGCGAGTAGGAGAGGTTGCCTATCGACTTGCCTTGCCTCCATCGCTAGCTGGTGTGCACAATACCTACCACGTGTCACAGTTGCGGCGTTATGTTCGGGATGAAAGCCATGTTCTGGACCATTCAGAGCTAGTCTTGGGTACCGATCTATCGTACGAGTAGCAGCCTACTACCATTCTCGACCGCAGAGAGAAAGTGCTGAAGAATAAGATCATTCCTTTAGTCCGAGTGTCTAGGGGCGGTCGTTCCCCAGGAGAATCCACCTGGGAGCGGGAGGAAGATATCCGTGATCGTTATCCGCATCTCTTTGTTTAGTACATTGTATTCTTGTATCCTTGTTAAATTTTGAGGACGAAATTTTTGTTAAGGGGGGTATGATGTAAATCCCCGTTACCATCTTAATAAAAGTTTTTCCTATTTTTCCAAATCCCAGAGATTTACTTTTCCTCGTAATTATTTTGTAGAAGGTGGCGGCTTGAATCTCAATATTTATAATTTCCATAACCCTAAAAGTTAAGACCAAAATTTTAACAACAAAACCCTAACCCACTCATTCTTTTCCTTTATTAAACCCTTACTAAATTCCCTCAGCCCAATCAAAAAAATTCCTTAATAAATTCCTTATAAACAATCCCCAGCCCGTTCCTTATCTCAGCCCACCAACTTTTTTTTAAGGGATTATTTTTACGAGCCCAGCCCATCTCTTTTTCACACTTCCTTGGCCCGCCCGCACCAGACCCGACCCGACCCCTTCTATTCATCTTCCCCCTCCTCTAACGGTAAAATCCACTGTTCACAGCGCGCGATCCCCTCCTCCGCCGCGTTTCGCGCCCACGCTCACGCCCCCGCTCCTGCCGTTACACCCACGACTTCAACCCTATTCTCTTCCTCGTGCCCCCATATCTCTTCTCTACCAATTCAGAAATCCCTCATCTCTCTCTCCCTCACAAAAAAAACTCACCGGGCACCATTTTTTCAACTCACTTCGCCGCCGGCGACGACCCTCGACATCCCTCGGCAACCCTCGCTCGTTCCTCCTCCACCAACTCTCTCCCTCTACGACTCCACCTTCTTTAACCCGAGCCCCTACCGAGCCCCTGCACACCAACCCAGTGCACCCAAGCCAACCACCACCATGCACTCTCGACGCCGACAAGCCCCCATGGCACCTGAACCACATCGCCGATCTCCCTACGACCTCCTCAGCATCATCACCATCACAGCAATCCCCTAGCCCACTGCTTAACCTTTCCCTCTCTTCAAAATTCCAAAACCCATTCTTTTGTTCCAAGCATTTCACTGTGCACATCGCCGGAGCGACGACCGCCGACATCGTCGACCCCAGCAAGTCCCAGGCCAACAACAGAGCACCACCTCCGCTTCCAGCAAGCACTTGACGGCTCCGGGAAACTCCGACGTCAAACCCGTGTCTCGAGCCAAGCTCGCGAGAATCCGTTACACGGCGTACGTCACGCGTTCGTGACGCCACTGCTGCCGTACGACCCCGAGACGTTTCCAGGCAAGTGTTTACTTGCTTCATGCTAAAATAATAGTGGTACAAACTTAAATTATCTAGTTTACGAATTTACTGATTCCCGATACGTATTGTGACCTAAGTGTTCGATGCTAGATCCCAATGGAAATAATAGTTTATTTTGACGGAAACTGATATTTTCTGTTGGCCCATTCGATGATAAATATCGTGTATGAATCTCGCTGGAAAATACGATTTTTAGTGACAAAAATTGATACCCCCAAATATGCCGTTAAAACTAGAATTCTCTCGTACCTGAAAATGAATAAAATCACCATAAATCATATAGATACTGGAATGATATGTTCGAGGGCTTAAATCGAAGCCGACTCGACGAACTTTAACCCTATGTAAAATTCTAATGATTTCTGTTCTGTAACTGTGAAGATAATTAGATCGGAATGCGACTCTGGACTGCGGTCCAGAGCGTTTCTGATTATTGTGTTCTGTCCAAAGACCTGTGTCACTGTGTTTCCTGAAGTCGTATGTTACGGAACCCTGCAGTAGATTAAATATAATTCTGTTAGTTAAACAAAACTTGTGGTTCCATTCCGATTCATCGCCGTTTTCTATTTTAAACTGTATTTAAAAGGGCAGAACGTATAACTGTCCAGAACAGATTCTGAAATGACATACTGAGGTTAAACTGTGTATAACTTTCAACGTACAGATGCGATTGAGGATCCGTCTATTGAGTTGAATACTCCATTGAAAACCCTAGATTTCATTTAACTGTAACATCGCTAAATTCTGAGCCCAACTGGGTGCAATTCGTGTCGCGAAACGGACGTTCAGTTCTGAAACTGAATTTCCAGCCGCGAGCACTTAAAATGAAACAGCTATATCTTGAAAACCGGAATCCCGATTGAACTGAAACAAATTTTGATGAATTGCTGACTGAGTGTTCTATTTATCTTGCTTGTATCATTCTTCTGAATTCTTAACATATTAATTTATGCAATTTATTTTAGTTAACGACATGCATGTTGATTCATAACATACAGAGCTTATTGGTAGCATACAATACATATATCATACCCTTGCCATATACTCAGTGTTAGTGCGTGTGGACATTGCATTATCGTGCGTGATATATGTTGGTTTAGGAGTGACGAGTACACCAATGGAAAGTGAATATTCGTGACAATGATTGATACAGTGAACAGTGATGAAACCGTGCCATTGGTATACTTGTACACAACTAGATCAAGATCATAAATAGTGTAAACCTGGGGAAAAAAAGGAAATCAAAGTAGAAAGAGTATCGTATTTCGCGGGACCGTGTTTAGAGGATGATCATTCGAACCGTGATACTGATACGTGTAGGGTAGGATCTAGCGATCCGGCTGACAGGGTTATGTCCCGGGCATGTGGGCCGTTGTCTCGGGTATGTACGAGACTCCTGTTAAACATGATCCTCCTTCCACTATGTGATTTCAAACATGACCTAGAGACCGATAGGGACACATAATATATTCTGCATCATATAGTGACATAGTGATTACTTGCATTGTTCCTACACCAGTATTACCTCATATACCTGTTTCATCTTAGTATAATAATATTGTTATTGTGTCGCTCTGACGACCTGAGTATGCATGCTCAGATTCCGCGGGAGGACCCGCACAGGAGACGGATCTACCCTTTGAGTTCACGGAGATATAGTTTGGTGTACCTTCTTCATTTGCTGCTTTCCATAAAAGTGATCGTAAGATTGAACTTGGTTAGTTATTGTTCTTATTATCTGTAATTTGTGAACAATGGAATTTTAATGTAATAAATTAGTGATGTGATTCCTTTAATATTGTGCTTTATTTACTGATTACCATGTAGTGCTAGAAGCCGAAGTGTGACTACGACGGGATGATTCCTTGACCGTAGGAACATGGCTGGCCTAGTCATCCCTCGTTTTCCGTATTTTGGGAAGCGGGGCGTGACAAATTAGAATCGTTGACATCGTTCAATTGTAATGGGTGTTTCGGCTCTGGTAGATTGATGAGCCCATTGTGCACTGCTAGTTCGAACAACCTCCTTGTTTTATCCCGGGGAAACGAGTATGGACGTCTCAACTTCTCATCGAGGGATTGCCGCTTGTTGCTTTGGCGAGCAACCGGTCTCGGGCCACTCGGTTGTTGTTGAGCGTTGGCGACGAAGGTCGCTTTTCCCTTCCCCTTATCCTTTTTGTTCGATCCCTTATTTGCGAGTCCGAGATTCTTTTCGGATAGCGTGCGATTGCGCAGCTGAATGTTCTCGCAGCTTTTTGTTTCTTCCTCTTTTCCTTAGGTGGATTCTTTGAAGAGAGGGATGAGAGCCATTTCTTCTTCGGAATCGCTCCTGAAGGTAAGAATTTGCGATCCCCTGCTATCAACCATGTGAAAGTTGTCAGCAGCTCTTCCTCGTTCGTCTGTCGCATTTTTCCGCTGTCGACGAGCTTCACGCTTCATCTTCTTGAAGTGCTGCCGGTGAGCAACGTATTCTTACCAACAATTTTTAAAGGTGTTGCATTCTTCAGTAGGGTGTGCAATCTTCTGATGATATAAGCAGAAGTTAAGATGTGCGTCTGCTTCATCAAGATGTATACTGGCGGGAGAATTTCTTTTGAAAGAGGGGAGCTTCATTCCCATCGATATGGCTTTGGCAAACCTTTTCCTTTTCTTGAACCTGCTTTTATTTGTGGCGGATGTGCTTTGATCTGGTGGGAGTGTTTTAACCCTTTCGTCCAGTCGCCGGCGTTTGGCCTTTTCAAATATGGCCATTTCGCGCTCTCGATCAGCTTTGCTTTTCAAAATAGCTTCGTTCAGGAATGCGTCAATCATTTCATCTGAAGGTCCTAGGAGTTCTGGTCCGGGATCTGCCCCCAGTTTCTCTACATCAGGAGCTTCTTCACCATCTATTGACGAGTGAGAGATCGTGTGGTAGCTCGCCACATAATCCTCAGGTTCATCCAACGAGTCTTCTCCGTTGTCGTCACCTCTATCCTTAAGGACGTGGCTGAGAAATTCCTGAAGCATGACCGGGGTTCGCGCTTTCTGGTTATATTCTTCCAACGCATCAATATGCTTTTGCAGGTCCGTGCGCTTGTCCCCAGGCTTCACGGGCTTTTGGGTCTTTTTCTTCTTCTTCGAAGACTTTGACGGCTGGGTATGGGCGCCTTGACTATCACTGATCAGTCGAAAATACTCCATCTTTAACACCACAATTTCCCTATCATTTGCACTTATCTAGAAGTGTTCGACATTCATATAGCACATATTAGCAAAGCAGTCGTAAAATACCAGTTTGCATGTGTTAGACTTTAAAACCGGCACTATAAGGGAAATTGACTGCATTTCATAGCATGGCATCATTCCTATATATCGCAACTTGTGTTTCGAAGTCTGTGCAGGACATTACAGAAGATCGGTCAAATTTACAAACGAAGACTGTTAAAAATACGCCAACTCAAGGAATTAGAATCTGGCAATGATCTAGAATGAATTCAGAAATTCAACATATCAGGAAATACATCAAAGTACAGAAGAAGCCAACACTGCAAATATGAAGCCTTGAGCCAGCCACTTGGCAGCGGAACCGCGGCTGGAGCCGCCTTGCACCGCGGTTCCGTGGCGGCTTTTCCACTTCACCCCCTCTGCTTTAGCCCATAAATCCTATGTTAGCTTCCACACTTCAGAAAAACACTACATTCTCCAGATTGCTCCAGAACATTCTGCCAGATCAGCAAGCCATTGGGTTCCTAACTAAACACTCTTAGCTTCCTCTACAAGCTTCATCTAAACTCCATTAAGGACCTAGAACCTTCCCCCTAACCTCCTAGCTTAGGGTAGAAGCTAAGCCCTAACTAACTACTTCTAGAAGTTTCTCCCTATAACTAACTTTTGGAGGGAAAATTCAAATTTGAATTCCTAATGCTAGGGTTTAGGAAACCTATAAATAGACCCCAAGGCTCACTTGAAATGGCTAATCTTTGGTGGCTCATTGTTGGCTAAATTCAAAGTTGTTCCTAGTTCCTCAATTCAATTGTTGAGGTTGTTCTTCATCTTCAGCCTAACAACTACCACCTCAAAACCCTAACCCTAATCCAATCAAAGATCAAGAATTCAAGATCCTTTGAGTTCAAGCCAAGCAAGTCTTCAAGATCCTTTAGAAGCGGAACCGGACTTCAACGGAGCACGAGATCCAAGCGATCCAAGACTCAAGGAGCCGAGTGAAGCAAGAATCGACGATCAAAGTTCCATCCTCTTGTAGT
Organism: Agapanthus africanus; assembly: GCA_030015575.1. Lineage (NCBI taxonomy): Eukaryota > Viridiplantae > Streptophyta > Magnoliopsida > Asparagales > Amaryllidaceae > Agapanthus > Agapanthus africanus. Next base: position 462,042,136 of record JASDDO010000022.1, read on the forward strand.
TCTTGAGAGTTGTAACTAATTGTTGATATAATAAAGGTGAATATTCTTTAAACTTGCTTATTTTCAATTTGAGCATTATGCTTATATTTCGATTCTTGAATATATTCTTTGTGATGATGCTTAAATAAAACTCCGCTCGTGGAGGAATCGAAACAATTGTAGAATGATGATGTTGACGAATCTTTAAACGTTTTCTTAAGTCTTATAACAATTGTAAATTCTTGAAATTCGAATGATCGATGATCTAGATTGATGCGAATGTGTTCTTGATTTCTTTCGCACAATCTAGAGATCAACGATCGATCATCCGACTTTCAAGAAGCTATCTAGTGAATGTGATTCATCGAAAGGACAAAGGATAGGATGAGGAACCCTAATCCTTAATCCTCGATGAATCTACATCGATTTAGCATCAACTTGTTAATGGATAAGAAATCGTATTCTTGAATCTTCGTCACATCTACAATCTACTCGATTCCTACGAGCTTTACTTTAAATCTTGAAACCTAAATTGATTGGAATTCTATCGATAATTGATTCTTGATGTTTATCATTTTCTTGATTCTTGATTAGAATAGTGATACTTGAAACTCATCGATAAAAATCTTGAATCATGTTTTCTTTTCCTTTCTATTAAATTTTCAATTCAAACAAATCAAAATACGAACGAATCGCGCAATCCCTGTGGACGATCCGCACTCACTAATGCGCTACAATCCGACACCGTTATTGATTGCGGTCAAATAATTCTTTGATTGTGAATTCTATTTTGTAAACCGACACACAAAGAAACGATCAATCAAATGGCGCCGTTACCGGGGATCGCGCGCTAATTCGTTCTATATTGAAATTTGAATCGAAAGATTTATTCCATTACAATTTTGTGATCAAAATTCGCAAAAAACACTAAACGATTTGCTGTGGTTCATTGCAAGGAGATCTGGAGCTTGTTGTGCAATTGAAATTTTTTTTTGGAAATTTCGAGAGTGCTCAAGGAGTTAGCAGCAGCTTTCTTTGGAAAAATTGTGCACTGAACAGTACCTACGACCGCGGTTACGCGGCATTAACCTCCTCCTGCGGCGGTTCCGTGGCTAGGTGAAGGCCCGTCTGTACAATTTTGTTCACAGTGAGCTTCTTACTTTCTTATCTCCTTCTCTGTCTGCTCCAATTAACATTTTGTGCATGCTTCTTTGCAAAAATCGCAGCGCCGCGCAAAAAGCAAAATTAAATTGTGCTTGTTTGCATAATTAATACGGACATTAAGGGGCAAAGACCAAATCCAGATTAGGTGGGGAGTTCATTACCCTTCCTAAGCCCCGAAAATCGCAAAATTTGCATCCGCATTTACCCTCATTAACTAAAAGAAATCTGGAGATGACTCTAAGGACCGTCGCGCTCACTTAGGACAGAAGAAGGCCGTGGGTAATTCATTGCTTATCCGTGTTTCTCTTGTGGTGTCTAAGGCAAGTGTGTCGAAGGCTAGTGGTTACTTAATTAGGCCCACTACTTACGTAGTGGAGAACCTCCCACTTACCTGGCACTTACCTGGCCACAGGAGAGACAAAGAGGCAATGGAGGATTTATCCTGCGACTTTTCTTTTGGCAGTTAGGAGCGGTCTAGAGATTTGACCTAGGTGACCCCTAGAATTAGGGTTTTGTGTGTTGCATTTGTTATGCTTGCATCATATTTTCAAAAATCCGTATCACTTTTCAAAACAAACACTGCATTCATTCATTCATTACCCCTAATTATAAGTCACGCTGCCACTTGTACTAACCTTTTTTAGTGCAAAATAGGCTGGACACGGGATTCTAGTGCCCGTTTAGTCCGCGTACCCCCGATCGACTCCGAAGTCGGTATTTCTCCATTTACATCTTCTTTACCCACCACCACACCCACATCGATGGATCCGTCTCCATCAAATTTCTTTACCACTAATCTGTCGCCATCCGTTGGTGCGCAGAATCCACCCCACATCTCTCTCCAAGAGAGGTGCTATCCTTTGCGAGGTCCTCTTTCGACCTGCTTATCCATTCCACCAGCCAATGGGGATAGTTTTGAAATTAAACCCCAATACATCAACCTTTTACCCAAATTCCACGGACTCGAGACTGAAGACGCATACGTTTTTATCACCAAATTTGAAAACGTATGTGCAATGATGGGTACGTCACAACTTTCTGTGGATGCTATGCGTCTATGTCTTCTTCCATTTACTTTGTGCGATATAGCCGAGAAGTGGCTATATAACACTACTGCACATTCCATTACGAATTGGGAAGAATTCGTTGCGGCATTCCTTAAGAAATTTTACCCTATGCAAAAGACAGCTCGAATCCGTAGCGAACTAAATCAATTCGCCCAGCTTCCGACTGAACCATTCTCAAAATGCTTTGAACGTTTCAAGGATCTTTTGGTTCAATGTCCTCATCACGGCATCTCGAGATGGGATCTTTGCCGAATCATATATGAGGGCATTAACCCAAACACTAAACAGAACCTTGAGAACATGTGTCAAGGCACCTTTATGACCAAGGATGATGGGGAAGCTTGGAAATTTTTAGAAGAGTTCGCTGAAAATCCTTACAGTGGGAGAGTGGAACCCAATCATCGACTAGGGGTGGCGTACACCAAATTGATGTGTCCATAGGTATTCGAGCTAAGATGGCAGCAATGCAAAAGAAGCTCGAGGCTATGGAACACAAATTTTCAGCAGCCTCCCTAAACCCAATGTCGCTCCCCAAAACTATATGTGGGTGCTGTTCTGATCCTTCTCACTTAACGCAAGAATGTCCATTAAACTCTCTGTTTCAAGGTCACGAGCATACTAATGCCGCATTTCAAAGACCTAGAAATGATCCATATTCTTCCACGTACAATCAGGGTTGGAGGAATCACCCGAATTTTGCTTGGAACCAACAACAACATTCTCAAAACATGAATCCAAGCCAAAATAATTTCCAAAGGGCTCTTCCACCACAACAGCAACCACTTCAACTCACTCAGCACCCTTACCAGTCACAAAATTTCTACAACCAGGTCAACACTCCTGCACAGTCTAATCCTATGCAGTTGACTGGTTCTGACGAACTCTCTCAATTCACTCAAACCATGAAATCACTCTTGTCAAATTTCATAGAGGTTTCGGCTGAGGTTAGATCTTCCGTCAGTGAGATAAAGAAAAACTCAGCGTCCCAAGCTGAGAGTATTAGATCGATGGAAGCTGAAATCGCACGACTTAAAGCCGAAATGAGTGCGAGAGAAAAAGGGAAACTTCCGTCTCAACCCCTACCGAATCCTGGGCATTATAATGTAAATGCCGTCACAACGTTGAGATCAGGAAGAGTGCTGAATAACCATGTCGGGGAAGGAATTGATGATATTGAAAATACTATCAATAACACCCCGGCTGAGACCTTTCCTCACACACACACTTCTACTTCTGATCCTTGTTCTTCTACCCCACCGCCTTCTCGCGAGCCTTTTCTCCATTTCCAATTAGGCTCGACACCTCAGTATAGCCCTTCTAGTTCTCCATAGACGGTCCCCACTCCTCTTTTGGGATCACGTCTACCCCCTCTTCCTTCTCCTATGATGGACCCAGCACTTATTGCGAATGCTCCTTACCCGAATCGGTTAAGGGGTAACAAAACGAGTCCTCATATGGAGAACATTATGGAAATGTTCAAACATGTTAACATCAATATCCCTCTCCTAGATGCAATTCAACAAGTCCCCGCATATGCGAAAATTCTTAAGGACTTGTGCACTAGGAAGAGGAAGACTCAAGTGCCGAAGAAGGTCTTCATGTCTAATAATATTAGAACTACTTTTATCCCCCAGCTACCAAAGAAACGTAAGGACCCAGGATGTCCTACAATATCGATTTCTATTGGGGGTAAAAACATAAATCGTGCTCTTTTAGACCTTAGCGCAAGTGTTAACCTACTTCCATATTCTGTCTATGAGCAACTAGGGATTGGAGAGTTGAAACCTGCTCACTGCACTCTCCAAATAGCAGACCGTTCAATCACCAAACCAAGGGGTGAACTAGAGGATGTGTTGATAAAGGTCGGGGAATTTGTATTCCCTGTAGACTTCATTGTACTCGATACACAGCCTGTAGCAAACCCCCGGGGCCAAATTCCGGTGATTCTGGGTCGTCCTTTCCTTGCCACTTCCAACGCTATTATTAACTGTAAAAATGGTTCAATGAACTTATCATTTGGAAATATGACCATTGAACTAAATATCTACAAAGTTGGAAGTCAGCCATCAGAACCCTCTGCTCATATTCTTGATGTGTGCTCTGTCCACGAGATCGCTCCCGATAGTTGCGGAGTTGAGGAACTATGCTTTACAGATCTCGACGACACTACCACATCACTGTTTGATCTTGCACATGATCTTAGTGAGGACACCTTTCCCACTCTTGAGTCCGACACTCCTGACCTATCACCACCCGAGTCTGTATCTTTCACAGGCTCCGAGCTTCTTTGTAATTCCAAAAATCACTCGATGATCCCACCTTCTATTATTTCTCCGCCTAAATTAGATCTCAAAATTTTACCTCCTCATCTTAAATATTCTTATTTAGGTGAGAATGAGTCCTTACCGGTTATCATATCCGCTTCTCTAGCATCAGAGCAAGAGAATGCACTTTTATCGGTATTGAGATTTAATAGAGAGGCGTTTGGTTGGACTATGGCGGACATCAATAGGATTAGTCCCTTGATTGTTGAACATCATATACATGTGATGGATGATGCCAGACCAACCCGAGAACCACAGAGACGGTTGAATCCCGTTATGAAGGAAGCGGTGATGAAAGAGATCGTCAAATGCCTTGATAGTGGTATTATATACCCAATCTCCGATAGCCAATGGGTGAGTCCTATACATGTCGTCCCTAAGAAATCCGGCATCACTGTTATTACCAATGAGGCAAACGAGTTAATTCAGACACGCGCCCAAAATAGGTGGCGTGTATGTATTGATTATAGAAAACTTAATGCTGCCACGAGGAAAGATCACTTTCCTCTACCATTCATTGATCAAATGCTGGAACGCTTAGCGGGACGAGAGTATTATTGCTTTATGGACGGATACTCAGGCTATAATCAGGTCCCCATCTCCAAAAAGGATCAAGATAAAACCACTTTTACTTGTCCTTTTGGTACCTTTGCTTACAGTCGCATGCCCTTTAGGTTATGCAATGCTCCCGCTACCTTTCAGCGGTGTATGATGGGGATATTCTCTGACATGGTAGAGAATTTTCTGGAGATCTTTATGGACGATTTCTCGATTTTTGGAGACTCTTTTTCTGATTGCCTATCGAATCTTGACGCAGTTCTTACTCGTTGCAAAGAGAAGAACTTAACTTTGAATTGGGAAAAATGCCATTTCATGGTCCAAGAAGGAATTGTACTTGGACATGTTATTTCACAGAAAGGCATTGAGGTTGACAGAGCTAAGATAGATGTTATTCAAAACCTCTCTCATCCCAAAAGCGTCAAAGATATTCGATCTTTCCTTGGCCATGCGGGCTTTTATAGGAGATTCATTAAGGATTTTAGCAAAATTGCTAGACCTTTAACTCTTCTCCTGGCCAAGGATACGACCTTCCATTTTGACTCGGACTGTGAGACAGATTTCGACTCACTTAAACACTCCCTCACTTCAGCCCCCGTTCTATCGTCTCCAAATTGGGACTACCCCTTTGAGCTAATGTGTGACACATCCGATTTTGCAGTTGGTGCAGTCTTAGGACAGCACATTGAAAAGATGCCACACGTGATATACTATGCGAGTAAGACCCTGAATGATGCTCAAATCAATTATACTACCACCGAAAAAGAACTTTTGGCGGTTGTATTTGCATTAGAAAAATTCAGGCCTTACTTAATTGGCTCTCCTATAGTTGTGTACACTGACCATTCCGTCTTAAAACATCTTCTGGCGAAGAAAGATGCAAAAGGTCGACTAATACGTTGGATCCTTCTGTTACTAGAATTTGATCTTGTTATCAAAGATAAGAAAGGATGTGAAAACGTAGTAGCCGACCATCTTTCACGCATCTCTTCTTCCCCTGTGACCCTGCCAATCAATGATTCGTTTCCCGACGAACAACTCTTGAGTGTATCCAATGAACTTTGGTTCAGGGATATTGTGAACTATCTTGTCACGGGACTTATACCCAGCGATTGGTCAAAACAGGACAAATACCGCTTTCTATCCCAAGTAAAACACTTTTACTGGGACGATCCATATTTGTTTAAGTATTGTCCTGATCAGATCATTCGCCGGTGTGTCCCGAAAGAAGAGTTCAAGAGTGTTCTTTCTTTTTGTCATGATCAGGCCTGTGGGGGTCACTTCGGTCCTAAAAAGACGGCGGAGAAGGTTTTGCAATGTGGATTTTATTGGCCGACCTTATTCAAGGACGCATTTGAGCATTGCAAAACCTGTACACAATGTCAGTACACGGATAGAATTTCCCGGAGAAATGAAATACCTCAGCAACCCATCTTGGTGGTTGAAATTTTCGATGTTTGGGGCATTGATTTTATGGGTCCCTTTCCCAACTCCTTTCGGAATTTGTACATACTGCTGGCGGTTGATTATGTCTCAAAGTAGGTTGAAGCCATTCCATGTCGCACTAATGACAGGAAAGTTGTCATTAAGTTCTTGAAAGAGAATATCTTTTCGCGATTTGGACACCCACGCGCTATCATTGTAGGGTGTTTTTCGTCACCCCATTGAGATGGGAATACGCGCACGCTTGTCAGGCGTACTACATATTCCCCCTGCCTAGGGTAGGCCGGGGTTTAATGATTGTGGGGATCCGAATCTCCGGCAGCCGCGGACTAAGCTGCCGTTAATTACCCCTCGCCTTTGGGGCGAGGGAACCTCCGATTAACGGGTTAAACTGGTCATGCGAACTCAATGTGCAGTGTACGTGTGTTTTGTTTTGAAAGGGGGGGTTTTGGATATATCGGGAGCCACACAGAGTTTTTACGGGGGTCCCGCTACCCGGATAGCGGGCTGGGGGTCAAGGGGACTACCAGCGCCTCGGCCCGAAAAATTTTTGGATGGGGAGAATGTTGCGGAGTATATATATGTGTGAATTTGTATACATATGTATATGTATATGTATGTACATAAAAAGAGGGGGAAAAGGCATCCAAGGGATGCGTGGGGCCAGCGCCTTTAGCGCTGTGCGCTTAGGTGCTGTGCGCTCAGGCGCAAGCGCGCCACGTGTCGGCACGTGGGCGCTGCGCGCAGGTGCGAAGGTGCGCGCGCGCCACGTGTCGACATGTGGGCGCTTTGCGCAAGAGCGCTGCGCGCAGGTGCGCAGGCGCGCGCGCGCCACGTGTCGGCACGTGGGCGCTTTGCGCAATGCGCGTTGCGCGCAGGTGCGCAGGCGCGCGCGCACGCCACGTGTCGGCACGTGGGCGCTTTGCGCAATGCGCGTTGGAGCGCAAGCGCGCGCGCGCCGCGTGTCGGCATGCGGACGCTTTGCGCACTTGCGTAAGCGCGCAGGTGCGCAATCGCGCGCGCCACGTGTCGGCACGCGGACGCTTTGCGCACTTGCGCAAGCGCGCAGGTGCGCAATCGCGCGCGCCACGTGTCGGCACGTGGGCGCTTTGCGCACTTGCGCTGCGCGCCGGAGAGGACAAGAGGCTTTTAGCCTGAAAAAAAGATTTCTCAAAAGAGAAATCAGAGAGGAGTCGGGCTCCTGAATGTGTTTTGGGTTTAATGGAAGTGGTTCTTCTTCTTCCTCCTGTTGCTTGCTGGATCTTGAAGATCAAGAGATGTGAAATCTCAAAATCTCTCCTTTTTAAGATCTGATGACAGATCCAAGTTCCCCTTTGTGGGTTTTGTGGTGAAAAACTAATTTGTTTTATAAAAAGAAGAGTAAAACTCTTGATTTAATTCAAGAGAAAGAAGAAGGTTTTGGAACCTTGAAGAAGAAGGAGGCACAAAAGATCTCAGATCTAAAAATTTTTGTGGAGAGAATGAAAGGTATATTTTTTTATTCATCATGTTGCCTTTTATAGGCTTACATATTTACATATAGCCCCTTGGGCTTCCCAAAATGGCATTTTGCCTATCCCATGGCTCATGTGCCATTTCATTTTTGCACATAAGCCATGGGCTTACAAAAATTTGGCTTTATGCCCGTTTTACATACATTCATGTATAAAAAATTACATAATAATTATTTATTACATGATTTATATTTTAGCATGGAGGAGGCTGGCCGCGGGCTCGACTTGGGCATGGGCCCCCTTGACCTGGGCTTGGGCCCACCTGGCTTGGGGTTGACCTTGACTTTGACTCGGTCAACGTGGGTATAAATTTTTACCCCAACAAAGTGCCCCCCATCAATAAATGCACACCGCACATTTGAGTTGTGTGCATGAAATTGATGGATCTTGAAGCTGAACTTCGAGGTGGAACATCATTCCGGAGGCGAAGCATCATCTCGGGGAGCATGACTCCCGAGGATCGGAGCATCATTCCGAAGCGCGGAGCATAATTCCAGGGTCGGAGCATCATTCCGATTTGCGGAGCATAATTCCAGGGGATCAGAGCATCGTTCCGATGGGCGGAGCATAATTCCAGAGATCGGAGCATCATTCCGATGATCGGAGCATCATTCCAGGATTCAGAGCATCATTCCAAAGGGCGAAGCATAATTCCAGGGTCGGAGCATCATTCCGATTTGCGGAGCATAATTCCAGGGGATCGGAGCATCGTTCCGATGGGCGGAGCATAATTACAGGATTCGGAGCATCATTCCGAAGGGCGGAGCATAATTCCAGGGTCGGAGCATCATTCCGATTTGCGGAGCATAATTCCAGGGGATCGGAGCATCGTTCCGATGGGCGGAGCATAATTCCAGGATTCGGAGCATCATTCCGAAGGGCGGAGCATAATTCCAGAGATCGGAGCATCATTCCGATGATCGGCATACATTCTGATCGAAGCATGATTTCGATGCAGAGGTAGATTCCTAGGCGAAGTATAATTCCGACAAGGGAGGCAAATATTCCGAGGCGAAGCATGATTTCGACACGGGGTATATTCTGAGACGGAGCATGATTCCAGCGCAGAGCTTGTTGGCTGACTTGATTCCGAGGTGAAGCATAATTTCGACGGGGAAGGAAGGTACACCGAGGCGAAGCATCATTTCGACACGGGGTGCACATTCTGAGACGAAGCTTGATTCCGATGCAGAGCTGGTTGGTTGATTTAATTCCGAGGCGGAGCATAATTCCGCCAAGGAAGGTAGATATCCCGAGGCGAAGCATGATTTCGACACGGGGTGCACATTCTGAGACGAAGCTTGATTCCGACGCAGAGCTGGTTGGTTGATTTAATTCCGAGGCGGAGCATAATTCCGGCAAGGAAGGTAGATATCCCGAGGCGAAGCATGATTTCGACACGGGGTAAATTCTGGGACGGAGCATGATTCCGCCGTAGAGGTTGTTGGTTTGATTTGATTTGGGTTGACATCAGCATTGCTACACTGGGATATGGTACCAGGAGCGAATCATCATTTGTCATGAGAGGATTTGGGGATTGTTTTTTTTTTTTTGGCATCAGCATCGCTATACAGGAATATGGTACCAGGAGCGAATCATCATTTGCGTTTGCTTATTAGGAAACGATGGCTTAGGAGACAGGTTTTAGGTCCCTATCGCCTAAGACTTTTCAACTTTGTGAGCCGTAAGGGTCTCACAAAGCATTTTCTCCCTACAGGTCGTAAGGATCCCGTAAGTGCATTTTCTCCTTGGGAGTCGTGGGGACTCCCAAGTGTGTTGCTCCTTTGTGAGTCGTAAGGATCTCACGCGGGAATTTTCTCCTCACAAAGTCGAGAGGACCTTGTGAGTGCATTTCATCTCTTTCTCACGAGTTCGTGCCCTCTCGGGTTTTCACAAACTCGCCGGCAGTCCTGCTGTTTTTACTCACGGAGCCCTTTCGGGTTTTCATCCGTGTCCATCTTGCTTGTGGACATACCCTCTTTTTTTTTTTTTTGGAGAGATTGGGATTGTTTTACGCCCGTGGATTTTATACGGTTTTGCAGGATGTATGATCTAGACCGTAGGGCCATAAAAATTTTTGGGACTTTGTTGGCGTCTGCATCGCTGCACTGGAATATGGTACCAGGAGCGACTCATCATTCGCCATTGGGGTATGGGATTTGGAATTTAGTTGGCGTCTGCATCGCTGCACTGGAATATGACACCAGGAGAGACTCATCATTCGCCATTGGGATTTGAATTTGGAATTTAGTTGGCGTCTGCATCGCTGCACTGGAATATGGTACCAGGAGCGACTCATCATTCGCCATTGGGATTTGAATTTGGAATTTGGTTGGCGTCTGCATCGCTGCACTGGAATATGGTACCAGGAGCGACTCATCATTCGCCACTTGGGGGATTGGGGAGCGATGGCTTAGGAGACAGGTTTAGATCCCTATCGCCTAAGGCTTTTCAATTTTATGGGCCGTGAGGGTCCCATAAAAGCATTTTCTCCCTACGAGTCGTAAGGATCCCGCAGGTGTATTTTCTCCTTAAGAGTCGTGAGGACTCCTAAGTGTGTTTTTCCTTTATGAGTCGTAAGGATCCCACAAAGGTTTGTTCTCCTCATGTATCGTGAGGACACATGAGTGGGTCTTCTCAATGGAGCATAATTCCAAAGGCGGAGACCGGCCACGTAACTGGTAATTGTCGTGGGGCCTGGGGGTGATGAGAATTATTTGAGCCCGTGGATTGTATACGGTAGTCAATTTGGGGACTAACCGTAGGGCTTGAAGAATTTTGGGAAATTGGATTTTGGTTGGCGTCTACATCGCTGCACTGGAATATGGTACCAGGAGAGACTCATCATTCGCCGTTTTTTTATTTGTTTTTGCATTTTTTTGTTTTACCGCGATTGCTCTATCATTTCATCTTTTCTTATCGCGAAAGTCGCGATTGCCCCATCATTTCGGCTTTTATTCGCGGTTGCCCCATCATTTCGGCTTTATTTATTTTTCTTTTATTTACACATTTTTTTATTTACACATTTTTTTTTACATTCCCAGTTTAACGACTTAGAGGTCGACTGTTCCCAGTTTAATGACATGGTGGTCGATTGTTTTCAGAGAAAGGCAGATGTTTGAGAGAATCGGTTTCACGAAGAACTTCGGTTTCCATTTGTATGAAATTGGCGGTTGCAGCTTGACTGTTTGTTAACACGCCTTTGGACAGTTCTATCTCTCCTGCCTTGTATTGCTTTTCGACCCAATCTTTGAAGACGAAGCAGTCCTCAATGGCATGACCTATCACTCTGTGATAGGGGCAGTATTTGGGGTCGTCGGTCCTATTCGCTTCCTGCGGTCTTTTTGACTCTGGCAGTTGTAGACCGTTCTTCAGGGCGTCTTTGAATATTTTACGGATTTTGTCCCTTCTGAAGGAATAGACCTTATCCAGCTTCTCTTTCAGTGGAGATTCTCCTCCCTCTCCGAACATTGGCTTCCGAGGCTGGTTGGCGCTAGGTCCGCTCATCCCTTGCTTATTTCGGTTAGCCGAAGTGTTGAAAGATTCAGAATCATCGGAGTTTCCGCCTTTGCGATTATCGTCCTTCCGGTTTCTCCAGGACCTATTGTTATTTTGAGAATCCGAGGAGGACTCCTGTTTTGAGCGCTCCAGCATCTGGACTTTCCTGGTCAGCTCTTGGAATGTTTTGAGACCCGCGGTGCATAAAAACGGGGCCATCCAATTGTTGAGATTTCCGACGAGGAGACTGACAGATTGGTCCTGCTCTATTGGCGGTTCGCATTTGACGGAGAGATTGCGCCATCGGGTTATAAAATCCGTGCTGCTTTCGTCGCTCTTGGGCTTGGTCCTTACGAGCTCGGCAATGGTAATCTTATCGCTGACGCTCATGAACCTTTGCCGAAACAGAGATTCCATTTGGACAAAAGTTGTGACGGAGCCATCCGGTATGCTCGCATACCAATCGAAAGCAACATCGGTCAAGCTATTAACGAACTGGCGGAGGAGAAGTGCATCATTGCCCCCAGTATTCCCGCATGAGGCTTTAAAGTGGGCGATGTGCTGATTCGCATTTCCCGTCCCATCGAATCTTCCGAATTTGGGGATGACATAGCCGCTAGGGAATTCCACCAGATCATACCGAGCAGGATATGGTCTCCCACTACTGCTGATATCTTTTTGTGCTTCGGCTTCGGCCACCAATGTTTTGACTTTGCTGGCAACCAAATCCATAATTTGATCTTGAGTTAGCGGGCTATTGTCATCGGTAGCCAAGACATTTCCCGAGATAGGATGCGACTGATTTTCATGTAGTTCGCCCACTTTTGGATTTGAGGGAATAGGCGTCGGCTGCTTTGGCACACCACTTCCCGGTTCACGAGTAGAGCCCTCCGCTTGATTGGGCGGCTGAGAGGCAAGTCGGGCCGTGAGCTACATCACGACATTCGTCAAGTCATCGATTTTGGAGTAGAGTTTAGCCATCTCCTTGTCTTTGTTTCTGAGCTGCTTTCGGAGCTCTTGAAGCAGCTCTTGCTCTGCGGTCCTGGGGCGGAAAGTCGGCTCTTCTTCGCTTTCCGAGCCCGACTCCTCATGGACCGAAAGGTCTTTCTGCCTATCATCCTCATCGAGAAGGTTTTCATCGCCCAGCAGGGGCGGCTGTTCTTGGGCAGCGGCAACCACATTCAGGCTAGATTAGACTTGAGATGTGGTGACCCCATCCTGACTCTTGCTGCGCGTGCCTACCGTGTAGACAGTGTGGACCACATACCCAGCCATTTCCTCATCTTCGGCGGGGTAACCCTGCTCTTCGAACCTCATGAGGTTTGGCCTGGCCGGAGCCCTGGCCCTTTTGTTGGCTCTATATCTGAGCCTTTTCTCCCTCAGCTTCTCGATTTTGAAGGCTTGGCGGGCATCCGCTACCCGGGAAGCCATTGTGAGTTGATCAGAGGGGAGCTTAGAGAAGACACCCGATCGAGCATTTGTCAGGGGCGCCGCTGGAGCTTGCTCGGGACGCGTTATAGCTTTGTTGGTGTTGATGGCCTTGCCCCCAGCTGGGGCGAAGGAAAGTCGTTCAGATACCGACTTGCGTTTGGGTTGGGGCGCCCTTGAGATCACCACATTTGGTCTCCTGCCTTTCGAGACCGGTTTGTCTGCCACCGGGGCTTGAGGAGCTGGGATGGCGCCAACTGGCATGAACATAATAGAGCCGAATGGTAGCGGCGGCTCCTCCCATTGTCGCCCGAGACTGGCCGGAAGGACCGTCCTGGAGTCTATCCTTATCGTGTAGGATACGGGAGCTGAGTTCATCATCGAAGACATCGTCGGAAGGTGATTGCTTGAAAATCTGCATGAAAAAGCATTATTTTTAGTATAAATACAGGTATGTATATTGATTGAGTTCGCATGAATGCTTAACCCGAAATATGGGAGGAGAGATAGGTCCCACCGGGCGTGCCAGAACCTGTAGGGTGTTTTTCGTCACCCCATTGAGATGGGAATACGCGCACACTTGTCAGGCGTACTACATATTCCCCCTGCCTAGGGTAGGCCGGGGTTTAATGATTGTGGGGATCCGAATCTCCGGCAGCCGCGGACTAAGCTGCCGTTAATTACCCCTCGCCTTTGGGGCGAGGGAACCTCCGATTAACGGGTTAAACTGGTCATGAGAACTCAATGTGCAGTGTACGTGTGTTTTGTTTTGAAAGGGGGGGTTTTGGATATATCGGGAGCCACGCAGAGTTTTTACGGGGGTCCCGCTACCCGGATAGCGGGCTGGGGGTCAAGGGGGCTAGCAGCCCCCTTGCGGGGTTCGGGGCATCGCCCCGGACCGAAAATTTTTTGGAGGGGGAGAATGTTGCGGAGTATATATATGTGTGAATTTGTATACATATGTATATGTATATGTATGTACATAAAAAGAGGGGGAAAAGGCATCCAAGGGATGCGTGGGGCCAGCGCCTTGAGCGCTGTGCGCTTAGGTGTTGTGCACTCAGGCGCAAGCGCGCCACGTGTCGGCACGTGGGCGCTGCGCGCAGGTGCGCAAGCGCGCGCGCGCCACGTGTCGGCACGTGGGCGCTTTGCGCAGGAGCGCTGCGCGCAGGTGCGCAAGCGCGCGCGCGCCACGTGTCGGCACGTGGGCGCTTTGCGCAATGCGCGTTGGAGCGCAAGCGCGCGCGCGCCACGTGTCGGCACGCGGACGCTTTGCGCACTTGCGCAAGCGCACAGGTGCGCAATCGCGCGCGCCACGTGTCGGCACGTGGGCGCTTTGCGCACTTGCGCTGCGCGCCGGAGAGGACAAGAGGCTTTTAGCCTGAAAAAAAGATTTCTCAAAAGAGAAATCAGAGAGGAGTCGGGCTCCTGAATGTGTTTTGGGTTTAATGGAAGTGGTTCTTCTTCTTCCTCCTGTTGCTTGCTGGATCTTGAAGATCAAGAGATGTGAAATCTCAAAATCTCTCCTTTTTAAGATCTGATGACAGATCCAAGTTCCCCTTTGTGGGTTTTGTGGTGAAAAACTAATTTGTTTTATAAAAAGAAGAGTAAAACTCTTGATTTAATTCAAGAGAAAGAAGAAGGTTTTGGAACCTTGAAGAAGAAGGAGGCACAAAAGATCTCAGATCTAAAAATTTTTGTGGAGAGAATGAAAGGTATATTTTTTTATTCATCATGTTGCCTTTTATAGGCTTACATATTTACATATAGCCCCTTGGGCTTCCCAAAATGGCATTTTGCCTATCCCATGGCTCATGTGCCATTTCATTTTTGCACATAAGCCATGGGCTTACAAAAATTTGGCTTTATGCCCGTTTTACATACATTCATGTATAAAAAATTACATAATAATTATTTATTACATGATTTATATTTTAGCATGTAGGAGGCTGGCCGCGGGCTTGACTTGGGCATGGGCCCGCTTGACCTGGGCTTGGGCCCACCTGGCTTGGGGTTGACCTTGACTTTGACTCGGTCAACGGGGGTGTAAATTTTTACCCCAACAATCATTAGCGATAATGGGACACATTTCTGCAACAGGTCTTTCGAGACTCTGATGCGAAAATACGCAATCAACCACCGACTTTCTACACCCTATCATCCCCAAACGAGCGGGCAGGATGAGATCTCAAATAGACAGATCAAACTAATTGTGGAGAAGACTGTTGCTAAGAATAAAAAAGACTGGTCGACCAAACTGACGGATGCTCTTTGGGCATTCCGAACAGCATTTAAAACCGACCTAGGGATGTCTCCATATAGGATAGTGTTTGGGAAGGCATGTCACTTACCCGTCGAGATTGAGCATAAAGCATTGTGGGCTATTAAGGAAATAAACTTTGACCTAAACCAAGCCTGCAACTTTCGGAAGCTGCAAATAAATGAGCTAAGCGAACTCCGCGATGAAGCTTATGATAACGCTGTAATCATAAAGAATAAGACTAAAGTTTTTCACGATAAAACATTTTGAGGAAAACATTTTCACGTGGTCAGCAAGTTCTTCTTTATGATTCACGACTACACCTTCACGCGGGTAAGCTTCGATCTCGGTAGAAGGGACCTTTTGTTGTGCGGTCTGTATACCCGCACGGGGCAGTAGAAGTAGAAAATGTTATAAACGGTACATTTTTCAAAGTGAATGGACATAGACTAAAGCCGTATTTTTCCACTGACCCCACGGAGGAGCTCCTGTTCTTACAGGAGCCAGTTTATCTTGATTAAAATTCCTCCGTCTCATCTCCATATCATGCATATCACTGCATCATCTTTTTGAATGGAGGTGAGTGAAAAGAGTAAGTTTGGGGGAGGTTCTTCACTTATATATTTTGCCCCCACTAATAAATTCCTCCCAGACTTACAGGTTTTGTAGATATAACGGTTGGCAACAGTGAGGACACTGTTGAAATCAAGTTTGAGGGAGGTTTGTGCTTATTTTTGCATCATTTGCATATCATTTGCATAAGCACAAAATATTTCTTTAAAAACTTAAAAAAATTTAAAATTTTTCAAAATCCATAAAAATTTAAAATTTTCAAAATATAAAAATATTTAACATTTTTTGTACATAAATAAGATAATAAAAGTTTAGATAGTGAAAAATTACATCCATGAGATTAGAAAAATTTAAGAAAACCAAGAAAATTAGAAGTTTTCTTATACAAACTAGTAATAAGTAGTTATGAGCCGTTGTCCCAAGGGTTAGTAAGATGAAGGAAGTCACTAATCTGAGGATAAAAATAAGTCTGAAAAATAGTTTCTATTCTGGAAGCCAAACATTTTGAACGTTGATACCCTGCTATTCGCACTTACACACGTCTTAAAGCCTGGGATAGTAGAGGATACCTTGAAATGCTCTTGTCTTAAAGCCAAAAGTATGAAGGAAATAAAAAAATGAAGAAAATATAAAGGGTGAGAAAAATGAACACTGGTTTTGTTATCGCCAAGGCAGCAATAAAAAAATATAGCGAGGGTGCCTCTTCACCTAGTGCCCTAAGGCCAACTGGTCTGGGAGTCACTGTTAAGCCTTAGGTGGTGCAAGACGAGGAAAATACACCAAGTAAGCAAGCACAGGAGTAATCGGTCGGTTAGTACCTCAAGAAGTATTAACGGTCGCATGAAAGTGTGTGAGCAATCTCATCTAAATATTCATTAATTAAACAGTACTGAGGCTGATGGGCAAGAGTATGATAGCTTGAATTGAATTCTCCGGGTGTAGGGATGTCCTTTACACACACGCAGGGTTATATGATCGTTGTTTGGAAGAAAGATAGGAATGAAGAATAACACGATGTTTTATTAAGGGAGGACGTGATTTCTGACATCTTTTCATGACTATTAAGATAGGGCTCATGACAACCGAAAAGCTAGCTTAGTTTGAAACCCTAATTTTCAAAGCTTTTCTTTTACAATTCTTTTTTCTTTAAATGTAAATTTCATGATCTTCCTTTTATTATTGGATTTTGTGGGTGCAATCCGCTGAAAACCCTCAGGAGACAACACTCCTCCTACTAGGGACACCTAGAGGTTTAAAGGCTTGTTGCACGTGCTCAGTGCAATCGTGTTGCCTACGAAAGTGTGCTAGTTAGTTTTTCTCTTTTTAATAAAAAGTTCGCTCGAGACGATCGAAAACAAGTTTGGGGGAATTTGATCAGTCGAAAATACTGCATCTTTAACACGGCAATTTCCCTATCATTTGCACTCATCTAGAAGTGTTCGGCATTCATATAGCACATATTAGCAAAACAGTCGTAAAATACCAGTTTGCATGTGTTAGACTTTAAAACCGGCACTATAATGGAAATTGACTGCATTTCATAGCATGGCATCATTCCTATATATCGCAACTTGTGTTTCGAAGTCTGTGCAGGACATTACAGAAGATCGGTCAAATTTACAAATGAAGACTGTTAAAAATACGCCAACTCAAGGAATTAGAATCTGGCAATGATCTAGAATGAATTCAGAAATTCAACATATCAGGAAATACATCAAAGTACAGAAGAAGCCAACACTGCAAATATGAAGCCTTGAGCCAGCCACTTGGCGGCGGAACCGCGGCCGGAGCCGCCTTGCGCCGCGGTTCCGCGGCGGCTTGTCCAATTCACCCCCTCTGCTTTAGCCGAGAATTCCTATGTAAGCTTCCACACTTCAGAAAAACACTACATTCTCCAGATTTCTCCAGAACATTCTGCCAGATCAGCAAGCCATTGTGTTCCTAACTAAAAACTCTTAGCTTCCTCTACAAGCTTCATCTAAACTCCATTAAGGACCTAGAACCTTCCCCCTAACCTCCTAGCTTAGGGTAGAAGCTAAGCCCTAACTAACTACTTCTAGAAGCCTCTCCCTATAACTAACTTTTGGAGGGAAAATTCAAATTTGAATTCCTAAAGGTAGGGTTTAGGAAACCTATAAATAGACCCCAAGGCTCACTTGAAATGGCTAATCTTTGGTGGCTCGTTGTTGGCTAAATTCAAAGTTGTTCCTAGTTCCTCAATTCAATTGTTGAGGTTGTTCTTTATCTTCAACCCAACAACTACCACCTCAAAACCCTAACCCTAATCCAATCAAAGATTAAGAATTCAAGATCCTTTGAGTGCAAGCCAAGCAAGTCTTCAAGATCCTTTAGAAGCGGAACCAGACTTCAACGGAGCACGAGATCCAAGCGATCCAAGACTCAAGGAGCCAAGCGAAGCAAGAATCGATGATCAAAGTTCCATCCTCTTGTAGTTCTTGAGAGTTGTAACTAATTGTTGATATAATAAAGGTGAAGATTCTTTAAACTTGCTTATTTTCAATTCGAGCATTATGCTTATATTTCGATTCTTGAATATATTCTTTGTGATGATGCTTGAATAAAACTCCGCTCGTGGAGGAATCGAAACAATTTTAGAATGATGATGTTGACGAATCTTTAAACGTTTTCTTAAGTCTTATAACAATTGTAAATTCTTGAAATTCGAATGATCGATGATCTAGATTGATGCGAATGTGTTCTTGATTTCTTTCGCACAATCTAGAGATCAACGATCGATCATCCGACTTTCAAGAAGCTATCTAATGAATGTGATTCATCGAAAGGACAAAGGATAGGATGAGGAACCCTAATTCTTCGCAAGATCCTTGATCCTCGATGAATCTACATCGATTTAGCATCAACTTGTTAATGGATAAGAAATCGTATTCTTGAATCTTCATCACATCTACAATCTACTCGATTCCTACGAGCTTTACTTCAAATCTTGAAACCTAAATTGATTGGAATTCTATCGATAATTGATTCTTGATGTTTATCATTTTCTTGATTCTTGATTAGAATAGTGATACTTGAAACTCATCGATAAAAATCTTGAATCATGTTTTCTTTTCCTTTGTATTAAATTTTCAATTCAAACAAATCAAAATACGAACGAATCGCGCAATCCCTGTGGACGATCCGCACTCACTAATGCGCTACAATCCGACACCGTTATTGATTGCGGTCAAATAATTCTTTGATTGTGAATTCTATTTTCTAAACCGACACACAAAGAAACGATCAATCAATCACCACCGATTCTTGGAGTTAGGCGTGGCTTCAGCATTCCCTTGATGACTTCGGGTTTTAGCGGACTTTTTCATTTGATCGCCGGGCATGTCTGGAGATCCTTCAGCATTCTTTTCGTTTTGGCTGAAAGAACGACCACCCATGGAGCTTCTTCTATAAAAGAGCATGATTTCCCCGGTATGTCTGCCTTTTTAAGAGCGTGCGGCTGGGGCGGGTTTACTTTCCAATTCTCAGACAGTGTGAATTTGCCCTTTTGGTATTGGTTCTCAATCCACCCTTTGAAGACGAAGCAATCTTCGATTGGATGGCCTACTGCTTGGTGATAGGGGCAATAATTGGGATTATTAGCCTCACCGGGTTGCAATGGGTATTTTGGATCCGGTAAGTTAATGAGCCTGTTGCGCACAGCCAGCTCGAACAATCTCCTCATTTTGTCCCGGGGAAACGAATAAGGGCGATTCGTTTTCTCATTAAAGAATCGCCGTCTCTCGTCTTGGCGATCAGTTGGCTTTGGACCACTAGGCTGCTGTTGAGAATTGGCGATGAAGGTTGCTTTTCCTTTCCCTTTCTCGTTTCGAGATTCCAACTTCAAAGAAGAGAGTCTATGACCCATCTGATCCATTTGGGCCAGTTTGTCAATCAAGGCCTGGAAAGTAGTTGGCTTGAAGAACATCATGAATTACGAAATGGTCGCTTGCGGATCAAGTGTACCCACGAACATGCCTACCGTAGGTGCTTCCTCAATGCGCTGCTCGCACTTTGACCATAGATTCCGCCATCGTATTGCATATTGCACCCATGTTTCGCCTGGCTTCACTCTGGCGTTAATTAACGCGGTGATTGGAGTGCGTTCACTAGCACTTGCGAAACGTTGGATGAACAGCAATTCCATCTCCATAAAAGTTTTGACGGAGTCGTTGGGAAGCTCTGAATACCATTCAAACGCCGTTTTCGCCAAGCTGCCGACGAACTGGCGAAGCAGTAACTTATCATCCCCTCCAGTGTTGCCACAGAGAGCCCTGAACTGGGCAACATGTTGATAGGGGTTGCTTGTCCCTTTATATACGTGGAATTTAGGGATCATGTATCCCAGCGGGTACTTTATCTGGTCGTACCAACCCGGATAGAGGCGTCCAGTCTTAACAATATGCCCAGCTGCTTCATTCGCCTGATGAACTCGTATCTGCTGAGCGATGTAAGCATCCAGGGCGGCTTTTGAGATGGTCTCCTCTTTGGCTGCTGAACAAGCTGGAAGAGGGTTTGATGTCTCCCCTCGGTCGTCTTCGAGGATAATCGGAGGATCTTCAGCTGGAGGATCCGGCTGTAACGTCATGCCCACCATGTCTTGGAATAAGAACGCCATTCGTTTTATGTTGGTAGCTTGTTCCGCTGCCTCTTTGTCCTTCTTCTCGAGGATTCTGCGGAGGAACTCAGCATCAGTTTCTTGTTCTTGACGTTTCTCCGATGACGTTTCGGGGCTTTCTTTTAGCCCTGTGAGTACGGCCATTTGCGTTAACATTTCCTGGAGCTTCTGTTGTTGCTCCTGAGCCTTTGTTACGGATCTGGTGAGTGGTCGATGGCCCGTAGAGATACAGCTATCCTCTTTCCCGGATGCCATATAGACAGTATGTACCACCATGCCACCATACTTGGGGTTTTTAGATTCAGTGTTCTTGCGATTCGTCGCAGACATCGGGATTTTCTCCAGCTTTACTCTTGTGAGCGGTCGAAGTTGAGGGGGCCATTGCAGTGGGCACCCAAGTAGCTGTCGCCTTCTGTGGTTTGACAGGATGGTCCTATTCTTGCCAAGTCTTCATCTTCTTCGGTCGGCGGGAGTAATCTTGATCAATAACCGAGTCTTGGACTTGACGCTAAACCTTGTAAATTTTGGAAGACGGCCGCTAAGGGGCTGCTCCAGCTTCACCTTTGTAACGTTCTCCATAGGTGGAAGAGACATTTTCAGCACAGCAGTTGGCGAATTCCTGCGTATCCTGTTAAGTAGTTCAAAGTTGTTCCCACTTGGAACAACAGCATCAACTTCCACCGTTGAAGCTGGCGGAGTCAATCCAGAGGGTGGACTGCCCCCAGCCTTCCTTACTCGGTGCCAGTGGCGACGTCGAGCATGTCGTGCGGCCAGGATCACCTCCGCTATTGGATGAACTTCTTCATGCCCCCTGCTTTGAAGAGATGTTGTTATTAGTGCTAGCCTGTCGAAGACTGACGTCCGTTGAGAGGGGCTAGTCAGTCTTGCGAAGGCCGAATTTCGAACAGGGGAAACATCCTTCATGACTTCGTCTGGAACAGGAGCTGAAACGGCCAGTCTTGTGAAAACTGTCCCCTTAGCAGGAGAAATCGCCTTGGTGACTTCAGGGGTAGGAATGGTTAACTTCTTAGTGATAACACCTTCAGGAATTGCGAGCTTCTTAATGGGCCCATCTGAGCTTCGTCCCAGTCTGTTGAAAACTGAGGCAGTGGACTTGGATGACCCGTTGAGAGGGGCCGCAGTAGTTGCAAGACGATCAAAGACCGACTTCTTCGGAGCTTCTTGCGATGGTACAGAAGCGCCGAAGATCATTGGCAGGAGCATAGTCCCGAAGAACAGTCTAGTGGTGGCCTGAGTCACCTATTCCAATGGCATTGCGAAAATGGAGGCCGCTTGAGACCCGTAACTCACTCCTCCGGACGGAACAGAGCGATGGTTGCAATTGGAGTTAGTGCAGTTCGAAGCCATTGATCTTCTGTTTTCTGCACGGAGCAAGATACCAAATCTTAGTACTTCACATCCAAAGGCAACCATGTCAAACCGCGATTCGTTCGTGAAACACGACACGCGAAGTGTGGAGTGGAAAGAGGAAAAGGTCCTACCGGGTATGCCAGAATCCGTTCTCCGTCGAAACACAGAGATGCGACAGCGTAGGTTCGTCTTGCCTGAATTTCGAGGGCAGATTCTATTAGGTGCTATCCGTCCACCTCTCCGAAGATGCCAAGTTGATTTATGGCACCGTGTATCGAAGGTTTAGATGGATGCAGCCGATGTAGCAGACTTCGTCAGATTCCCCCTCATTTGAGGGGGTTTTGATTGTGTGGACGCTCTTCCCTACAGGCGCAAGCCCCTACAGTTAATTACGCTACCACATCACGGTAACAACTTTCTCCTTCTCTAAATGGTCACTTCATGCAATGTGTGTTTGTTTTGTTTTTGGTTGCCCGTGGATTGTATACGGAGACTAATTTAAGTTGTCGCCCGTAGGGCGTGGAGTAGTCCAAATCCGTATTTTCTTAGATTTGGGTTTTGGTTTGGGTTTAAGGATACGTTAGTCTCATTTGAGACTAAGATCAACTTAAACATTTGTTAAAGATACGTTAGTCTAATTTTTAGAATAAGATCAACTTAACGTTTGTTAAGGACACGTTAGTCTAATTTCAGACTAAGATCAACTTAACGGGATCATTTAGATCCAACAAAAGAGCATTTAGGCTCTATTGTTTAGTTTAGGGACATTGCGGTCTATTAGTTTAGGGACATTACGGTCTAAGGTTAAGGACATCATAGTTCTTGGGCTTAAAGGACCCCACAGTCCAAGGTTAAGGACATTATATTCCATGGGCTTATGTACCCCACAGTCCGAGGTTAAGGACATCATAGTCCATGGGTTTAAGGACCCCACAGTCCAAGGAATGTTTGGTTGTCGGGATCCTTCACCTCTCTGATGTCGTTGAAGGATTACAACGAAAAATATCAGAGGTGTGAAGAGATGTACCCTTGAACCAATTTTGGTTGGGAGATCTGTAGTTCAATTGGGACTAAGATCTGAGATTTATGAGCATATGGGCTCAATTGATCTGAATGAGGGTTTTATGGCCAACTTGGATTCGGCCCACTCAGTTAAAATGTTAAACATTTGACAATGCTAAGCATTGGTTTGGGTTCTAACAGCCTTTCTGTATTTTATTGAATGCTGAGCATTCATCATAGCTCTAGGGCTTTATTTATAGAACAATTTATGTTCTTTTTAGCGCACACGTGAGGAGCACGTGGCGCGCTTGGCGCTTTACGCCAGTCAAAGAGCGCAAAGCCCTTCTGCTGGATAGCACACATATAAGGAGCATATGGCGCACTTGGCGTTGTATGCCAGTCCAAAGAGAGCAAAGCGCTTCTGTTCAAGTAGCGCACACATGGGAAGCACGTGGTGCGCTTGGCGCTGAGCGCCAGTCCATGAGCGCAAAGCGCTAGTTTATGAGCGCAAAGCGCTATTTGTTCAGTGGCGCACACATGAGGAACATGTGGTGCGCTTGGCGCTGAGCGCCAGCCCAAGAGCGCAAAGCGCTATTTGATCAGCGTTATGATCTGAGAAATAAATTCTCGTTTATAAGAGATTTTGTCTCATGATTCTAAGAACAAAGTTCTTATTTTATAGGAGATGTTTCAATCTCTTATTTTGATGAAAGGCTTTGCCATTATGGATTTGTGATCCTAAGAGAATTGAATTATTCTCCCCCCTCTTTTATAATGAGATATTCATGATCTATTTTTGTAAGAGACCTTAGTCTTATAGATCTATGATCTATGAGAAGAATTATGTTCTTCTTCTTATGATGAGATCCTTTGATCTCTTTGTGAAAGACCTTGGTCTTATAGATCTATGATCTTAGAAAAAGAAGTAAATTCTTCTTTTTATGTGAGACGATTTCGTCTTTCTGTTCTTTTTACCTTGAAGAAAACTTTCTTCTTCTACCGAGAGCTTGCTCTTCTTTCTGAGATTTCTCAAAGTTTATAGGGGGGTTCCTCTATATAAGACTTGAAGTCTTGGGGCCTTTATATAGGGCAAGACTGATTTGTTCAATTCAGTTAAAGAGATCTTTTCTCCAATTGATTTGGGGATTTCCCCACCGTTGGATCTTTGATCCAAGGGTTTCTGATTTACAGAAGGTAATTTTCTTGTTTTTAACAAGATTGGGAAATCTTTCTCCATACATAATTTATTCTGTAATTTTGGTGATTTTTAATCATCTTTGGATCATTGATCCAACGGTGCTCTGATTTACAGAGCATAATCTTCTTGTTTGGAAAGATTTTGAGGAATCATTCCTTAACAAAATTTTATTCTGGTTAATTGATGATTTATTATCTTTATTGGATCTTTGATCTGACGGTGGGGAGCTTTTAGTTCCAACGCTAGCGCACCCATGCTTTGCACGTGGTGCGCTGCTTAGAGTGCAGCGCACTTAGCGCTAGCGCACACATGCTTTGCACGTGGTGCGCTGCTTAGAGTGCAGCGCTCTTAGTGCTAGCGCGCTGTTTAGAGTGCAGCGCTCATAGCGCTAGCGCACACGTGCTTTGCACATGGTGCGCTACTTGGGGTGCAGCGCACCTGGCGCAGCTATGAAGCGCTGCTTCATTTCAAAATTTGAAATTTGAACAGCGCTTTGCTCTCATTGGGGGAAACAATTATTTCTCGAGATAAATACGCTAAGCATCTATAAGCAACATAAAGTAATAAGAATAAACAAAAGAATGAAATTCAACTTTGATTTGTTACATTCAAGATTCACAATTGACAAAATATCTGAATACAAGATACAATAATATGATAAGCCTTAATAAGGAGGCATACATAAATAAGCTGAAATGAAATGAAAAGCTAAATGAAACCAATCGTCCGGTTGTGATGCGAACTGGTTGTACTCCTATTCAACCACTTCTATCTTCTCTGTCTCAATACCACCTGATGAACATTCCAAGAAAGAAAGAAAGAAGGGTGGAATGCCCGTCAACAAACTAACGCTCGGTAAGTCCACAAAAGGATGGTGTGATGTATAAAAATGAAAGGCAAGGTGTAATATGATATATGGTATAGCATGAAAGTCACGCCCCGCTTCCCAAGATACGTAAACTACGGTACGTGACAGAGCCAACCATGCCACCTGTGGCTAGAAATTATCCCTCCGCAATCACATTACGGCTGTCTATCGAATATCGAGAACAGAAAAGAATATAATCTAGCTAGTACATATCCATTTGCCATAGTAAATAAAATTAAGAAAATGCATAATGCGGAAACTAATCAAGATCCAATAAACAATATCTAAATCATGACCCAATATGGGCTCACATCAATAAACAAAACTACGAAAATAAATAAACTAAACATCTTTAATAATACATGTTCAATTCCTCATTGCTCGGCTTGATTGCTAAAATACCCTTGATCTGCCTGTGATAAAGACAGAGGAACTGGACCATGCAAAATCCAGATATCAGTGCGTCATAATATCAAAATAACAGTAATGAGTAGGATATAATGATATGACTAAACATGAATATTAATAATAAACACAGGTATAAATAGTGAGCTATGTGTATCTATGGGTGTGTGATGTGTATCCTAAATCTGTGCTTCTAGATTATCTATTCTAAAAGTCTCTGAAATTAATTAATGTAATCCTCATCGTAACTCAACTATATCTATCCCGTTCATTCTCCATGGGACCACGGTAACAGTATTTATTTCATAACGTCCGGAAACACGGTAAACAATGATTTATTCCGTAACGTCCGAAAACACGGCAAACAATAATGATTATTCCGTAACGCCCAGAAACACGGCAAACAATGATTTATTCCGTAACGCCCGGAAACACGGTAAATAATAATTTATTCCGTAACGCCCGGAAACACGGCAAAAAATAATGATTATTTCGTAATGCCCGGAAACACGGCAAACAATGATTTATTCCGTAACGCCCGGAACCACGGCAAACAGTAATAATATCCTCTTGAGTTACGTTTCGGTTACATTCTTGATTTCCCCTTTTCCCCCAGGTTTGTGTTCAAGTAAGGTATTAACGATATAAATATAATCCCAATACAGGATTAAGTAGGTGCAATTCTCGTCTATGCAGACAACAAGTCACGTCCGTCAAGACAACAAATCAGGATTGTTGGCATTAGCAATAAGATCCAAGTAACAAGTCAGGTAGTGTGTCGTGAACATGTCATATGATGTATATTAACCAAATAGATACCCCATATGAAACTGTAATGAATTTCGGAACACGGTAAACACAACTGATGCTAAGATGCATATGTATCTATCTGTAATAACTATTATACATCCATTACCATGTATGATGCAAACTAGATAACATGTTGTTCTGATGTAGTAGTATAATGATATCATGATGTTCCGTCATGCAACTAGATAAACGATTATCAGTACGGATATGAACGGTTACCGTAAAACTGTAAATCTATAATATTTGCTGAATAATAAAACACATGCACTATTCTTCTTCATATAGAGATCGATATAATAACATAGCATGTTGCAAGTTAAAACTTTCCTGATCAGATCTCACATCGAGATACAGATGATACGGCCAACGTCGAAATAACGTCGTGATGCAAACTTACACCCGCAGGACTGGACCTGTCTGATCAGTGACGTGACGTGGTGACTAGGATAGACGACAACAGTGACTGGGTCGTCCGGATCGTCGGCGACGCGCTCAACTCCGGCGAGACGATCGGAGAATCAAGAAACGATCAAGAAAAGAAGGAAGTGAAGAAGAAGAGTGGGTGGCTGCTGGTGTTGGGTTCTGGAGTGGCGAGGTCAGAGGCGAGATGATGGCGACGATGGTCAACAGCGACGTGCTGCGTCGGTAAGGTGGATGTGGTTTCTTGGGTCGGTGATCGGGGTGCAGGGGAGTTGTGAAGTTGATGGTGGCGGTGATCTGAGGTGTCATGTAAGGAAAGGGAGGTGAGGAGGAGGGGATGGAGGTGATGATGGGTGGCGATGGTGAGGTCTCCGGCGAGGTGTGGGAGTTTCTGGGGTTAGCGTCGTGGTTGCAAGTGTTCTCGGGAGTGGAGAGAGGGAAAAGAGGTGGAGGTGGTGAGGGTGACGAGGTGAGGACGGTGAGGATGAGAGGGCGAGCACGAGGTGAACGGCGGCAGCGAGTGTTTGGCGACGACAAGGGCGTAGGTAGGGTTTCTCATGGGGAAGAAAAAAGAAAGAGGGCGGAGAGAGTGGGGTGAGGGTTTTATAGTATTAGGTTATATAATTATATATATAGTGTGAGAGAGAGAGAGACAGAGGGGGGAGAGAGAGAGACGAGAGGCTGGGATTAATTAGTTATTATATATATATATATATATATATATATATATATATATATATATATATATATATACTGTTAGTTTAGAAATATTATAATATATATATTTTGGGTTTATATAGCTAATATCAAATTGCTTCGAAAAATATCCGGGTCTCATCTAAAAATCTAGTTTTTAAATATGGAGAATATACGTAAAAGTTAAAACCATAATGCGATGTCTGGTCAATAAAAATGTATACCCCCAAGTACGGATCTACGTAAATATATATAGCGATCCAAACGAGTCTGTTTTAACAATTAGTACATGAACATGATGTATGGATGCAACCATATGATATGAGGTACGATAACATACCATGCTAGATATCAAAATATATTATTTGGTTATTTTATTTATATTATTAAAAGATATGCGGATACAAAATATATTATATATGTGTATAGAATCTTGATGTGCATGGATCCTCTGTACTAGCAAATATTTGACGTAATGTTGAACCATAATAGGTTTCAAATATGCGGGTTGGGTCGGATACTAACCATAGTTACCAAATGCACTATCCGCACCCAAAAGCAATAATGATCAAGGAATCTGTCGCAAGATTTGAAATACCTCAAATAAAATATAGTATAACAGTACTAGGGTATTACATTATACCCAACTACAAAAGAATTTCATCCTCGAAATTCCCGGAACATGAAAAAGACAAGAAATACGGATCTAAGAAAAGAGGTATGGAAACTTCTGTCGGATCTCGTCTTCACATTCCCAAGTAGACTCTCCGTGCGAACGATTCCCCTATGAAATGAGTACTAGAGGGATAACTTTGTTTTTGAGGACCTTATCTCGTCGATTCACAATCGACATTGGTCTTTCTTCATATGTTAAATCTTTCCTTACTGTCAGCTCCGAGTGATCTAGGATGTGCGTCTCATCTCGAACATACTTGCGGAATTGAGATACATGAAACACGTCATGAACACCCGCCAAGGATGGTGGTAAAGCCAATCGATACGCTAGCTCTCCAATACGCTCGATGATACCGAAAGGCCCCACGAATCAAGTACTAAACTTGCCTCAACTACCAAATCGAATAACTCCTCTGGTCGGTGATATCTTCAAGAATACAAGATCACCAACTGCGAACTCCAGAGGTCTTCGTCGTGTGTTGGTCCAACTTTTCTGTCGATCTTGTGCCGCCTTCATATAATTTTGGATCACGTTGACTTTCTCCACTGTTTGCACAATAAGATCCGGTTCCAATTATCTTCTTTCTCCAATATCGTCCTAACACACGGGCGAGCGACACTTATGACCGTACAATGCTTCTAATGGAGCCATCTGTATAGTCGCCTGAAACTGTTATTATAAGAAAACTCTACCAAGTGCAAATGATCCTCCCATGAACCCTGGAAGTCTAGCATGCATGCTCTCACCATATTTTCAAGAGTTTGGATCATTCTTTCTGACTGGCCTTCTGTCTGAGGATGATAGGCTGTACTAAATTTCAAGCGACTCCCCAAACATTCCTGTAGACTCCTCCAAAAGTGCGATAAAAATCGGGTATCACGATCGGAAACGATGCTCACAGGTACTCCATGCAATCTCACAATCTCCTTCATGTACCGCACTGCTAAAGCTTCCGTCGACTGACCAACTCAAAACAGTATAAAATGAGTTGCCTTGGTCAATCAATCAACAATCACCCAAACTGCATTATTGCCCTTTGGACTCCGTGGTAAAGCTGTCACGAAATCCATGGTTATATATTCCTACTTCCATTAAGGAATCATAAGTGGTTGCATGTCACAATCCAGAATTGGCACGTGACCAGCACTTGAATCACTTGAAGTCTATAGGACCCCACCATAATCCAAGTAAGCCGAAAGACCAGAAATCTAAACCTTTTTCGGAAAATAATGGAGGTGCAGTTTTTGAAATAACGGCATAATGAATTCAAATTCTTCTTTTAAAAGTATAAATAATATTATATGAACATCCAAGTGAGTTGTATACTATAATTAGAAATATTTTCGTCACTTGAAATTTGGTCAGCACCTCCTCTGTAAATTTGATCCAAAACCAATACACCACATCAATGATATAGGCATCCCCAAGCAGGAGCTAGCTCTTCGCCAATTGGTGGAATCATAACCATGCAATATACAAATATACGACACCCAAGGCGAAGATCAATCACAGAAAGAAAATAAAGAAGACCAAGACATCATCAAGCTCAAAATAAATAATAATACACCCATCTCGCTCTAAGTCTCAAGAATATACAAGTATGATGTGTAGATCTACCAAATATATATAGTCTGGTTGATGGAGCTTTTAACTAGATACATATGAAAATAATATATACAAAAGGTGGTCACGATCCAAGTGTACCACACCTACCAATGCAAATTACTCGGAAGAAAGTTGTGTGTCAACAAGCCGCTACTGATCCGAGTGATCGATCCTGCAAGAAATTTATGGCACAACCGGGGTGAGTTTCCAACTCGCGAGTAGAAAATATCAGCAAATAGAAATCGAATGTATAACGATCTCTTAGGTCTCGTAAGCACTCCTTAAACCCTCTACTAAGCATTACTATAGGTTTTACCCCATAATCCTCACCCTAGAATTTTCCAAGTTCACTAATCTTGCACTTTTGAGCTCCAAACACATGTAGGAGGTTAAGAGACTTGATAACTTGAAAGAAAGTGAAGGTTTTACCTCAAGGAGCAACTGAAGAAAATTCCAAGATGGCCCGAGATGCTCAAAACTGAAATTTGATCACTCCATGGGGTGTAGGATGAGGCGAGGAACAATTTTGGTGAAGGTTTTGTGTGATTTTGTTGAAGTTTTAGAGATGGTTTCATGGTGGTAGTGTGGTGGGAAGAAGAGGAGAAAGAAGAAGATGATGGAGGTGAAGAAACAAGATATGGCTGATGCAACCATGGTTAATACAACCATATCTCTCTCTCTCTCACTCTCTCATGGCCATACTCTCTTGTCCCCCTCATTATTATGGTCACATCTTGTCTCCCTCTCTCATCAAATATTTTTCCCTTTTCTTTTCTTATTTTCTTTTTTCTTTTTAAAACAAAAATAACAACAAACAAAGAAAAATGAAACCATGCATGAATCAAAATACAATGTGTCATGGCACATTAGACATGGTTAACAAAAATGGATTTGGTTTAATGCGTAATTAGTTATATACTAATCAAGTTTAACATAACTTGTATGCAAATAATTGTATAATAATTTATATAAGCCCAAATCCAATAGATGCTTTCATAAATAATAATTCATATTAATTTCCAAATACTTTCGAAAATATAGGTATATAATTATACCATTCTACGGAAACTCAAATCCATACTCATATAGTTTTCACGAAATTTAATATTTTATTATTAAATTCCAAAAATAATATTTTATATTTTCTGAAATTTCATAATCTTCCCCCCTTAAATAAATTCGGTCCCCGAATTTAAATTTAAACCCCCCAAATATTAAAACATTTCAGTAAATCAGTCAAATCAACGGGGCTCCGAACTCATGAATAAGCTAAACATATCATTGCGCAACGTGTGAGCATGAAAACGAGTGCAAAACTCAGTAATTCAAATTTCGCCAAACGTCAAGCCAATCATAAAAGCTATGATGCATATGCAAATTCAAAATTTACTGTTTAATTCAAGTATGATATACTCAAGACTATAATATGTATATAGTACGCATCCTTATAAAACCGTCAAAAAAGCTGAATAAAAATACTTGCAAAATCCTTTTCAAATCGCCGTGCGATGCGTATATCACGGTACAAGTGGCGGACATTCATTTTGTAAGAAATTAAAATATATGTTTTGCTCCCACTGTGCTTTGATTTTCTCCCTACCACGGCTCAAAGGAGTCGTGCAAACAGGTGGATTTTGGGTACAGTCCCGAGTCACATCGAGGCAATGAGCGATAGGAGGGGTTTCGTCTCTCCCGATATTGGGAGTTGATATTGCGCTGTGCTCGATTGGCTATAACTGGAAGTCCCTGGCCAGGGCTGTTGCTGAGATTTACTGATAAGAGTTATCAGTAGTTTCTCGAACCGTTATTGGCCAAACATTGGCATGACTTATCACGTTACTGGGGACTGACGTTTACCACACCAAGACATGATATGCGACATATCAGACGAAGATACCGGACTGTACGGTAGTGTTACTGATAGGCTTCATGGAAAGTATGGACGAGCTTGCTTGTTGATCTTCATATCGCTCAATACACGGGTAGCCGTTACGTCCAGCTAGTACCGCTGACGGCTTGTAGATGACTGATGTGACCATCACCTACTGCTGGCGTATTGACGAGTTTTTAGAGTCCCACACCGAAGTTTTCTGGTTCAAGCGAAACGAAGTAGGACACATATGTGATATGTGTGTGGGCCTGATTAAATACGTGTATGTGATACCGTATTGTAATCTGGTAGTTATCTGTTATCGGTTCGGTTATATGTGATATAATCAGATTGTCGAATCAAGTGTTGATTTGATAATGTGATATACAAATAAATGATATTAGTCGGTCATATGTGATATAACCGGATTATTAAATCAAGTGTTGATTTAATAATTTAATATATATTATATATGATATAATTATATCTTAACTAATATCATTAACTCACTAATTATTCTTCATAATATATATATTAATATATATGATATATATATATATATATAATGAAGCATGGCTTGAATTTCTATTTTTGAGAAAAATAGAAATGGAGTGGAAAATAAGAGCATGGTTGCAAACATAGGCTTTATTCATAGTTTATTCATCTTGACTCACTATTCAAGCATGGTTGCAATTTTATATTGCAAAATTCCATGCTTGAATGAGTGGGGGTCACGAGTTGCGATTGATTCTAGTCTCATTCTCAACACTTAGCCATTTTTCTTGAGTTTCTCTCTAGCTTCATCTTCCTCCTCAAATGTCATGGTTCAAGCTTCAACCCTCACATGAGATGTGAATCATGAAGCTTGAACACAATCTTGTGAGCTTTTAACATCCCCTACTTCACCATCCCACACCAAACTAGCTATTTGGTGTGGTGTGTTTGCTACAATAAAGGAGTTTAGTGTAGAGTTAGCTTGGGCTAGAGAGACTTCGGGTGGATCGTCTTTGGCCCGAAGATCATGAAGGAAGGTCGTTCAACTCGAAGAGGAGCCATGTAGAGTCGCTTGGACTTCAACACGGAGCTTTAGAAGAGAAGGAGTCGAACTACAAAGGTTGTATGCTCTTTTCTTCTCTTGGTTTAATCACATCACAAATGCAAACCCTAATAATCTAGTAATGATCTTGTTAATCTAACTTAGCACCTAATAAAAATTAAAATGTGGCATGCTTGATGCCTCTTGAACCTCATGATGGTGTTAAGGTATACTTACATGGTATCAGAGCCAAGCTAGAACATTAGGGTAACTTGTAGCGACGTTAGAAATCCACCATTTTTGTCGCGCAAAAACTGCCGATAAAAGTAGTTTCAAAAATGACGTTTTGAGTTGTTTGCACACCCCGTGGGCTCATGGTTTGAACCGAGAAGCCGCAGGGTAGAGCGTGCGCACCCCGGGGACACCCCGAGGGGACCGAATGGCTGGGCCCACTCCCCAAGACAACCACAAGGTGGTCTAGGTGGTGGGAACCCGAAACTGCCCCACCTTAGGCAGTTTCGGGTCTGCCTCACCCCCTGGCGACCTCATGGTGGCCTCGGGGGTGGGGTACCCCCTCTAGGCCCCCCATTCGATAGTGAACTTTAGGATCTTCGACCCCGCAAAGATTCGGGCAGGTTTCGAGTTCGTTTCGACTCCCGGATTGGCTTAAAATGATCGGTTTTGGAACTTTAGCTCCTGGATTTTTCATGTCTTGGAAAAATTGGTTAAGTTTGCTAATTGCGTGCGAAATTCTTATGTCGTGGTTACTTTACAAGATTTGTGATGTGTGTGATACAATTATTAGAATCCGGATTAATTAGTTTTATGAAAACTAGTTAGTATACTGTAAAGCTAGCCGTTTAGTCTTAATTGATCGATTGCCATGAAGTTTTGATTCGGATCAAAACTCCGTCGCAATTGCGTATTGTACGCAATCACTAAGTCGGAAATCTTGTTGAATTATCCGATAACCAATTGAAAAAAGTTTTCAATTTGAGACTAAAATGCAAGTTTTATAAGTTAGGCATGAAATTCGGAATATGAGATATTCCGGGTTTATGATGTCTAAGGAGATTGCAGATTCAAATTATTGTAGTTTTCTGTTTTCTTTTCTGCGACCGTAAGTGTAATATGTGGGGTATCCCAATCTCGTTTCTATATGTCAACAAGTTTTAGGGATACACATTTTTGCTTATGTTGATGATATATGATATTATGTATTGTTGTTGATATGATTTATTGGATCGTCGTGAAATAATAGCCGGAGGGTTTTATGTGAGATGAAGGTTTTTATTTTCATTCATGTAAAATCTGTATTTAATATTTTTTTATTGGGGCACTTCCGGGTTGAGTATGATGTCACCACTGTTGTATATTATTTACTTTTCCGCATTAGGATAGACCCAAGGCAGGGAGCACAAGTAACCGGGTTCTAGAGTCCAGTGGAAGACCATCTCATGGAGTTGAGATCGGGTCTCCTAACTCTAGAATTGGCAGGGTTACTTGCCTCTCTCGTAGCGGTCTAGGGATGTGGGTTTGGCTATTCATCACAACTGTGGAATCCGTGTTTTACATTATTGGCTAAATTTAAAACACGGACATCCTAATATATCCAATATTTCATATGTTGCTTCTGCTGCTTCATTCTGTTATATTGATCATATAACTGCGTGAGACGAATGTAATATTATATATATGATATATAATAAACGTTGCTAATGTTTTGTACCCACGCTAGGCCAGCCCTCGCTCTGCCGGTAGTTAAGTAACCTAACGGTGCATGACGGGGCCCCGTGGCGAATGCGGATGGCATAAGCGTACGTTCTAATTTCGTTTTATTTTTCTGTAATGTTTAGGAAACATTAATTGATGGGACTTCATTAATGAGATTAATGAAAAGAAAGAAACCAAAAGATGTTGTAGAATCAAATTTTCAAAAAGGGCAGCTCTAGTTTTTGCTTTGCACAGTGGTATTCCTTGATGAATATCCAGCACCTCATTTGATGAGGAAAAAGCCGAGATCGCTTCACCGGGAGTGAACTCTTTAGCAAAACTAGCAAATGCTACAACCCACTCGGTTTTTTTTTTTGATTGCTTTTTTAGTTCTTGCTTTGAATAGCGGTATTCCTTATAGAATATCCAGCACCTCATTCGATCAGAAAAGTGCCAAGATCCATTCTCCGGGAGTGACCTCTTTAGCGAAACTAGTAAAAGCCTAAAAAACACTCCTTTTCAAAATCACTCGATTCTACAACGATATCAAGTTCATTAAGCAAAAGGTTTTCTTAAAAACCTGTCGTAGCCCTCTGTCATTTCACATAAGTACTATTTAGTATTCGTGCTGCGTTTGTTGACCTCTTTCAAGACGTAGTGTGCGGTTGCTGATTAGTGCTTATCTGCAAAGCATGTGATGCGATTGGATTAGGGTAGTCGTACGACCTTGTTGACCTCTGTCAAGGATCATGCGGGTGGGTTTAATTCAATCATGAAATGGCGGGTTGAACTTGACTAGCGCACTATAGTTTGTTGACCTCCGTCAAGGTCATAGGACGCTGGGGGCAAAATATTATCGGGAATTTCAAGTGTTGAAATTTGCAATGAGATTTCATACCTTCTATGATATAGTTGGATCCCGATACCCACTGCGAGTGAGAGTTACTCCTGGAAGAGTTTTACACATCACAATTAGCCGATCAAGTAGGTGTCTAGAAAGGTGTTAACGGGGTTACGCCCCTGGGAAAACGAGGTTTATTTTAATTAGGTCCGTGTGAAAGCATGGGGAACCTCCCTCAAAGTACCGACACTGGCCTGGCTGAATGATTGGCGAATTTGTATGGTGTAATTAATCCCGGCTAGTCTTACCTTTTATGGTTTGAAGGAAGATCTGATAAAAACGGTGGGAGCCATCCTGATTAGATAAGATAATAACCAATCTAATCTTGCAAGAGCATACGCTAAGTGTTTTCTTCTCTCTCTCCAGGTAGCGACCATGTCAGGCCTTAATCAAAATAATAATATGGATGTATTGACCGGACCCGCTTGTTATACTGAGCAGGAGAACGTTGTTTCCGCTCTTTCTTATAATTGTTATAAGTCCGAGCAGGAAATAGGGAAATACTAGGATTCCCGTGCCACCCAAACGAAGAATGAGCATGTTGATGCATCTTCTTCGGGTATGTTCGTTACTGAGAACTGTTTCTTAGTGCACTCTACGTTCTGGGTATTAGATACCGGATCGGGATCCCACATATATAATATGTTACATGGCTAAAGAAAGGTAGAGAACTGGGAAAAGGTGATCATTCTCTAAAAGTAGGAAATGGTGCAAATGTTGCAGCCAAAGCAGTTGGTGAATATCACCTTGTATTACCAAATGGGACTATATTGATCTTGAACGACTTTTATTACGTACCCTCTATGATATGCAATTTAATATCAATTTTTTTATTAGATAAAGAAGGATATAATTTTGTAGTAGAGAATAATGTTATGAACATTTACCTAAATCAAGTGTTGATTGGGTTTGGTATGTTATGTAACTATTTATATGTTCTGAATCAAAATTCAGTTCTTAACGTACACAACATACACAAGAGGAAGAATTCAGAAATGAACGAATTATTCTTATGGCATTGTAGACTAGGTCATATCAATGCGGCATGACTAGCTAAGTTATATAAGGATGGGTATTTGAATCCGTTCAAATTTTCATCTTATGAGTCTTTCCAGTCATGTCTCAAAGGCAAGATGACCAAAACTCCGTTTACTGGACACGGAGAAAGGATTATAGAACTCTTAGGACTGATACATAGTAATGTATACGGTCCTATGTCTACACATGCCAGGGATGGTTCCTCGTACTTCATTACATTCACTGACGATCTCTCAAGATTCGGTCATGTGTTCCTGTTGAAACACAAGTCTGAAACTTTTGAGAAATTCAAAGAATATAAGCATGAAGTTGAGAACCAGACGGATAAAAGTATTAAAATCCTACGATCTGATCCAGGAGGAGAATACTTGAGCACGGAATTCCGTGACTATCTAAAAGAGAATGGGAATCTCTCTCAGATTACTCCTCCGTATTCACCACAGCACAACGGTGTATCGGAGCGGAGGAACCGCACCCTATTAGATATGGTGCGCTCTATGAAGAGCACTGCTGAGTTGCCTATTTCCTTTTGGGTTTATGCGCTTGAGACAACAGCATACCTATTGAATCAAGTTCCATCTAAATCAATACCTACCACACCATATGAGATATGGAGTCGGAGGAGACCATGTCTTAAACGAGTTAAGATATGGGGTTGTCCGGCCTAAGTCAAAAGGCAAATCCGGACAAACTCGAGGCACGATCAGTTCTTTGTAAGTTTGTTGGATATCCTAAACATTCAAATGGATATCTCTTCTACCATACTGAAGAACAAAAGGTGTTTGTTGCTCAACATGCCACCTTTTTGGAAAAGGAATTTCTTGTGAAAGAAATTAGTGGCAATGAGGTAGAAATGGAAGAAGTTCCAGGAGTACAAACCACAACTGACGATTTGGTGGAACCAGAGGATCCAATAGTACCCAACGAACCCCAGCCACTCTGCAGATCTAGTAGGGTTCATCATCCACCTGAGAGATACTACGGTTTTCTCGTAGACGGTGGGAGCGAGGATTGCATCATGGAAGATGATGACCCTACTAGTTTCGAGCAGGCCATCACAAGTGGGGACTCTGTGAAATGGCTGGATGCTATGCGATCCGAGATGGAATCCATGTACGCTAACCAAATATGGACTTTAGAAGTTGCTCCTGAAGGGGTAAAACCCATTGGGAGCAAGTGGATCTTCAAAAAGAAGATAGGTATAGATGGAAAAGTTGAGACTTTCAAAGCTAGACTTGTAGCGAAAGGTTTTCGTCAACGACCTGGCGTCGACTATGATGAAACCTTTTCTCCTGTCGCTATGCTTAAGTCCATCAGGATTCTACTTGCCATTGCTGCATACCATGACTATGAAATCTGGCAGATGGACATCAAGACCGCTTTTCTAAATGGTGATTTAGAAGAGAGCGTGTACATGACACAACCAGAGGGCTTCGTAGACAGTGGGAGCAGCAGAAAATTGCGCATGCTGCTTATGGATTTAAGCAGGCGTCGTGGAGTTGGAACATCTGTTTTGATGAAGCTATCAAAGAGTTTGACTTCATTAAAAATATAGATGAACCTTGTATATATAAGAAGGCTATAGAGGGTAAGGTGGTCTTCCTCGTATTGTACGGTGGATGACATACTCTTGATAGGAAACGATGTTCCTATGCTACACTCGGTTAAGCTCTTCTTATCACTCAAGTTCTCCATGAAAGATCTTGGTGATGACTCCTACATTTTGGGGATAAAGATATATAAAGATAGATCTAAACGGATTTTAGGATTGTCCCAATCCAAGTACATAGACACCATACTAAAGAGGTTTAGTATGGAAGATTCCAAGCGAGGTAATGTACCCCGCTTGTTCAGGAATCACTCTTTCCAAAGAGATATCTCTCAAGACTGATTTGGAGAGGGCTCGCATGCAAGGAATACCCTATGCTTCGGCAGTAGGCTCTATCATGTATGCGATGTTATGTACCAAACCAGATGTAGTTTACTCACTAGGTGTAGTGGGCAGGTCAATCAGATCCTGGGGAAAACCGCTGGATAGCTGTGAAGAACATTCTTAAGTACTTGAGAAGCACTAAGGAAATGTTCTTGGTGTGTGGTAACGGTGAACTCCAGGTAGAGTCCTTTACCGATTAAAGCTTTCAGAGTAATAAGGACGACAGTAAGTCGGTCTCGGGTTTTGTCTTTACCCTCAACGGAGGGGCGGTGTGTTGGAAGAGTTCCAAGCAAGATACCGTAGCAGACTCGACGATGGAGGCTGAATACATCGCTGCCAATGATGCTGCTAAAGAAGCAGTCTGGATGAAGAAGTTCATTGCTGAGCTTGGTGTGGTTCCATCCAATGAGAATCCAATACCTGTGTATTGTGATAACAATGGAGAGGTGGCTTTAGCAAAGAAACCCAGGTCCCATCAGAGATCCAGATATATTCTGAGGCGGTATCACCTGATCAGGGAGATAGTAGATCGCTGGGAGATCGAGGTCAAGAGACTTGACATGAAGAACAACGGAGCGAATCCACTCACAAAGGCCCTCCCCCAAATACAATTTGAGAGACTTTTTGGGATGTTGGGTATGATATACGACAACACATGGCCTTAGTGCAAGTGGGAGATTGTTAGTTATATGTATTCCCTAGAGGCCATTATTGTACATGTGATGTATATTATAGTGGATGCTTGGACATATATATAGAGGACTTTCTTGCTCGACATGATAGTATGTTATCTGGTTACTCTTTATCTTAACATGTTGACTGGTATTTTTTAGTGTCTTGCTCTCACATGTTGATAAAGCCCTTAGGATATGTACTTGACTACCGGAATTATGATGAGATCATACTAGTGGAGCCAGGGTGGTCCACAAGTACATCCTTTAATCAGTTCTTAGTCGTGGGAATATCGAGACCAGGGCATCGATATTCCAGTGTAGACTGGTGTGTACGTTTCTTGTCCCTTAGAGGACGATGGTTGATCATACAACCATTGGTGTGTGACATCAAAGATTGTACACATGTGCTCATTAGAGAATGGGTACACCGAACAGGATTCGCAGAGGACTCTTATGTGGTATTATACCTATCGTCAGATAGCAGTCCTCTGGTGACACTGGCACAGGTTAGTCTGTAGACCTGAGATCGTAATAGAGTCTTGTGTAGCTCCCACTGTGCTTTGATTTCCTCCCTACCACGGCTCAAAGGAGTCATGCAAACAGGTGGATTTTTGGTACAGTCCCGAGTCACATGGAGGCAATGAGCGATAGGAGGGGTTTCATCTCTCCCTGTATTGGGGGTTGATGTTGCGCTGTGCTCGATTGGCTATAACTGGAAGTCCCTGGCCAGGGCTGCTGCTGAGATTTACTGATAAGAGTTATCAGTAGCTTATCGAACCTTTATAGGCCAGACATCGGCATGACTTATCATGTTACTTGGGACTGGCGTTTACCACCTCTAGACATGATATGCGATATATCAGACGAAGAAACCGAACTGTACGGTAGTGTTACTGATAGGCTTCATGGAGAGTATGGATGAGCTTGCTTGTTGATCTTCATATCGCTCAATACCCGGGTAGTCGTTACGTCCAGCTAGTACCGCTGACGGCTTGTAGGTGACTGATGTGATCGTCACCTACTGCTGGCGTATTGATGAGTCTTTAGAGGCCCATACAGAAGTTTCCTGGTTCAAGCGAAAAGAAATAAGACACATATGTGATATGTGTGTGGGCCTGATTAAATACGTGTATGTGATACCGTATTGTAATCTGGCAGTTATCTGTTATCGGTTCGGTTATATGTGATATAACCAGATTGTCGAATCAAGTGTTGATTTGATAATATGATATACAGATAAATGATATTAGTCGGTCATATGTGATATAACCGGATTATTAAATCAAGTGTTGATTTAATAATGTGATATATATTATCACTACTACAAATAAGGGTTGCCCCTACGGATATATCCGTAGGGACAAGAAAATACCCTTTAGGTACAAACGCCGTAGGTGCAAGTCGAAGCCTTGAACTTGCCCCTACGGACAAAAATTTGCCCCTACGGAGTTCTGTGTAGGTCCAGTTTTCCCTACGGAATAGGCCGTAGGGGCAAAAAAATTATTTTATATACGGTTTTATAAAATAGATTAGGTGTACCTACGAATGAATCCATAGAGCCAAGCAGTAGCCCCTACGGATACATGCGTAGGTATATATCCGTAGGGGCAAAATATCAGGAATCCTGATATTTTGCCCCTACGGATAACTGGGTAGGGGCATTTGTTTGCCCCTACGAATATATCCGTAGGGGCAAGCTCAACCCCCTGATACTGAGATCACAGGGGAAAATATCAGTTATCCTGATATTTTGCCCCTACGGATTAATCCGTAGGGGCATATTATCAGTTTTTTTTAAAAAGGGCTGCCTGTTTTTTTCTCGCCCTGTGCAAAATAATATA
Organism: Agapanthus africanus; assembly: GCA_030015575.1. Taxonomy (NCBI): domain Eukaryota; kingdom Viridiplantae; phylum Streptophyta; class Magnoliopsida; order Asparagales; family Amaryllidaceae; genus Agapanthus; species Agapanthus africanus. The sequence goes on from JASDDO010000022.1 coordinate 462,082,634, forward strand.
TACATCGATCAAATATAAAATTAATAATCACACAACATATATCACAGTATTCATAATCACATCTCACGCATATAATATACAAAAGAAACCAAAAAGCAGAATATGATATAAATATAAACACGCGAACACCACCAATATCAATATCATCGAAAATGTAGTACAATATGTATCATATAAATAAATACATGATTCAAAAAATAAGAATTAAAAAGCTACCCTAGCTCGGTACAGCTCCACCTCTGATAAACGCCAAAATCTGGCGCGCCTGCTCCTCGGTCAATAAATCATGCGATGCGGAGCGTGCGGGAGTCTGAGCGGGCTGTGGAGCTGGCGATGCGGGCTGCGCAGCCGCCGTCGAGGTAGTGGCTTGCGGAGCCGCGGCTGCAGGAGTCTGAGCGGGCGGTGGAGCTATAGGAGCTGTCTGCGGAACCGCAGCCGATGTAGTGGATTGCGGAGCCGCAGCCGAAGGAGATGCATGTGGAGGCTCGGCCGATGTACCCTGTCGCGTCTGGACCTAACGTGTGTAATAAGCGAGTAAGAACTGTGTATTATTCGAATTCTTATCATTATCAAGTTATTTCGAAACCCCATTTGGATATCTAGTTTGGAAAACCGTAGTTTATTTTAATTAGATATGTATGTATGATTAATCAAAGCTAAGTCTACAACCAAATAAGCTCAGGCTACGTACTAATATTGGATATGTTGATATCTATAATATGACATGATATTTTACTATTAAGTAGTATACATACCGGTATCTCCTTCAACTCCTGAACGGTGGCCTTCAAGCTCTCCAGTTCCTGCTGGACACGTCGCTCACTGGAGACGGAGGAAGTAACCGCCGGGGTGGAGTCCAACCTCATATGGGCCCTGCTGGGGCCCAGTCCTCGGCCTCTCTCCCAACCACCATGGTGCCCTCCGTGTGCGGCGTCCAGGACTGGGGTCAGCAGCCTCGGATCGCTCTGTCCGGTAAAATCGATCCCCGATGCCTCGGCCTGCTCAACCACCCGCTCCTACACCCACATTAAGCAGTAAAATATAAGTATAAAATTTAAATTTGAACCTTCCAAAACTAAAATTTCAAATAGGGGTTGAATAAATATTAACACTTACGCAATACTCCTGGGTAGCGATGTCGGGATATCGAAGCTCGCCCGTGGCGGGATCTGTCGAGGTGTCGTGGACGGCAAGATATGCGGACAGCACGCTCGGTGTACCACCCTGTGCCAGGGTCTGAGCTGTCTGCAATATTAGAAAATAACTCTTAATATTATATATATTAGAAAATAACTCTTAATATTGCATTATATCACAAAGGCCGGTCTATTGTAAATTACCGATAACTCCATGGCTCGAGTAATATTCCTCGAGCTACCTGTATAAGTGGGGCGACCCCTCTTCGCCGACTTCCTATTCTCTATATTTTGAGCGGCCTGTTTCTGTACAACACATTCACATTTAGTTTTCTAATTAAGGAACACAAAAAAAATAAATTATATCCTAAACAATGAATTACATTTAAAATACATATCTGTTTGCGTTGAGAGTCGAAATATTCGCACAATAGAGGCCATGTCTCTACGTCGACTCTCGTAAAAGCCGGAGTAGATAGGAGGGCCGCTCTCTCTGCCTCGGGGGTCGCCATCCACAGGGAGTAGTAGTCGGCATTCAGCTCATTCCTGTTGTATCGGACCTTGGTCTGCATGTTCTTCATCAGGCCATTGTACAGAGCATGAAGGTCGAGCACCCTCCCAGGGTGATCAGGGTCGGGTACAGGCTGAAAATCGTAATCCAACTGAAAATACAAAAAAAACATTGTTATTAGATTGCAAGTGGTAATAATAAATATATTGGATAAATCAAATGAAAATATATATTAATACCCGAGCCTGATCAAAGAAGAGGGCGAATGAGCGCCGGTGCTGCTCGCCCCACTCAACGTGAAGTGGATAGTTCTTCACGAGCCGGCTCTCATCCCCCATATACCGGCCGAACCTCTCGGCATGAGGACCGGTATAGCGATAATCAAGGGTAAAAAAGAGGGGGAATGCTGCCTCCCCCCTAGCTCTGTCAGGCCTCAGCCTATGGGACTGATTCGGGCCTCGAATCCCCCTCTGGGGATGGGGAGGCCCTGCGTCTGCAAGAAATATCAAGACAATCAATATTAAGACAAAGTTGTATTAAGAAATCAAGGTTAAACGAAAATTGAAGTGTGATATATACCTCCGGTGACTAAAGCACGAGCCTGGGCTCAGGCAGCAGCATGAGCGGGACGATAGTTCCTCCGGTGAGGAACAGCCGGTGTCCCGGATGCGGACGCATCCCCTCCAACTAGAAAATAAACATTGACGCTAAATTTCCATGAAGTTCATATTTATTCTATAGAGCATATGTAAAATGAATAAATATTTTATATTTATTCATACTAACCTACAAACGATGCGGAGGGTACGGAAGTGGCAGGAGTGGCCCCTGCGTCAGATGTGCACGCACCACCTATAATTAGACAATTAAAAATAGATTATATAAGTAATTGCAAAAAGAATGTGTAGATCAATAATATAACATTCTAAATCAATATGCATGCACTATAGGATATATAAACATACCCGCAGGTGCGGTGGTGTCACCACCTACAGCTAGACAATAATAAAAATTACTATCTAAGTAAGAGCAAAAGGAATGCGTGTATATTTATGATATAGCATTCTAAATCAATATACATTCACTATATGATATATAAACATACCTGGAGGAGCGGGAGTGGCCTCTGTCCCTGATGTGGACGCATCACCAACAACTAGACAATCAAACATTGACAATATAAGTAATTTTGACATAAACAGGCATGAATATCTATAATATTACATTCAAAATGGATATGCGTGCAATATACCTGGAGGTGTGGCAAAATCCACACGGAAGGAGGCATCCGAAGGGGTCTCCGATCTGGGTGCAAGACCGGCCCTCTGAAGCACCCTACGCAGCTCTCCGGGCGGCAGAACCGCTCTGCCTCTGCCTCTGCCAGTGCCGCGGCTGGAGCTCCTGCCGCCCCTCGCTGCTCCCGTCATAGTCATCAAATCTAGATAAACGGTTCGTAGACGCATTAGACAATCATTAAAAGTATTGACTATATATGTATAGATCGTAAAATGTGAAGTAATAATATAACATTACTGATAACCTTTTTCGTTTCATGGGCGTGTTATACATATCTACTTGGATTTCATCGTCGATGTCATTTCTAACCCACGTAACTTCATGATCGGCCGAAGACAACCCGTCCTTCGAAACAGACGGTCAGAGCACTCTAAGCCTTCTCTCTTCTTCATCATCATCGCTGTCCTCGAATTCTGGGACATCGTAGACATCCCTGGGTTTCCATCGGCATACAACACTCCATCCCGGATGCTTCAAACACTGTGAGTAGTATACTTGGAACGCTTGGTTCGGAAAGATAAACGGATCTTCCTGACCGTAAAATCGAAATGTGTTCACACTGGTCAATCCATATTCATCTTTCCAAGTCCCAAGATTGCTTCTCCACTTATTCGTATCGGTTCGCGTATCGTACCAAGTACACTGGAATATATAAAAGGGTTCTGATCGTCCGGGATAGTGGATGCCGAGTATAAAATTTAAGTACCAATAATAAATCACACCGTCCGATCCTACCGTCGCAATCCCACTATTCTGAGTGGTTCTAGATATTTCTATGTCCTTAACTTCGAATTTGTATCCAAGGACACCAAATCCTTTATAATATGCAACCTCCATACTAGGAAATTGAGCTAAACATCTTGAATCACTCTCAAATGATACAGACAAGTTCGGATCGTGGATCTAACAAAACAAATTTTACGAAAAATACATAACGATACAAGTTTAGATTAAAACTGATAGCAATAAAATGTTATTCGAATAACTTACATGATCTGTGACCCAATCACAAAAATTATCCTGATGATATTTTTCTAATCGTTCTTCGTTCCAATCAGGATGCCCCTCACGTACCTCGTTAAAATGAATTCTGTTTTCGACAAATAATGGTGACATTAATATTATATCATTTCATACACACACAAACACAAATATAACAATTAATCCAAAAAAACTTACTCTCTAATTTGTTCAAGAAATGCTCAATTAAGCAATATAAACCGGTATATCTTGTTGATAAACATAGTGTCTACCCTCTTATAATCGGCTTTACCATATGGCCCGTCTTGAATTTTTCGAGACCGGTTAAGTCTTGTCTCAATGTTCTCGTCCAGATAGCGGGAACAAAATGTGGTTGCTTCATCAAGAAGATAACTTTGCATGATAGAATCCTCTGGTCGATTTTTATTGCGTATATACTTTTTCATAGTGTAGAGGTACCTAATGAAAATATGTTGAATAAATAAATACTGGCATACAGGACAACAATAAATTTAAAAATTGCGCGAAACGAAAAATTACACGTACCTCTCGACGGGATACATCCATCGATATTGTACCGGTCCGGCTAACTTAGCCTCGGTTGCAAGATGAACCGTCAAGTGTATTATGATATCGAAGAATGACGGTGGGAAAATACGCTCAAACTTGCAAAGTATCAACGCAATAGAATTTTCTAGTTTATCCAGCGTCACAACCTCCTGTGTTTTAGCACACAACTCTCTGAAAAAACAACATAGGTCGTTGATTACTAGACCAACCGATTCGGGGAGACAAGTCCTGAGGGATAATGGAAGAAGGTGCTCCAAGATAACATGGTGATCATGACTTTTCAGCCCATCGATCTTGCCTTTCACAATTTGTATTTTCTTGCTGAATGATCCTGAGAAACCTGTGGGAACTTTCAAATCATGCAACACCTGCAGGAATCTTTTCTTCTCCGGTTGTGACATATGATAAGCGGCATTGGGAAGTACAAACTTTCCCGGTGAATCTCTTGGATGGCTCATTTTTCCATCTTCACTTGGAGGAGCACGGTGATGCCAAATCATTGCCTCGGCTGTTTTCTTGCACCTGAATAGCCTCTGTAGCCTCTGTGTTATGGAAAAGTATCGTGCTATCTTGACAGGTATATCAAGCTTCTTATCAGAATCTTTCGGCTTATACCTGGCCTCTCCGCATGTTGGACACTCTTTCAAATCTGAATTCGCTTTCCGGTACAACACGCAATTTTTAGGACATGCTTGAATCTTCTCGCACTTTAGACCCAAATCAGACATCATCTTCTGGGCTCCGTACCAGCTGTCGGGCACGTTATTTCCCGGGGGCATAGAATCTTTCAAGAACGAAAGAAGCATTGTGAATGACTTGTTGCTCCATCCATTTAAGCACTTAATCTGGAAAAGTTGGACGAACCATGAGAGGGTGGAATACTTCGCATTCTCATAAATTGGTTTTCTAGCATCATTCATGAAATTTTCATATTTATCCGCACGTGGTCCTTGACCGGAAGGAATGTCATCTTCAGTACGAATAGATTCACCTAGGGCAGCCTCTACCATAACCTCCATTTCTTCTGATGGAAATAAATTACCGTCTTCTCCTTCTGCCGCATTACCGAATTCTCCTTCTTCTCCTGCCGCATTATCGTGTTCTCCTTCTTCTTCTGCCGCATTACTGTATTCTTCTCCTTCCCCGTGATATTTCCAAGTTGTATAAAGTCTAGTAAACCCATATTTTACAATATGAAGCTCTGCCAATTCTGTTGGATATAGTGCCCTCTAAGTCAATTATTGGATCGCAGGTACGTGATTGCAATGATTGAGGGAGGACCTATACCGACATGACTGTCTTACTCGAGATGATAGTATGCTATCTGGTTTGTCTTTATCATCGTATACATGCTTTAGTTCACTATTGCATGTTGATAGAGCCCATATGATTCTTGCTTGACTGCCAGCAGTATGATGGCGATCATATACGTGGGAGCTGGGGTCTATAAGCACATCCTTAAAGTGTCCCAAGTCGTGGGAGTTTCGAGACAGGGCATCGATACTACAGAGTAGACTAGTGTATACAGTCGAGACCCCGACGAGGGGCGGTGGCTGGTCTCACAAGCCATTGGTGTCAGTTGGTTCACCTAAGATGTATACAGGTGCTTATTGAGTACACCGGATAGGACTCGCCGGGAACATGCTAGTTGGTATTATATATATCGTCAGATAGCAGTTCCTTGGTGACATGTGTACAGGTTAGTTTGTCGACCTGAGATCGTCATTTGTCTCGTGTGAGTTCCCACTGTGCTTAGATTACTACCCTACCACGCTCAAAGGAGACGTGCAAACAGGTTTTAGTTGGGTACAGTCCCGAGCCACATGGAGGCAGTGAGCGGATCGTCGGGGATTCATCTCTCCCGGTATTGGGGGTTGATGTCGCACAGTGCACGGGTGGCCATCACTAGAAATCCTCGGCCGAGGTAGTGGATAATTACTAATTTTGATCAGTAGTTTCTCAGGAGGTGATGGGCTTCATACGGACACGAATTATCGCGTTAATAGGGGTCTGACTTTATCCACCCCCTAGACTCGATATGCGATACTCATAGACGAACGGACCGGACTGTACGGATATTGTCACTGTCAGGCTCAGTAGGGTTTCTGGATGAGTTCGCTCGTCAGCTTCCCTTCCGATCAATACATAGGCAACCGTTACGTACAGCTTGTACCTCTGACGTGCTGGTGGTTATACCCAGTGCCAGTGTGTTGATGAGTCATTAGAGTCCCCCACAGACAGTTTCCCAAGTTCGGGCGAAACGTTGTAGAGGCCGTATGGTTTTATGGCAAGGTTCGGAAAATGCACGTGCGTTTACGCACGTGTCATATTTCGGGCAGATAATACTGGTAGGTTTTGGTTTAAGCCGGATCCGAGTATTATACTGTGTAGATATAATATCTTTGTCTCAGTTGCATTTGTATTCGGTCGTAATACAAATACGGGTATGTTTATACTGTTAAGGGGTTATCCTGAAATTCGTTTCAGGAATCCTTTTAGAAGTTGCCAGTTTCCAGTTTCCTGTATTCTATCACCCATATTTAACAATCGGTTAAATGCGGATTTATCTTTTCTTGATGAGTGTGGAAGCTTCTAGATGATGACTAGGATGATGAGGTGGTTGGTGAGTCATTAGTTCATTAATGGTTGCATTTAATGAGAGGATGACTAGGTTAATGCATCTTCTTTTGCATTAATGGTTTTTAGTGTGTCATCCTTTTCATTTAATGTTATGATAAGCTTCATATTCTTATGGTCACCTCTTCCACTCCTACACTCACTCCCTCCTCACTTATAAGTGGCCGGACCCTCTTTCTTGAGAAAGAGAGTTTTTTTTATTTGGAAAAAGATATAGTTTTGGTTCATGGAAATTAGATAACTAGATTTCTCATTCCACCCGATCCAAAAGGCAACTTCATTAACCGTTCGTCCATGGCCTTGGACGTAACGAGACAAAGTGTTCTATTCATTCTCTACATCAATCTTGGTCATCTCTTTTAGCAAACTTGATGATCAAGTTGCCTCGGTTCAGAGGCGGGAGCCCGTTTAAAGATCCGTCGACGTGGTGCCACCTGGACGAGAAGATTGGAGATTCAGGAGATCGGAGCAGCCGCAACAAAGCGTGGGATGATGGCTGAAGACCGAAGGACTCGGATCGTTCGGTATAACATTTCTACCCACTTTTTAGTTTGTTAGTTTAGGTTTAATGGCAGATCCGGGTTATAGTATACGATAGCGCCAGCTAAAAAGTTTTTGTTCCGCATTTGGCGTCTGTTAGACGGCCGGGGCGCTACCGTGTACTTACAGTGGTATCAGAGCCTTACCATTAAGCTTTACTAACTTGTGCTAACGCGTTTAAAATATCGATCGAACGGATTTTCGAAAATTACAATTTTTCTGTTCAATTTTTCTGTCGATTTTTAAAACGGTCTAAAAATTAATTTGCATATCACAGAAAATTGAGCAGGGTTTTTGAAGAATTCTGGTGAAATTCGAGCACGTGTTCCCACAGAACCACCGCGGATCCGCGGTCAAAACTAGGGTTTGACCGCGGAATCGCGGCCAGATTGTGGGAACAGTGCTCCAATTTTTCCCAGAGAGCTTCACATGGAAAATTGTGGTTTTTGGTATATTTCTTTTGGGCCCAGATTTTATTACTGTACACCAGATGTACGTGGGTCCCACTTCGGGATATTTTGTCGATCGAAATTTAAACGTGTTAGTTTACAGTACTTATATTATATCTCCGACCGGGAATGTCATTTGAGCGGTAAATTGCGTCTAATTGCTATACTTCTTTTAGACGGGTTTGCGAACGTGACATTCGCGTTGATGTTCTGTGTTGTGCTGTGTTGTTGCGAATTTGTCGTGGTGGATAGCAGTATGCAATGGTAGTGCAGTTTGGATTTATTTGTACATTTGATATTGCGGGGCAAGCGTCCAACATGTGGACTGCCATCACTGCCTGTTTGTATAATATTCTTTTGGGGCATGACCGGGCTGAGATCGATGTACCCGTTGTACATATTTTTATTTCTGTACTAGGTTTACCCCGCGACGGAGTGTACGGACTGCCTGTTTGTAGTAAGCCGGTATCAGTCAAACCCAGGGGAGAAACACTGAATAGCGGTAAAGAACATTCTCAAGTACTTGAGAAGGACTAAGAAGATGTTCTTGGTGTATGGCGGAAAAGACCTCCAGATCGAGGCCTTTGCTGACTCCAGCTTCCAGAGTGACAAGGATGATTCCAAGTCCATGTCGGGTTTTTTCTTTACCCTCAATGGAGGGGCGGTGTGTTGGAAGAGTTCCAAACAGGAAACCGTTGCAGACTCGACGATGGAAGCGGAATACATCGCTGCATCTGATGCCGCAAAAGAAGCTGTCTGGATGAGGAAGTTCTTGAAAGAACTTCAGGTGGTTCCGTCCATTATTGATCCAATACCTCTGTATTGTGACAACAATGGGGCTATAGCTTTAGCGAAGGAACCCAGGTCCCATCAGAGATCCAGACACATCTTGAGGCGGTATCACCTGATCAGGGAGATCGTGGATCGCCAGGAGATCGAGGTTCGGAGGGTCGCTTCAGAAGATAACACTGCAGATCCATTCACCAAGGCCTTCCCCCAGACTCAGTTCGAGCGGCTGATCGAGATGATAGGTCTTCGATACGCCAGTACATGGCCTTAGTGCAAGTGGGAGATTGTTAGTGTATATGCCCTAGAGGCCATTACTGTATCATACTAGTTTGTATATTACTTAATGGAAGCTTGGGATATTCACCTTGTATAAACAATCTTGCTCAAAATAGTAGTATGCTACTTGGTTTGTTTCTACTTCAATGTGTACATGTGTTTATTTTAGTATATCACCTATACGCATTAGTGGAGCCCTTAGGATCTTTGCTTGATTACCAGCGTTGTGATGGCAGTCACACTAGTGGGGGCTGGGTAATCTATAAGCACATCCTTATGCAGGTCCCTAGTCGCAGGACTATCGAGATAGGGCATCGATACTCCGGAGTAGACTAGCGCATGCGCTTCTCATCCCAGAGTGGGAGATGGTCTGTCGCACAGCCATCAGTACGTCGTACTGGAGATAGTATGCGGGTGCTCGTTAGGTTACGAGTACACTGGACAGGACTCGTCGGGAACTGACCGGTTGGTATTATACCTATCGTCAGTTATCAGTTCCCAGGTGACATGAGTACAGCTTAGTCCTCTGACTTGACACTGTCACTTCGCCTCGAGTGTGTTCCCACTGTACTTTGATTACTACCCTACCACGGCTCAAAGGAGTCGTGCAAACAGGTGGTAGTTGGGTGCAGTCCCGAAGCACTTGGAGGCAGTGACGGTTAGACAGGATTCGTCTCTCCCGGTATTGGGGGTTGACATCGCGCTGTGTCTAGGAGAGCCATTACACGAGTAGTCCCTGGCCAGGGCAATCGAGATATACTGGTAGGCTTCCAGTGTTATCTCAGGGTGTTTTGGGCTTCACTCCGACACGACTTGTACCGCTATTAGGGGACTAACGTTTACCGCCCTCTAGGCCCGCCATGCGATGTATCAGACGAACAGACCGGACTGTACGGAGATTGTCACATTCAGGCTCAGTAGGAGTTCAGATGGGTTTCACCTCGTCAGTCTTCTTGTCGGCTTCTACCTGGGGACCGTTACGCACAGCTAGTGCCGCTTGCGGTCTGTGGTTAAACCCACTGCCAGCGTAGTGTCGAGTCTTTAGAGTCCCACACAGAAAGCTATTCGCCTTTAGGCAAAAGAGTAGAGGTCGCATGGTTTTGCGACAGGTCGCATGGTTTTGCGATAGGGTTCGGTCACGTCCGTGCACTTATGCACGTACAGTGTCCGGACAGTTAACACTAGCGGGCTTTGGTTTAAGCCAGATCCTAGTGTACGTTTTGGGATTGGTTTTATCCAGTATGTATTCGTGTTCCTCGGAACGCGGATGCGGGTGTGTATGCACAGTTGACGGAGAGACAGGGGCAGAGGATTCTCATTAGGGTTGTTGACTGTTGACCGTTAACTATTGACTTTTTGCTCAACCCTAATGAGAATATGATATATGATTAACAATAATATTAATTAAGTATTATGGTTACATGGTTGTTGAGTGGTTGACTTTGTTGACTTGTTGACTTTGTTGACCGGTTGACTAGGTTTGACTAGTTGACCATCATGATGACAATGGCTATCATTTCATGGCAAAGACTTTTTACTTGCTTGTTTCTCTTGTGAGAAATGAGTGCATGAAATGATATGGCTATTGTAGCTTAAACCATTTACACAATACTTGATTACTATTTTTGTGATGATGGCTTTGGATTATGAGAGCCAAGAGAGAAAAGTCTTTCTCATTCTATCATTCTCATTCTCTCTCATGTTCTTGAGCTCTCATCTCCTTCCTCTTGCTCTCCCTCTCTTAGTCTATGGTTCACTTGTCTCAAGTGTTGAGAACCTAGAACCATAGAGAAAATCCCAACACACTCTTCTCTACTCACTCTAGTTCACAAGGTTTAGCAAACCAAGTGAACTAGTTTCTTCAAAGATCGAAGAAGAAGCCAAAGGTAGAAGCTTTCGAGGTGGATCTATCTTCGGCGCAAGGAGACGATGGAGTGAAGCCGATCCGGACAACCATCGAGGCTTGAAGACGAAGGAGTTCAAGAAAGAAAGGTATAACCCCCTAACCGAGTAGTTAACAACTCCTAGTTAGGTTGTTAGTTAGATGTTTAACAAAGATCCGGTTTTGAGTCCATGTTACCACCTCTAGAAAAATTATTTTTCACCAAATTCCGCATGCCCGAAAGTACCGGGAGAGGTAGCATGGACTTACAGTGGTATCAGAGCCTAGTTAAACTCTATCTAACATGTTAGCAAAGTAACTAGAAGATCGATCAAAGAAAAAGTCACAAAACGAACCCGAGTTGTCAAGTTTCTGCCGATTTTTATTCTGTTCAAAAGTTGATAATTTTCATCTTAAAAATTGGCTCAGGCTTTTGTTTGAATAACCACCAAATTTAGTCCCACGAACCGTTCAAAGAGCCGCGGAAACGCGGCGGGAGCACGCTCCCGCCGCGGTTCCGCGGCCGAGTTGACTCGGCCGAGGTCCAACTTTGGTGCAGTGTATTTCTGGGGTTGTTTTGGGATTTTTGGAATATGTATTTTCTGCCCAGATTTTCCAGAACGAAAATTTTGTGTTTGGGGCCTATAAATCCGTATTTTTGATCGAACTTCTAAAAGACTTAAGCTGACGGGTTTTTCTGTTATGTGATATTTGTATTGAACGTCTGCTAATCGCTATATGTCGATTAGTGGGGGTTATACAAATCTGTGATCTGTAATGTCATTGGTTTGTGTATATGAATTCATTGGATTGTCGCGAGTGAATAGCCGGGGGTTGTGAGACGAGAGTTTTCTTTTCTTTCAATTAATGTAAATTTGTAAATTGATGTAATAATTATTTGTATGGCCGCACAACCGGGTCGGGGTTGTAGCCGTCATTGTATAATTTCTTTTTACTGTTTTTGCTCCTAGGATAGACCCATGGAGGGGGTGCACAAACTACCGGGTATGCCGAAGTGCCGAGTGGCCTACTCACGGGGTTGAGGGAGGTTGCTTCGCTTCGGGTACTTGGCGGGTAGTTTGCCGCACCCGTAGGGGTCTTGGGTGGGGTTTTGGCTATTCACCGCGACCGTGTAATCTGCTTTTCGTTACAGGCTCGTACGAATTGCAGGTTCCTAGTATATCCAATGTTTTCATCTGTGATCTGAAATGTCTATCATTGCAATATATCTATATATGATATTATTTAGGCGTTGCTTATGTTTTACAGCCGCGCTAGCCCAGCCCCCGCTCTGTCGTTAGTTAAGTAACCTAACGAGTAATGACGGGGCCCCGTGGCGAATGCGAATGGCATAAGCGTACGTCATATTTTGGTTGTTTTCTGCAATGGTAGGATTAAATGATGGGACGAATTAAAAGAACTAATGCAAGAATATCACGCATTAAAAGAACTAATGCAAGAAAATAAACCAAGTAAAAGTCGTTGGAACACTTTCGAAAAACCACTCGGTTCTTTTCAAAACAAACTTTTAAATGCGGAGTTTGAGCCACTCCTTTTAAAAGCTATCTCGTTCCATCGACTATATCAAGTTCTCTACGTTCACGGTTTCGCCAAAACCATTCGTAGCCCTCCGTCGTTTCACATAAATAGTCAATAGTATTCAAGCTATGTATATTGGCCAAAGTCAAGGCATAGTGATTGGTAGCTATTGGGTATTTATGTGTAGCATAGATAGATGCGTTGGTTTGGGACAGTCGTACTGCCATTTTGGCCAAAGTCAAGGGTAGGTACGGGTGGATCCAAATTAACCTGGAGAATGACGGGTAGAACTTGACATGTGACTTATGATATTTTGGCCAAAGTCAAGGTCATAAGAGCATGGGGCAAAAATCCACATCGGGAGTTTCAAAAGAACTGAAACTTGCTAGTGTTGCATACCATTTGGAGTGTGATGATTCTGGTAGGATTCCATCAGTTTCGTCACGCGATGATATTTGGATCCCGATCCTACTGTGAGTATATGCTACTCCTCGGGAAATTTCTCACTTAACGATCAATGCTATAAACCAAGTAGGTGTCTAGAAAGGTGTTAGCGGGGCTACGCCCCTAGGGAAAAGAGGTTCTTAAATTAAGGAACTTCGCGAAAGCGTTGGAAAACCTCCCTCGAAGTACCGACACCAGCCTGGCCGAACAGTTAAGCAAGTATTGTACGGTGAGATTGATCCTGACTAATTCTTCCTTTTTGGTTTTAAGGAGGGATTCGAGAAACAGTAGGAGCCATCCTGTTTAGACAAACTAAAAACCACTCTAAACTTGCAAGAGCATCATGCTGAGTGTTTCTTCTTCTCTCTCCTAATTGCAGCGACCTATCGACATGACTGGACTTAAGTTACTTCTAGATAAAAACATACTGACAGGGCCAAACTACAAAGATTGGCTCAGGAATGTCAAAATGGCAATCACTTACGACAAGCTGGGGTATCTTCTTACCACCAAAGCTCCCCCTGTCCCAAGTCCCACCTCCAGCGTCGCGGATAAGGAAATCCGTAAGACTTGGGAGATTGATAGCGCGAAGGCCAAGTGCCTCGTACTTGCCTCTATGGACAACGAACATCAGAGGAGGCACGAGAATATGGACCTTGAATCCATATTTCTCCATACAAAAGAACTGTATGGAGAGCAGTCTCGTATCGCAAGATACGAAGTGTCGAAAAAGTTATTTTCGGCAAGGTTGGCCATCGGATCATCGGTAGCGGAACACGTGCTTAAGATTATTGGCTTCATTGAGGAGCTCGCGGAACTTGGGACCACGTTAGAGAACGAGCTCTATACGGACTTTATTCTCCACTCCCTTCCTTCCACTTACGTCCAGTTTATCCTGAACTTCAAGAAAAAGAAGTTGAACTTTCAGAACTCCTCAACATGCTGAGGAGTGCAGAGGGCACCCTACAGAAAGGTAGAGAAACATCCACTTTGTTTGTAGGAGGATCTTCCTCTTCTAGGTCCAAGGAGAAAGCCAAAGGAAAGAAGAAGAAAGCCCCCGCCAAACCAAGGGGCGGTGTTAGTAAAGTGGATACGAAGGGAAAGGCAAAGGCAACAAAGAAAGCGGGGCAGCTTGTGGATAAAGAAGAATGCTTCTATTGTCATAAGAAAGGACACTGGAAGAATGATTGCAGGGCTTGGAAAGCCAGGACACAGGAATTGAAGTAGGTTGCGGCTTCAGCTTCAGGTGTGTATGTTATTGAAAACTGTCTTTCAATAAACTCTACTTCCTGGGTATTGGATACCGGATCAGGATCTCATATCTGTAATTGTTTGCAGGCGTTGAGAAACCATAGGGTTTTGAAGGCAGGTGACATGACCCTCAAAGTTGCAAACGGAGCTAGCATGGATGCTAAGGCCATGGGGGACTATCACCTGGGAATGTCAGATGGACATGTTTTGGTTTTACGTAATTGCTTTTTTGTACCCAACGCAACTTGTAATATCATTTCTGTATCTTTGGTTTCGAAAGAAGGTTATGAATTTGCGTTTGTAAGTAATGTTGTAAACATTCACCTTAATCAAGTTTTGATTGGGTCAGGTACATTGAGCAATGGTATATACGTATTAAACCAACCACATATTTTCAATGTCCAGAATACACACAAAAGAAAGTCTCCGGAAATAAATCAGATTTTCTTATGGCATTGTAGACTAGGTCACATCAATGAGAGAAGGTTGACGAAGTTACATACAGAAGGATATTTGAATCCGTTCGAATATCAATCGTATGTCACTTGTCAATCCTGTCTCAAAGGAATGATGACAAAGACTCCGTTCACTGGACACGGAGTAAGAGCGAGCGAGCTCTTGGGACTCGTACACAACGACGTGTGCGGTCCAATGTCTACACATGCGCGAAGCGGTTATTCTTACTTCATTACTTTTATGGATGACTTTTCAAGGTACGGTTATGTCTTCTTAATGAAACATAAGTCCGAAGCCTTTGGAAAATTCCAGGAATATAAGAATGAAGTAGAAAAACAAACCGGCAAAAGTATTAAGATTCTAAGATCGGATCGAGGTGGAGAATACTTGAGTGCCGAGTTCCTGGACTATTTAAAAGAGAACGGAATTCTCTCTCAGCTTACTCCTCCATACACTCCGCAACATAACGGTGTATCGGAGAGACGGAACCGAACCCTATTGGATATGGTACGGTCCATGATGAGTAACGCTGAGTTACCGCGATCATTCTGGGGGTATGCACTAGAATCAGCTGCATACCTTTTGAACCGAGTTCCAACTAAGACTGTGCCTACTACACCATATGAGATGTGGTGTGGGAAGAGACCCTATCTTAATCACATTAAGACATGGGGAAGTCCAGCTTTTGTCAAAAAGCAGCATGCGGACAAGCTCGAGACACGCTCAGTACAGTGTAAGTTCGTGGGATATCCAAAGAACTCCAAGGGATATTTCTTCTACTGCGAAGAGGAACAAAAGGTTTTTGTTTCTCGTCATGCCCACTTTCTAGAACACCAGTTCTTAGAAAAGGAAATTAGTGGGAGCGCAGTAGCACTGGAAGAAATTCCTACGTCGCTCCGCAGGAGTAGTAGGCAGTCTCATCCGCCCGAGAGATACTACGGTTTTCTCATAGACGGGGATAGAGAGGATTGCATCATAGATTATGATGAGCCTACTAGCTTCCAGCAAGCCGTTCAGAGCGTCGACTCGGTAAAATGGCTGGATGCAATGCGGATCGAAATGGAGTCCATGTACACCAACAAAGTATGGACGTTGGACATTGCTCCAGACGGGGTAAAACCCATAGGATGCAAGTGGATCTTCAAAAGGAAGATTGGTGTAGATGGACAGGTTGAGACCTATAAAGCTAGACTGGTAGCAAAGGGTTTTCGTCAAAGACCTGGTTTGGACTATGACGAGACCTTTTCTCCAGTGGCTATGCTGAAATCCATTCGGATCCTTCTTGCCATTGCTGCCTTCCACGATTATGAGATTTGGCAGATGGACGTAAAGACTGCTTTTCTAAATGGAAATTTAGAGGAGTGTGTTATATGGACCAGCCAGAGGGTTTCATTCAGAGTGGGAGCAGCGGAAAGGTGTGCAAGTTGCTTAAGTCCATTTATGGACTAAAGCAGGCATCGCGGAGTTAGAACATCTGTTTTGATGAGACGGTCAAGGAATTTGGCTTTATCAAAAATCCAGATGAACCATGCATCTATAGTAGATTTGTAGCGAGAACTGTAGTATTCCTCGTTTTTTACGTGGATGACATTCTCTTGATAGGAAATGACATTCCTATGCTACAATCTGTCAAGGGGTTCTTGTCACACAGGTTCTCCATGAAAGACCTGGGTGATGCCTCATACATCCTGGGGATCCGGATCCATCGTGATAGATCCAAGAGGATATTAGGACTTTCACAGTCCAGGTACATCGACACCATACTGAAAAGATTCAGTATGGAAGATTCCAAGCGCGGTAACCTACCGGCTTGTCACGGGATCACCCTCTCCAAAGAGATGTCTCCCAAGAATGATTTGGAGAGGGATCACATGTCTATTATACCCTACGCTTCTGCGGTAGGCTCTATAATGTATGCGATGTTGTGTACCAGACCGGATGTAGCTTATGCACTGAGTGTAGTAAGCCGGTATCAGTCAAACCCAGGAGAGAAACACTGGATAGCGGTAAAGAACATTCTCAAGTACCTGAGAAGGACTAAGGAGATGTTCTTGGTGTATGGCGGAAAAGACCTCCAGATCGAGGCCTTTGCTGACTCCAGCTTCCAGAGTGATAAGGATGATTCCAAGTCCATGTCGGGTTTTTTCTTTACCCTCAATGGAGGGGCGGTGTGTTGGAAGAGTTCCAAACAGGAAACCGTTGCAGACTCGACGATGGAAGCGGAATACATCGCAGCATCTGATGCCGCAAAAGAAGCTGTCTGGATGAGGAAGCTCTTGAAAGAACTTCAGGTGGTTCCGTCCATTGTTGATCCAATACCTCTGTATTGTGACAACAACGGGGCTATAGCTTTAGCGAAGGAACCCAGGTCCCATCAGAGATCCAGACACATCTTGAGGCGGTATCACCTGATCAGGGAGATCGTGGATCGGCAGGAGATCGAGGTTCGGAGGGTCGCTTCAGAAGATAACACTGCAGATCCATTCACCAAGGCCTTGTCCCAGACTCAGTTCGAGCGGCTGATCGAGATGATAGGTCTTCGATACGCCAGTACATGGCCTTAGTGCAAGTGGGAGATTGTTAGTGTATATGCCCTAGAGGCCATTACTGTATTATACTAGTTTATATATTACTTAATGGAAGCTTGGGATATTCACCTTGTATAAACAATCTTGCTCAAAATAGTAGTATGCTACTTGGTTTGTTTCTACTTCAATGTGTACATGTGTTTATTTTAGTATATCACCTATACGCATTAGTGGAGCCCTTAGGATCTTTGCTTGATTACCAGCGTTGTGATGGCAGTCACACTAGTGGGGGTTGGGTAATCTATAAGCACATCCTTATGCAGGTCCCTAGTCGCAGGACTATCGAGACAGGGCATCGATACTCCGGAGTAGACTAGCGCATGCGCTTCTCATCCCAGAGTGGGAGATGGTCTGTCCTACAGCCATCAGTACGTCGTACTGGAGATAGTATGCGGGTGCTCGTTAGGTTACGAGTACACTGGACAGGACTCGTCGGGAACTGACCGGTTGGTATTATACCTATCGTCAGTTATCAGTTCCCAGGTGACATGAGTACAGCTTAGTCCGCTGACTTGACACTGTCACTTCGCCTCGAGTGTGTTCCCACTGTACTTTGATTACTACCCTACCACGGCTCAAAGGAGTCGTGCAAACAGGTGGTAGTTGGGTGCAGTCCCGAAGCACTTGGAGGCAGTGACGGTTAGACAGGATTCGTCTCTCCCGGTATTGGGGGTTGACATCACGCCGTGTCTAAGAGAGCCATTACACGAGTAGTCCTTGGCCAGGGCAATCGAGATATACTGGTAGGCTTTCAGTGTTATCTCAGGGTGTTTTGGGCTTCACTCCGACACGACTTGTACCGCTATTAGGGGACTGACGTTTACCGCTCCCTAGGCCCGCCATGCGATGTATCAGACGAACAGACCGGACTGTACGGAGATTGTCACATTCAGGCTCAGTAGGAGTTCAGATGAGTTTCACCTCGTCAGTCTTCTTGTCGGCTTCTACCTGGGGACCGTTACGCACAGCTAGTGCCGCTTGCGGTCTGTGGTTAAACCCACTGCCAGCGTAGTGTCGAGTCTTTAGAGTCCCACACAGAAAGCTGTTCGCCTTTAGGCAAAAGAGTAGAGGTCGCATGGTTTTGCGACAGGTCGCATGGTTTTGCGACAGGGTTCGGTCACATCCGTGCACTTGTGCACGTACAGTGTCCGGACAGTTAACACTAGCGGGCTTTGGTTTAAGCCAGATCCTAGTGTACGTTTTGGGATTGGTTTTATCCAGTATGTATTCGTGTTCCTCGGAACGCGGATGCGGGTGTGTATGCACAGTTGACGGAGAGACAGGGGCAGAGGATTCTCATTAGGGTTGTTGACTGTTGACCGTTGACTATTGACTTTTTGCTCAACCCTAATGAGAATATGATATATGATTAACAATAATATTAATTAAGTATTATGGTGACATGGTTGTTGAGGGGTTGACTTTGTTGACTTGTTGACTTTGTTGACCGGTTGACTAGGTTTGACTAGTTGACCATCATGATGACAATGGCTATCATTTCATGGCAAAGACTTTTTACTTGCTTGTTTCTCTTGTGAGAAATGAGTGCATGAAATGATATGGCTATTGTAGCTTAAACCATTTACACAATACTTGATTACTATTTTTATGATAATGGCTTTGGATTATGAGAGCCAAGAGAGAAAAGTCTTTCTCATTCTATCATTCTCATTCTCTCTCTTGTTCTTGAGCTCTCATCTCCTTCCTCTTGCTCTCCCTCTCTTAGTCTATGGTTCACTTGTCTCATGTGTTGAGAACCAAGAACCATAGAGAAAATCACAACACACTCTTCTCTACTCACTCTAGTTCATAAGGTTTAGCAAACCAAGTGAACTAGTTTCATCAAAGATCGAAGAAGAAGCCAAAGGTAGAAGCTTTCGAGGTGGATCTATCTTCGGCGCAAGGAGACGACGGAGTGAAGCCGATCCGGACAACCATCGAGGCTTGAAGACGAAGGAGTTCAAGAAAGAAAGGTATAACCCCCTAACCGAGTAGTTAACAACTCCTAGTTAGGTTGTTAGTTAGATGTTTAACAAAGATCCGGTTTTGAGTCCATGTTACCACCTCTAGAAAAATTGTTTTTCACCAAATTCCGCATGCCCGAAAGTACCGGGAGAGGTAGCATGGACTTACAGGAACACCCATTCGTTTGTGCTTTCAACCGTTTCGAGTAAATTTCGGCAGCACCTCCCCGCTGTTCTCCGAGTATACTGTAATAGAATAGATAATCATTTCAAAGCTGTGAAACAACATTGAAATGAACATCTAATCTATATTTGTACACGGAGAACCAGCGGAAAGGTACCGACAAAATATCTCGAAACGGATGAAAACACAAGTGAATGAAGGTGTTTTCTTTATACATTCCCAACTTGTCCACACGGGACAAATCTATCGGTTACCATACGATTGAATCTTCTTGTCACATAGACTATACGACGGTTGTTAGTATCGAGCTATACCATCCGATATTTAACAACCTTCGTATAGTTCTATGTCACGACGAACATCGAACGTATGTTAACCGATAGACGGGGACTAAGTGGCGCTTTTAGTTTCATATATGAGTATCGATGAGAATATGAAGGTTTCATATTATCATCGAGTATCATATATTAGTTTTAACTTGAACATCTTGAATCACTCTCTAATTATGCGTTTGTTGTGTATTCTTGTTGTATGTGTGTGTTCCGGCTGTCGGGGGTAAGGCTTCTATCCCATTAAGAATGTATAGAGCGAACACCCATTCACTTGTGCTTTCAACCGTTTCGAGTAAATTTTGGCAGCACCTCCCCGCTGTTCTCCGAGTATACTGTAATAGAATAGATAATCATTTCAAAGCTGTGAAACAACGTTGAAATGAACATCTAATCTATATTTGTACACGGAGAACCAGCGGAAAGGTACCGACAAAATATCTCGAAACGGATGAAAACACAAGTGAATGAAGGTGTTTGCTTTATACATTCCCAACTTGTCCACACGGGACAAATCTATCGGTTACCATACGATTGAATCTTCTTGTCACATAGACTATACGACGGTTGTTAGTATCGAGCTATACCATCCGATATTTAACAACCTTCGTATAGTTCTATGTCACGACGAACATCGAACGTATGTTAACCGATAAACGGGGACTAAGTGGCGCTTTTAGTTTCATATATGAGTATCGATGAGAATATGAAGGTTTCATATTATCATCGAGTATCATATATTGGTTTTAACTTGAACATCTTGAATCACTCTCTAATTATGCGTTTGTTGTGTATTCTTGTTGTATGTGTGTGTTCCGGCTGTCGGGGGTAAGGCTTCTATCCCATTAAGAATGTATAGAGCGAACACCCATTCACTTGTGCTTTCAACCGTTTCGAGTAAATTTCGGCAGCACCTCCCCGCTGTTCTCCGAGTATACTGTAATAGAATAGATAATCATTTCAAAGCTGTGAAACAACGTTGAAATGAACATCTAATCTATATTTGTACACGGAGAACCAGCGGAAAGGTACCGACAAAATATCTCGAAACGGATGAAAACACAAGTGAATGAAGGTGTTTGCTTTATACATTCCTAACTTGTCCACACGGGACAAATCTATCGGTTACCATACGATTGAATCTTCTCGTCACCTAGACTATACGACGGTTGTTAGTATCGAGCTATACCGTCCGATATTTAACAACTTTTGTATAGTTCTATGTCACGACGAACATCGAACGTATGTTAACCGATAGACGGAGACTAAGTGGCGCTTTTAGTTTCATATATGAGTATCGATGAGAATATGAAGGTTTCATATTATCATCGAGTATCATATATTGGTTTTAACTTGAACATCTTGAATCACTCTCTAATTATGCGTTTGTTGTGTATTCTTGTTGTATGTGTGTGTTCCGGCTGTCCGGGGTAAGGCTTCTATCCCATTAAGAATGTATAGAGCGAACACCCATTCAGTTGTGCTTTCAACCGTTTTGAGTAAATTTCGGCAGCACCTCCCCGCTGTTATCCGAGTACACTGTAATAGAATAGATAACCATTTCAAAGCTGTGAAACAACGTTGAAATGAACAACTAATCTATCTTTGTACACGGAGAACTAGCGGAAAGGTACCGACGAAATATCTCGAAACGGATGAAAAAACAAGTGAATGAAGGTATTTTCTTTATACATTCCTAACTTGTCCACACGGGACAAATCTATCGGTTACCATACGATTGAATCTTCTCCTCACATAGACTATACGACGGTTGTTAGTATCGAGCTATATCGTCCGATATTTAACAACCTTCGTATAGTTCTATGTCACGACGAACATCGAACGTATGTTAACCGATAGACGGGGACTAAGTGGCGCTTTTTGTTTCATATATGAGTATCGATGAGAATATGAAGGTTTCATATTATCATCGAGTTTTATATATTGGTTTTAACTTGAACATCTTGAATCACTCTCAAATGATGCGTTTGTTGTGCATTCGTGTTGTATGTGTAACATGATTTTAAACCATTGAGATCAAGATTGATAGAACTGATCATCCACAAAGAGATTAAGGATTGACTTTTGACAGCCATATGAAGGAAAATTTTCTCCTACGGCAACCTAATAATATACCCATTATCCTCATATATACATATATGCAGGCAGGCATGGATACATACATGCAAATATTTGAAAAATTAATATATCAACCAAAAACTATTATTGCAATGGCATTCATCTATAACAATCAACAATTAAAACTACAAATGTAGGATACTGATATCATAAAGCGTTATACGCAACATATGAATTCACATGACTGAAACATGCATCAAAAAACCATGTTCATCCAAAAGAAAGGCCACTGTCAACAAATATAGACAACTACGTCATAAAAACAGTAACTAATGAACAAGTTGATTAGCATCTGGATCAAGAAAATGATAGGAAAAACAATTGATTATGATCTATAATGACAAGTCTATTACCATGACTCTCGACTAAGAAAGGTGGCTTTTCGTCCTCGGTAGCTTGATAATTGGGATTTCATGGCGAATAAAAATATGCATATGCCGTTTGACCGGGAACTTGAATAGGAAACTCAATGAGGTCGGGTGTACTGAAGTACGCTTTGTATTTCGCTATATTTGGTGATGAAGCCCAAGCCCTAGCTATCCCCAGCCCTACCCCAACCGAACCCTAGCCCCAGCCCCAGCCCCAGCCCAGCCCCAACCCCAACCGAACCCTAGCCCCAGCCCCAGCCCAGCCCCAACCGAACCCTAGCCCCAACCCTAGCCCAGCCCCAACCCCAACCGAACCCTAGCCTCAGCCCCAGCCCAGCCCCAGCCCCAGCCCCAGCCCCAACCCCAATCGAACCCCAACCCCAACCGAACCCTAAACCTAACCCTAAACGAACCCGATGCCGATGCCGATGCCAAACCCTCACCCCTACCCGAACCTGGCCTGAACCCTAGACCTAACATCATCAAAATTAAAAATAATTTGAGATTTAATTACTAACCGGGCGGTGGAGGAGACGACAGAAATCGGTGGTCGACGACGATCGGCGAAGGTGGCGACGAGGTACGGGAAGTCGACGAAGGTGTGGGAACGACCGACGAAGGTGGCGACGAGCCGCGGTGCGCGGTGGCGACGAGGCGCAGGAACAGGCGATGAGGCGCGGGAGAGTGAGAGAGAGAATTTTTGGGAACGATGAATGACTTTTCTGTGCTTTTTTTTATTAATAACCTATTTATATGCCCCTACAGACATAACCGTAGGTCCACCGTTTGCGGCTCCGTAGGGCCAAACAAATTAGAACGTAAGGCACCGTAGGGACAACGATGTGGCCCTACGGATAAATCCGTAGGGGCTAGAAATAGTTGCCCCTACGGATTCCTGAGTCCGTAGGGGCAACCCCGTATTGTAGTAGTATATATGTGATATAACTATATCTTAACTAATATCATTAGCTCACTAATTATTCTTCATAATATATATTATATTTATATATATAATGAACCATGGCTTGAATTTCTATTTTTGAGAAAAATAGAAATGAGGTGGAAAATGAGAGCATGGTTGCAAACATGGGCTTTATTCTTAGTTTATTCATCTTGACTCACTATTCAAGCATGGTTGCAATTTTATAATGCAAAATTCCATGCTTGAATAAGTGGGGGTCAAGAGTTGCCATTGATTCTAGTCTCATTCTCAACACTTATCCATTTTTCTTGAGTTGCTCTCTAGCTTCATCTTCTTCCTCAAATGTCATGGTTCAAGCTTCAACCCTTACATGAGATGTAAATCATGAAGCTTGAACACAATCTTGTGAGCTTTTAACATCCCCTATTTCACCATCCCACGCCAAACTAGCAATTTGGTGTGGTGTGTTTGCTACACTAAAGGAGTTTAGTGTAGAGTTAGCTTGGGCTAGAGGGACTTCGGGTGGATCTTCTTTGGCGCGATGATCACGAAGGAGGGTCGTTCAACTCAAAGAGGAGCCTTGTAGAGTCGCGTGGACTTTAACCCGGATCTTTAGAAGAGAAGGACTCGAACTGCAAAGGTTGTATGCTCTTTTCTTCTATTGGCTAAGGCATGACTACAGATACTCCGCTTCGGGGAAACGTCGACCAGCAACACTCTGTACCGGGGAAACATCCAACAGCGATACTCCGTAACGGGGAAACGTCAAGCAGACACTCCGTGCCGGGGACACGTCAACCATCGACACTCCGTGCCGGGGGCACGTCGACTACAGACACTCCGTACCGGGGACACGTCAACCAGCCGACACTCCATAATGGGGAAACGTCAAGCAGACACTCCGTACCGGGGACACGTCAACTAGCCGAGACTCCGTAATGGGGAAACGTCAAGCAGACACTCCATCTCGGGGACACGTCAACCAGCCGACACTCCGCCTCGGGGAAACATCAAGCAAACACTCCGTGCTGGGGGTACGTCTACCAAATCACTTCGGGCCAGGAAAACGTCTACCATAGACACACCGTCTCGGAGACGCGTCAAGCGTCGACCGTTCATGTTGTTACAAGGGCAGTGCATCCTAAAAAGTGGGAACCAAAGCAAGTTGCCTCCATATGAAAGAAGATCCATCAATTTCATGGACACGACCCACATATGTGGTGTGCATTTATTGATGGGGGCACTTTGTTGCGGTCGAAAATTGCACCATGGTTGACCAAGTCAAAGTCAAAGTCAACCCCAAGACAAGTGGGCCCATGCCCGAGTCGAGCCCGAACATGAAGCGGCCGGCCTCCACCATGCCAACATAAAAATCATGTAATCAATAATTTTAATGTACTTTTTTTATGCATGAATGGGCACAAAGCCAAATTTTTGTAAAGCCCGTGGCTTATGGGCAAAAAAAAAAGAAATAGCAAATGAGACATGGGATGGGCAAAATGCCATTTTGTAAAGCCCAAGGGGCTATATGTAAATGTGTAAGCCTATATAAGGCAAGATGATGATGAATAAAGCATACACTTTTCATTCCCCCAAAAAAAACTAGGGTTCATGTGCCTCCTTCTCCTTCCTCAAGGTTCTAAACCTTCTTCTTTCTTTTGAATTAAATCAAGAGTTTTACTCTTCCTCTTCCAAAATTAAATAGTTTTTTACCACAAAACCCACAAAGGGGAACTCAGATCTCCCATCAGATCTCAAAAATAAGAGATTTTTAAAATCTCATACTTCCCTTTTCTCCAAGATCTGGTCAACAGTGGGGAGGAAGGAGGAGGCCCATCTCCAAAGACCCTATTCTGGGAAAGATCTAAGGCTCAGAGGAGAAGAAAGGGGTCCCCTTGAGCATTTACAAGGTTTTCTTGGAGTTTAACTCCACAAATCAAAGCTTCTGGGAGTTTAACTCCATATAAAAAAAGAGAAGAGTCTTTCTTTCTAGGAGCTCAACTCCATAAGTCAAATTGGGAGCACAACTCCCAGTGCAGGGACCAAGTCCCTTTTCCTGCCAGCGCCCGAGCGCCCACGTGCCGGGCACGTGAGGCGCTAGCGCCAAAAGCGCTAGCGTCCGAGCGCCCACGTGCCAGGAACGTGAGGCGCTAGCGCCAGCGCCCGAGCGCCCACGTGCCGGGAACGTGAGGTGCTAGCACCCAAAGCGCTAGCGCTAGCGCCAGTGCCCGTGTGCTGCGCACGTAAGGCGCTGGCGCCTTCTCCCATGCATCCATTGGATGCCCCTTTCTTTTTTTGTATATATGTGTGTATACACACACACATACTCCAAAACACTGTCCCCGCTAGAAAAAATTTCTAACGGGGCGCTACCCCGCACCTCGCAAGGGGGCTGCTAGCCCTCTTGACCCCCAGCCCGCTATCCGGGTAGTGGGACCCCGTAAAAACTCTGCGAGGCCCTCGATATATCTGAAACCCCTTCAAAACACAATACTGCACATTGAGTTCGCATGACCTGTTTGACCCGTCAAGCGGAGGTTCTCTCGCTCCAAAGGCGATGTGTAATTAACGGCAGCTTAGTCCGCGGCTGCCGGAGATTCGGATCCCCACAATCAATAAACCCCAGCCTACACTAGGCGGGGGGAATCTGTAATGCGCCTGACAAGCGCGTGCGTATTCCCATCTTAATGGGGTGACGAAAAACACCCTACAGATTCTGGCACACCCGGTGGGATCTATCTTTCCTCCCATATTTCGCGTTAAACATTCATGCGAACTCAATCAATATACATATCTATATTTATACTAAAATAATGCTATTTCATGCAGGTTTCCAAGCAATCAATTTTCAACAATGTCTCCAAAGATGAACTCGGCTCCCACCTCTTACACAATAAAGATGGACTCTATGACGGTCCTCCCAGCCAGTCTTGGGCGATAGTGGGAGGAGCCGCTGCTACAGTTCGGCTCTATTCTGTTCGTGCCAGCTAACGCCATTCCAGTTCCTCAAGCTCCGGTAACAGACAAACCGGCCTCGAAAGGCAGGAGGCCAAATGTGGTGATCTCGAGGGCACCACTACCCAAACGAAAGTCAGTGTCTGAACGACTTTCCTTAGCCCCAGCTGAGGGAAAGGCCATCAACACCAACAATGTAACAAGGTGTCACGAGCAGGCTCCAGCGGTGTCCCTAACAACTGCTCGATCGGGTGTCTTCTCTAAGCTCCCCGCCAATGATAAAGAGACGGCTGGATATGTGATCCACACTGTCTATATGGTGGGCATGCACAGCAAGAGCAAGGAGGGGGGCACTACATCTCAAATTCAATCTAGTGTGAATATGACTGCCACATTCCAAGACCAGCCTCCTCTGGAAGGTAATGAAGACCCTTCCAATGAAGCTGATAAGCAGGGAGAGCCCTCAGTTCATAAAGAGTTGGGCTCGGAGAGCGAAGATGAACCAACTTTCCATCCTAAGACCGCAGAGCGGTAAATTCTCCAAGAGCTCCGAAAGCAGCTCAGAAGTAGAGACAAGGAGATGGCCAAGCTCTACCCAAAAATTGACGACTTGACAAACGTCGTCTTATGGCTCACAGCTCAAGTTGCCTCTTAGCCGCCCAATCAAGCGCATGGTTCTACTCATGAACCGGGAAACGGTGTCCCGAGACAGCCGACGCTTATTCCCTTAAATCCAAAGGTGGGCGGACCGCACGAAAGTCAGTCGCATCCTATCTCGGGAAATTTCTTGGCTACCGATGACAGCAACCCGCTAACTCAAGATCAAATCATAGATTTGGTTGCCAACAAAGTCAAATTAATGGTAGCCGAAGATGGAGAGCAAAAAGAGGTCAGTAGCCGTGGGAGGATAAACCCTGCTCGATACGATCTTATGGAGTTTCCTACTGGCTATGTCGTCCCGAAATTTGAAAGGTTCGATGGGACGGGAAATGCGAACTGGCACATTGCCTAATTTAAAGCATCATGTGCGAACACTGGAGGCAATGATGCGCTCCTTCTCCGCCAGTTTGTCAATAGTTTGACCGATGTTGCTTTCGATTGGTATGCAAGCATACCGGATGACTCGATCACGACATTCGCTCAAATAGAATCCATGTTTAAGAAAAGGTTCATGAGTGTCAACGATAAAATCACCATTACCGACCTCGTAAGGACCGAGTCAAAGAACAACGAAAGCAACATGGATTTTATAGTCCGATGGCGCAATCTCTCTGTCAAGTGTGAACCGCCGTTGGAGCAAGACCAATCCGTCAGTCTTCTTATAGAAAATCTGAACGACTGGATGAAACCTTTCCTGTTCACCGCAGGCCTCAGAACATTCCAAGAGCTGACCAAGAAAGTTCAAATGTTGGAATGCTCAAAGCCCGAGTCCACTCAGAATCTCCAATTCACAAACAGACCGAGACATCGGAGGGACGACAACCGGAAAAGCGAAAGCTCCAACAGCACCGATTCTCTAGATAAGCAGAGAGCGGGCGGAGCAAAGACTAACAAATCTCGAGAGCCAACTTTGGAGGAAGAAGAAATAAGGTCTACTCTTTCTGAAGGGACAAGGTCCACAAAATTTTCAAAGATGCTCTGAAGAATGGCTTGCGGTTACCAGAACCAAAAAGGCTAAGTGAAGCGAACAGGACTGATCATCCCAACTTTTGCCCATACCACCGAGTGCTGGGACACACTATTGAAGACTGTTGCATCTTCAAGGATTGGGTCGAGAAACAATACAAGGCGGGAGAAATATCATTGTCCCCTGGCGTGTTAACAAACAATCACGCTGCGACCGCCAATTTCATACAAACGGTGACCGAAGTACTTCAGGGACCTGATTCTCTCAGACATATGCCTTTCTCTAAAAAGATCAGACCAAGGCAACAAGCTAAGAGCCAAGCGAGCCACATTGCCAATGAAGAAGCAATAGACGGGTACACAACCCATACAGCCTATATGATGGAGCTCGGAGGAACAACTCCTCCTACGCCTTATAGCCATGACAATGATGCGGTTGTTGCCATCCAACACTGGCTCGATCCAAATGATGAAGAGCTCGCTCATGTAATTAAGCCCAAGGATGCCGTGGTTCCTGCAAAATCGAGCCCAAGCTCCAACAACTGACCAACACGTCGTTAAACTGGAAATAGCTGACCACCACGTCGTTAAACTAGGAATGATAGACCTCTAAGTCTTTAAACTGGGAACCGCTGACCACCACGTCATTAAACCGGGTGAAGGGTTCCGGCAGCGCCCCGGCCATCGAAACGCGGCCAAAATGCGGAACAAGAATTTTCTAAACTGGCGCTACCGCTACCCGAATCCCGGATCGACCTTAAACCCAAATCTAGGAAACTAACTAAGAGTTAGAATCGTTATACCGAGTTGATCCGTGCCCTTCGGTCTTCATTCCAAGCTCCTAGCGGCTCCTTGATGTGGTTTGGTTGCCGGTCTTCCTCCATCTCCGATGATCCCCCCGAGGGAAACGGCGCAAGCTCCAACCTCGTCGAATGAGGCAACCGACGCTCCAAAGTCGCTAGTGATGGAGAGTGGGGGTGTATGAAAGTGTCACTACAATTTTCTCTCAACCCATATGCTTAATGAGCAATGCAAAAAGAAGATGAAAGAGGTGATCTTTGGCATGAGCAAGATGACTAAGTGTTTTTTGTGTGAATGAGAGAGTGGAGGGCCAATGAAGCAAGTGTGTAATGTGTTAATTATATCATGAAAATGAAAACCCCTCCACCACTAAAGTGGTCGGCCCCTCCTCTCTCCTCCACAAAAAAATTGTCATTTACTTTTTTTCAATTAAACAAATCAAACCATACCCAAATATCATGCTTTGACCCATGCCCAAAGTCATGTCACCTTTTCCACCTCATTAATAAAACAAATGAATTTCCATAAATAGAAAATCATATAAATGAAGTGGCATCTTCTAGAAGCTATTCCGTACAAAATACGGAATACTTCCCGGTACATGTATCGAAATACATATACGCGTATTCGTTCCAAAAATACGAATAGCCAAGAGGGAAAACGAATAGTGAACAATAATACTAGAATACGTGTATACAAATACATATATAAATTATTAAATCAAAACCCGATTTAATAATCCGGCTTAATCCTAAGCCGCTAGTATTATCAACCGTCCGATTAAAGTCTGCGCAGCAAGTGCACATATTTAATCGGACACCCGTATATACCAACATATGACATGTACACCATATTTCCTGAACCGTGAAAACCCTCTGTGTGGGACTCTAAAGACTCGTCAATACGCTGGCAGTGGGTTTAACCACAAGCACGTCAGCGGCACTAGCTCTACGTAACGGCTACCCAGGTATTGAGCGAAAGGGAGGCCGACGAGCAAACTCATCCTGAACCCCTACTGAGCCTGACAGTGACAATATCTGTACAGTCCGGTCTGTTCGTCTAAGAGTATCGCATATCGAGTTTAGGAGGTGGATAAAGTCAGACCCCTAACAACGCGACATTTAGTGTCGGTATGAAACCCCATCACCTCATGAGAAACTATCGATCCTGGATCAATAATTCTCGTCCACCGTGGCCACAGATTTATGGTGATGGCCATCCGTACACAACGCGACATAAACCCCCAATACCGGGAGAGACGAATCCCCGACGATCCGATCACTGCCTCCATATGGCTCGGGACTGTACCCAATTAAAACCTGTTTGCACGACTCCTTTGAGCCGTGGTAGGGTAGTAATCAAAGCACAGTGGGAACTCACACGAGACAAATGACGATCTCAGGTCGACAGACTAACCTGTACACATGTCACCTAGGAACTGCTATCTGACAATAGGTATAATACCAACTAGCAGGTTCCCGGCAAGTCCGTCCAGTGTACTCATAACCCAATGAGCACCTGTATACTATCTTAGGTGAACAAACTAACATCAATGGCTTGTGAGACCTGGCCACCGCCCCTCGTCGGGGTCTCGATCAGTATACACTAGTCTACACTGGAGTATCAATGCCCGGTCTCGATACTCCCATGACTAAGGACATTTAAGGATGTGCTTATAGACCCCCAGCTCCCACGTATGTAATCTCCATCACAATGCTGGCAGTCAAGCAAGAATCCTATGGGCTCTATCAACATGTATATGATGATAATGACAAACCAGATAGCATACTATCATCTTGAGTAAGACTGCTTTATCAGTATAGGTCCTCACTCAATCATCATAATCAAAAGTCCGCATCTATGATAATTGCCTTGAGGGCACTATAGCCAACAATCTCCCACTTGCACTTAAGGCCAATTATTGCGATGTCGCATACTCACAGCCCGTATGATACCGAACACCCAACTTCTCTAATAATCAGTTTCGCAAAGCCCGTTTGCGAAAATGATTGCGTTTGAGAAATAGCCTCAGTGAGTGGATCCACTCCAATGTTTCTTTCTGTATCTCTCTATATCTCAAATTCGAGAAGAAAGCTATCTCCCGAAATGAGCAATACCCGTCTTAGAATTTGTCTGGATTTTTTATGGGACCCAGTTCACAAATGAACTCCAAATCCAGCAAACTTCTTAGACTGTATCGTCCACTGAATTTAATCAGTATCCTGCGCCATGCCTTTCCTCAGTATTCGCTTGGACCATCTGTCCAACATACTGTCCCTCAAAAGAGGGAAAACTACAACTCTGACAGTCACTATGTCATCCAGGTCACCTTGGAAGCTGGAAATGATAACAGTCTCCTGAAAGAGGCTGCCGTTACCATATCCCAAGAACATTCACTTATATTCATAAACTGCTTCCCAATGTTTCTCCAAGATTGGATTAATATATCTGCTTATTGCATCTAGTGCAAAAGTAATATCTGGTGTGGTACTCGACATTTCATGATTAACTCAATTGCCTAAGCAAGTGATATGTTAATCATGCAGATCCCTCTCCCCTTTAGTCTGTAAGACACCTTTAGAGAGGGTGACTCCATCACCTGCAGGTACACCACCATGCCAGGAGTCGTCCATTCTAAAATATCTTTAGAATAATGTCAAAGTACCCAAATTTGGATACTTCCTAAATCTAGATCTAAAAACATAGATCCAGTAACCAGAAAACCTGATATTCTATCCATATCCTATGTGGAGAGACAACTTTGTGACAGCCATAGTATAACCGATCGTAGTATAGGAATATCTCTTCCTATCAAGTGCATGTCATCCTAATACCTGGACATCACTCTCTACTACCTTCTTAGCAGATCCATCTCCTATTCTGATGAGGTCAAGACCTATGACTGTCACATCAAAAATAGATGATCTATTTCCGCTATACCTGCTTTAGTCTATAAATAGACATAAGCTACTTGCCTACTATGCTTCCGCTGCTCCTACTGACTACAACAACCCTCTGG
Source organism: Agapanthus africanus (assembly GCA_030015575.1). Classification (NCBI taxonomy): domain Eukaryota; kingdom Viridiplantae; phylum Streptophyta; class Magnoliopsida; order Asparagales; family Amaryllidaceae; genus Agapanthus; species Agapanthus africanus. The sequence continues at coordinate 462,114,286 of JASDDO010000022.1, forward strand.
CAGAGTCATATAAACGTACACTTCTAAAACTAGTTTAGAACGACGCTATACTCATCTTCCTGCTGGGTCTTATAGCCTAGAACAGCAGCAATGGCAAGTCCGGGTAAAAAAGAACCTCCATGTCACCGTCTCTGAGAAGACCAAAGTACCTCTCGGGTGCCTGAGGTTACCCACCAAAATCTGCGGAGTGTCTAATGGAACGTCAAAACTAATTGAATCCTTAGGTTCTATTAAATCTTCAGTAATCGTTTGTGGTTCTGGAATCACTTCCATTTCTACCATACTCCCACTTTTGTTTTTCTGAAAAAAAATCCATTTTAGTAAAACTTTGGCGAGTTAAGAACAATATAAATATTGATCTTCCTGATGGTAGAAAGTTAACCCTCGTCAAAGCCCGGGATAACCCACAAACGGCCATTACTGAAGCGTGCCTTGAGTTTATCCGGATTCTGGTTTTAAGCATCAGCCGGACAACTCCCTATACCTTAACATCGTCAAGATATAAATTGATTCTATATATATCTAATATAGAAACAAAAGCACTAATTTAATTGGAACCAAATTCAAAATCTTGCAGCTGTCTCCAGTGCATAACAACCAAATGGAAAGAGGACAACCAGCATTACTCATCTAGGAGTGCATCCATATATGAGTAACCCTGAAAGAGAAGCAAGTTCTCAAAACCATTACTATCAACGGAATACCAAACACAAGTATCTACATCTTCGAATACTTCGAAGAATCCCGATACTTCTAATAAATGGTTCTCTACTTTTTTCTTATACCTATAACTTCTCAAAATCTGGACCATGCATTTCAACGAAATACTTGTCCAGAACTGGAGAAGTCACAAGTAAACATAATATAGTACGAGTATCAACCCCATTGTCGTAATCGACATTGGACAACATACAATACTTTGTACAAGTCCACTGAGTTCAATAACTCAGACCCTGTGCGTCGTAGGTTGAAAAACTGTACTATGGTTAAGAAGAATTACACCGCTGTTGAATGCACCTTACCTAATCACCAACTGATATAGATAAATGTCACAGACATAATATCAAAAAGTTATATCTCACTTTATAAAATTAATTTACAGATATATCAGTTTGAAATTGGTGCATAACAACGGATATTCAAAACCAAATATTTGCCATCCGGCAAAACCCAGATGATTTCCTCAAATATCACCAATTACATCGAATTTCGATATAAAGAGGATCTAATCATCCAATTCCTAATATCTTACACCCACTCACCATCTGTAATAACATACAGATGTGAGAAACTGATCTGGTAAATACATACCCTGGAGTTAGATTCTTATTGGGAAAACAGTTTTCAATTAACATCGCACAGTAAAACTGAAAACATGAAAATGTTTCAAAAGGGTTAACTGGTATTCATAGCAACGCCTCTTCCATTATCCTGAATCATGACAGTAACTATATACTTACCTGCCCTCACTCCAATCCCTTTATTATGTCTTTACTTATTAGCTTCTGTACACCTCCTTTACGCTAATTGGTTTTCTTCATTCCCTACCTTTCGGCACCAGCCTAAGGTTTGGAAGAAGACTATCCAATAAGCGTAATTGGTGTACTCTCCTAATCCTAGGAGCGCTCGCAACCTGAGAGAAGGTAAAGAGAAAAGACAACCGAATAATTCTATTCAATCTCTCCAGAACCAGAATCCATCCTCAAAAAAGTTCCTTCGAGTTCGTATGTAACTATACGATTGATTTATCCAATGGAAGTGGATGTTCGTAGTGATACGGGGTGTTCTGGAGAAATGCAAAGGTGATATAGAAGTGGCAATGATGTATGCGACACCGTGACATTCCAAAAGCCAAAGTGTTTTAAGAAAGTTCGGTCAACTTGGTTCATGAGTTTTAGTTTAGGGTCGGGTCATAGTCGCAGCCAGAGAGAGAGAAACACTCAGTGTGCACTCTAACCTAGATCAGAATGGTTAATCATTTTATCTAATCTGGATGGCTCCCACTGTTTCCCCGAATTCTCCTCCAAACCTAAAAGGAGAATTAGTCGGAATCACCCGAGGAGTAATCATACTCATCGGTGGGAATCGTGATCCAACTATCATCGCATGATAACTTGATGGAAGCCACTCAAGTCACCACACTCCAGAAGGTATGATCAAGCCTGAAAAGTTTCCTGTATGTTTGAAACTCCCGATATGATTTTTACCCTTAGGACCCAAGTGACCTTGACGGAGTCAACAAATCAAAGAGTCCTAGTCAAGTTCAACCCGTCATTATCTTGATTGCATTAAACCCACCCGCACGAGCCCTTAACGGAGTCAACAAGGCCGCACGACTGTCCTAACCAATCACATATCCATGCTACAAACAAGCACCACTCAGCTACCGCACACTACGCCTTGACGGAGTCAACAAACGCAGCACGAATACTAAGTACTACTTATAGGAAATGACGGAGGGCTACGGCTGGTTTTTGGCGAAAAAACTTTAACGTAATGAACTTGATCTCGTTGAAGGAATCCAAGTGGTTTTATAAATATATAGTGGCGAAAACGTTTTGCTAAAGAGGTCACTCCCGGTGAAGGGATCTTGGCTCTTTCCCCGTCGAATGGGGTGCAGGATATCCCAAACTGAATACCACGATGCAAAGCAAAAGGAAACGACTATAGTGAAGTTATTACGTTGACGTAAACTTTTACTCAAGGGGTCACTCCCGATGAGGGGATCTCGGCCCTTGCCTCGTCGAATGAGGTGCTGGATATTAATAACAGAATACCACTGTGCAAAGCAAAAGAGAACGTCTGTAATGTCAGTTTTAAAAACTTAGTTCCAACAACATCATATATAAGTTTGTTTTATCCTTGCATTAATAAGAATCTATGCAGTCCCATCAAATAATCACACCATAAAAGAACGAAAATAAAATGTACGTGTATGCCATCCGCATTCGCCACTGGGCCCCGTCATCACCCGTTAGGTTACTTAACTTACGACAGAGCGGGGGCTGGACTAGCGTGGGTGCAAAACATATACAACATCTATTAGTATATATAAATATATATATATATAACATTCGTCCTAGGCATGATATAAAGCAACATCACAGAAGCAACACAGAATGGTGGATAATCTGGAGCCTCGGGTTTCACTTGAGCCGCAAGTGAGACCCGACATTCCCTGTCATGCGAATAGCCTGTGCAATGGAAACCTAGACCCCTACGAGCGCGGAAAGTTACCCGCCAAAACCAAAAGTGAGGCAGCCCCCTTCAACAACATGAATGGGCCACCCGGCACTTCTCGGAATCCGGTAACTTGAGCGCCCCTCCTGGGTCAGCCTATACCCCCTACGAGTGCGGCGAATAGCCCGCCAATTCTAGAGTAAGGTCCCCTCCGTCCCAACGCCATGAGATGCGGACCCGTTGCCCTCTAGAATCCGACTATTCATGCACCCCACCGGGGGGTAATCCTAGTACAGAAAAGAAAATAATATACAAGGGTGACATCGACCTCATCCCAGTCGTGCCCCAAAAGAATAATATACAAACTGGCAGTGACGGTAGTCCACATGTCGGACGCTCGCCCCGCAATATCAAATATACAAATAAAATAAAACTTTACTAACATTGCACCATAGCTATCCACTACGACAATCCAACCAACATCACAGCACAATACAGAACATCAACGTGAATGTCACGTTCGCAAACCCGTCTAAAATAACATATAGCAGTTAGACGGGTTTACCGATCGAGTGATATTCACGGTCGCAGATAGTAATGTAAGTACTGATAATTACACACTTAAAATTTCGATCGATTAAACTTTCCCAAATTGGCCCCAAGTGCATAACCAGTACTCAAATGAATCTGGGCCAAAACCAGATATCACAAAAATCATTTTTCCACCAACTAGAGCTCCAGAAAAAAATTTGGTTACTGTAGCCCAAAAATGGCCGTGGAAGCACCGCCAAATGTGACATTTGGCGGCGGATCCGCGGTGGAATTTTTGAGTTACGTCACCAAATGTTTTCTGTAGGTTTAGTTTTTCCTGCATGTATTTTTAAGATGTCTGAAAATATTTTTTGACCGCTTTTAAAAATCGACAGCAAATTGGAAAAACGATTCGGAAAAATTTTTCGATCGAGATTATAAGCTTGTGTAAACTTGCTATTAGGGTTAAAAAGGTGGCTCTGATACCATGAAGGGTTCCGGCAGAGCCCCGGCCATCGAAACACGACCAAAATGCGGAACAAGAATTTTCTAAACTGGCACTACCGCTACCCGAATCCCGGATCGACCTTAAACCCTAATCTAGCAAACTAACTAAGAGTTAGAATCGTTATACAGAGTTGATCCGTATCCTTCGGTCTTCATTCCAAGCTCTTAGCGGCTCCTTGATGTGGTTTGGTTTCCGGTCTTTCTCCATCTCCGATGATCCACCCGAGGGAAACGGCGCAAGCTCCAACCTCGTCGAATGAGGCAACCGACGCTCCAAAGTCGCTAGCGATGGAGAGTGGGGGTGTATGAAAGTGTCACTACAATTTTCACTCAACCCATATGCTCAATGAGAAATGCAAGAAGAAGATGAAAGAGGTAATCTTTGGCATGAGCAAGATAGCTAAGTGTGTTTTGTGTGAATGAGAGAGTGGAGGGCCAATGAAGCAAGTGTGTAATGTGTTAATTATATCATGAAAATGAAAACCCCTCCACCACTAAAGTGGCTGGCCCCTCCTCTCTCCTCCACAAAAAAAAATGTCATTTTATTTTTTTCAATTAAACAAAGAAAACCATACCCAAATACCATGCTTTGACCCATGCCCAAAGTCATGTCACCTTTTCCACCTCATTAATAAAACAAATGAATTTCCATAAATGGAAAATCATATAAATGAAGTGGCATCTTCTAGAAGCTATTCCGTACAAAATACGGAATACTTCCCGGTACATGTATCGAAATACATATACGCGTATTCGTACCAAAAATACGAATAGCCAAGAGAGAAAACGAATAGTGAACAATAATACTAGAATACGTGTATACAAATACATATATAAATTATTAAATCAAAACCCGATTTAATAATCCGGCTTAATCCTAAGCCGCTAGTATTATCAACCGTCCGATTAAAGTCTGCGCAGCAAGTGCATATATTTAATCGAACACCCGTATGTACCAACATACGACATGTACACCATATCGCCTGAACCGTGAAAACCCTCTGTGTGGGACTCTTAAGACTCGTCAATACGCTGACAGTGGGTTTAACCATAAGCACGTCAGCGGCACTAGCTGTACGTAACGACTATCCAGGTATTGAGCGAAAGGGAGGCCGACGAGCAAACTCATCCTGAACCCCTACTGAGCCTGACAGTGACAATATCTGTACAGTCCGGTCTGTTCATCTAAGAGTATCGCATATCGAGTCTAGGGGGTGGATAAAGTCAGACCCCTAACAACGCGACATTTAGTGTCAGTATGAAACCCCATCACCTCCTGAGAAACTATCGATCCTGGATCGATAGTTCTCGTCCACCGTGGCCACGGATTTATGGTGATGGCCATCCGTACACAACGCGACATCAATCCCCAATACCGGGAGAGACGAATCCCCGACGATTCGATCACTGCCTCCATGTGGCTCGGGACTGTACCCAACTAAAACCTGTTTGCACGACTCCTTTGAGCTGTGGTAGGGTAGTAATCAAAGCACAGTGGGAACTCACACGAGACAAATGACGATCTCAGGTCGAAAAACTAACCTGTACACATGTCACATGGGAACTGCTATCTGACAATAGGTATAATACCAACTAGCAGGTTCCCGGCGAGTCCGTCCAGTGTACTCATAACCCAATGAGCACCTGTATACTATCTTAGGTGAACAAACTAACACCAATGGCTTGTGAGACCTGGCCACCGCCCCTCGTCGGGGTCTCAATCAGTATACACTAGTCTACACTGGAGTATCGATGCCTGGTCTCGAAACTCCCACGACTAGGGACATTTAAGGATGTTCTTATAGACCCCCAGCTCCCACGTATATGATCGCCATCACAATGCTGGCAGTCAAGCAAGAATCCTATGGGCTCTATCAACATGTATATGATGATAATGACAAATCAGATAGCATACTATCATCTTGAGTAAGACTGCTTTATCGGTATAGGTCCTCACTCAATCATCATAATCACAAGTCCGCGTCTATGATAATTGCCTTGAGGGCACTATAGCCAACACCGGTAACAGTCGACCTTTAAGTCGTTAAACTGGGGATGTAAAAATGTGTAAATAAAATATATATATGTATATATATATATATATATATGAAGCCAAAATGATGGGAAAACCGCGAATAAATAGCCGAAATGATAGGGCAATCTCGACTTTCGCGATAAAAAAAACTGAAATGATAGAGCAATGGCGGTAAAAAAAACAAGGTATGTCCACAAGTAAAATGGGCACGGATGAAAACCCGAAAGGGCTCCGTGAGTAAAAACAGCAGGACTGCCGTCGAGTTTGTGAAAACCCGAAAGGGCGCAAACTCGTGAAAAAGAGATGAAATGCACTCGCAAAGTCTTCTCGACTTTGTGAGGAGAAAATTCCCGCGTGAGATCCTTACGACTCACAAAGGAGCAACACACTTAGGAGTCCATATGACTCCTAAGGAGAAAATACACATACGAGATCCTTTCGACTCGTAGGGAGAAAATGCTTTTATGGGATCCTTATGGCCCATAAAGTTTAAAAGCCTTAGGTGACAGGGATCTAAACCTGTATCCTAAGCCACCAATTCACAAATCCTCCCGGGGCAAATGATAAGTTGCTTCTGGCATTATTCCAGTGCAGCAATGCAGATGCCGACAAAAAACCAATCCCCAAATCCTCTCAAAGGCAAATGATGATTCGCTCCTGGTACTATATTCCAGTGCAGCGTTGCAGACGCCAACCAAATTATAAATCCCAAAACGACGAATGATGAGTCGCTACCGGTACCATATTCCAGTGCAGTGATGCAGACGCCGGCCAGAATCCAAATCCCCAAGTGGCGAATGATGAGTCGCTCCTGGTACCATATTCCAGTACAGCGATGCAGACGCCAACCAAATTCCAAATCCTATACCCCAACGGCGAATGATGAGTCGCTCCTGGTACCATATTCCATTGCAGCGATGCAGACGCCAACAAAGTCCCGAAATTTTTTTATCACAAATGCAAACCCTAATAATCTAGTAATGATCTTGTTAGTCTAACTTAGCACCTAATAAAAATTAAAATGTGGCATGCTTGATGCCTCTAGAACCTCATGGTGGTATTAAGGTAGACTTACAAGAATATCTACTTGCCTCCTGCTCATGGTCTGGCGTCCTCTGTCTCTGAGTCCTTGTTTTCCATGTGGATTACCAATTCCATGATCTCTTGGCTCGACGGTCCGGTTAGGAGTAACGACGAAAACAATCCCGCTTTGACGCCTCTATGAACATCTCCTGGCCAATTCACATGGACACTCGTAATGTGGCACATCAATGATGGAGGCCTCGGGCCCTCTGAATACGTGCCATACCACCGATCCTGGGTCCAAATCTTTATTGCTATGGTATCCTGGCAAGAACTTGCTAAGGTCTCTTCCGATCTCCCCTCTGCCGAACTACCCGAAAACTGGCACTCTTTACTTAATCCTTTTCTGTTCCAGGATGGATGGATTCTAATCACAACTTTCCTCTAAAATTATGGCCGTATCCAACACCTCTGCGTACGTATCAAGGCTCTGGTATTAACGGAGAAGAATGGCTCATTAAGAGCTCACACAAATCTCTTACTCCACTCTTCTTCATTATCGTCCTAATCGGAATCATATCTTGATGGTTGCGTACTCAATTCATTCTCGGTTACAGTCAATCCAGAGTCTCTCGTACGGACTCAAACTACGAATTCGGTATGTTCAACATTCTGTGGAAGATGGCTGGACAATTACGTCCTCTGGAACTCTTCCAAGTCATCAGAGGAATACGCTTTGCTCGTCCTCTCTTGTCGACTCACTCCGGGTCTAAGCAAGACCTTTCAAACTAAAGCTGGCCAACTCGACTGACCTTGCATCGGGGAATTCAACAATGAAATATCCTAGTCACTCTATCCAAGATGGACTAAAGATCTTCTGTTATATCCCTGCCTGTAAGCTCATATGGATTCATCTTAATAAACTCTGGAGGCAACATCTCGTCAATCTCAGCAACAGCTGGGTCATCTGTCTGCACTGTAGACAACATCACAATCTCTGGAGTAGGCTATTTGTCAACAGTCTTCACAATCTGGCTGGCCTCTATCAATGGCCCGATCACCCAGTGCATATCCCGAACACTCGTGTCAACGAGAAATCCTAGTAAAACAATAATTCGATACGTTCCTACGTAACCGGAAGAATATCATGGTCAGTCCCCGTCCCTGACGAGCTCGCTCTGACCGCAGCTCTCTCTGCTCTCGTAGCCATAGTGACAGGAATCACAAGCAAACATCGATGAGGATAGATCATAAGAACGAATAGAGTAACTGATCTCCAGAAATGTACATCCTAAGGTCACTTAAGCGGAGCAGCGTATCGTAAGTATGCAACGGAACATACACACGGTATGTCACTCTACTTAAGTTACCTACTCCATCAACCAAGGTCAACCTATGTGACGAAAGTTTAGGTCTAATACCCTCTCAGTCAAGTCTAAGTTCTGTAAGGTCAAGCCTAGGTTCCAAACTATATACGCCCTAGACTCCGCATAATCAAACTTAGACTCGAAAAAAAGATCAAACCTAACGCTCTGATACCAACTTTGTCATGACTCGGAATTGGCATGTGACTGGCACTTAAATCACGCGAAGTCTATAGGACCCTACTGTAATCCAAGTAAGCCGAAAGCACAATAATCTAATCCTTTTACGGAAACTAATGGAGGTGCAGTTTTTGAAATAACGGCATAATGAATTCAAATTCTTCTTTTAAAAGTATAAGTAATATTATATGAACATCCAAGTGAGTTGTATACTATAATTGGAAATATTTTCGTCATTTGAAATTTGGGCAGCACCTCCTCTGTAAATTTGATCCAAAATCAATACACCACATCAATAATATAGGCATCCCCAAGCGGGAGCTAGCTCTTCGCCAATTGACGGAATCATAATCACACAATATACAAATATACGACACCCAAGGCTAAGATCAATCACAGAAAGAAAATAAAGAAGACCAAGACATCATCAAGCTCAAAATAAAGAACAATACACCCATCTCGCTCTAAGTCTCAAGAATATACAAGTCTGGTGTCTAGGTCTACCAAATATGCATAGTCTGGTTGATAGAGCTTTTAACTGGATACAACTGAAAATAATATATACAAAAGGTGGTCATGATCCAAGTGTACCACACCTACCAATGCAGATCACCCAGAAGAAACCTGTGTGTCAACAAGCCGCTACTGATCCGAGCGGTCGATCCTGTGGCATAACGGGGGTGAGTTGCCAACTCGTGAGTAGAAAATATCGGCAGGTAGAAATCGAATGTATAACGATCTCCTAGGTCATACTGTAACATAAAAATAATTCTGTGTGGTATCTAGGATGATCGTGTATACATATGTGTAATGATAACAAATTCGTGCCAATATCAATATATAGTGCCAAGTCATCTGTATCATACGTAAATCTGTACGTGCATCATCAAACGTATGTCCATCAACGACACATCAAATCATCATAAATCCTGAGTGTCCAGCGTCGACACTCGAAAATATCATAAAACCAGTGTCCAG